>JAUBNY010000580.1:3317696-3344673 GCA_032275445.1 Crypturellus soui
GCCACAAACTGAAGCATCAAAAGTTCCACAGGAACTTAAGGAAAAATTTCCTGACGGTGAGGGTGACAGAGCACTGGCACAGGCTGCCCAGAGAGGTTGTGGAGTCTCCTTCTCTGGAGATCCTCAAGACCTGCTTGGACGCAGCCCTGTGCCACGTGCTCAAGGTGACACTGCATGTGCAGGGGGGCGCTAGATGATCTCTAGAGGTCCCTTCCAACCTTAACAATTCTGTGATTTACTTGGGGGTGCCCAACCTCCATTCGTGCTCCGAGCTGCGATCCGTTTTGGCTAGAGTAAAGCAACTTGAGCTTTGCCTGGGTGGCACAGTCAGATTCTTTTCTGCTAATGGGATTTTTACAGCAGCTTAGAAAAGCAGAACTATGTGGAGCAAAATACTTGTTTGTTTGCAGTCTCTGAATATCTGGATGTTACCAGGTCCCTCAGAGATCCACTGTGTCTGTGCAGTAAAAGATTTCTTCCTGAAAAGTTATTTCTGTGGGTGGATTCATAACCCTGGTAACATAAGTGCTATGCAGGAGGGGAAAACATGACCTCTCTGTATCAGCCTAGAGGACCAGGGTTACAGCTCTAAAAGACTTCCCTATTTCACTATGCAAAACTTTATCCATCAGACTAATATTACTACTGCACATTACCTTGCAGAAACTGCAATATTGAAAATTTAAGTCTTCAAAAGTCTCAGCCAGCTCCTGTATAATTTCCACTCTGCTTATAGCTACTGTATAATTTAACTCTGCTTATGCTGCACCTTTATCCTATGACAGGATAAAACACGCCAGCAATATTCTCTGTTCTCTATCCTTTACCAAGGAAGCCCTTACAATTAGCCTAGATTAGACGTCCCCCTTCCAAACACCAGTGAGAGAAGGAGAGTGTCTGAGATGCTGACAGTGGCCAATCATGGACTTCAGCCAAAGGTAGTACAGGAAAATAAGCTGAAATACCACATCCAAAACAGCTACATTGAAAGAAAAGACAATTTTCATGTGAACCTATAAATAAAAAGAAAAAGCTACGTACTCCAAACTACCTGGGGAGAGCAAGAAACTTGGGAAGCAAGAGAAGACAATAAATGAGTGGTAGTGCCATAAAAATAAAATATCTATACAATAAAAATTTAAAAGAAACAGCAGCGGAACGCTGCCTCTAGGCAACTATGACTTGCATGAAATAACTTTTCATATAGTAACTCAAGGTCTCAGTGATCTTGGCAAAGTTAAGGGCGTAAGTTTCAAGTAAGATTAATGGGATTTTTTTTTCACTGTACCTGCATAGCTTTTGAACTCTTAAATAAATGCTGCTTAATTTTTCTTCATGGTTAATATGGAATATATGCCCTGACCATAATTTGGGCATTTTTTTCTGTAGATGATTTTTATTTTTTTCGTATCATTTTCACAATACTTCATAGTATTACATATTGCCTTATGGCAAGTATCTGTATGCTGTCTTTGAACAAATTCTCTGAGAGTTTTCAGCATAGAGGGATTAATTAACTCTATGCTTGCAATTCTATATATTGGAAAATGAAGTCTCTTGTACTCTTTTTGGAGTAAAATGGCTCAGTGTACTGACTGACTCTTCTATGAAATTAAAAAAAAATTGTCAAACAATCTCCAATTTTCTTCTCTTGTTTGATGAGTCCTCAAAGCCCCAAATTATATTAAGAATACTATAATATTCCACTGAGAAGACTTTCAGAAACAGAATATTCCCAAAGACTTAAAATTTCTCACACTCCAGAAAAACTCTGAAAATCCTCCCCATTCTAATTTAAACTAAAAATATTTCTCCAGTATTTCATCTGGACTTGCTGATTCACTGAATCAAACAGTGAGTCCCTCATATAAAGAAATACTGAGAAAACACTATATAGATTAGTAAAAGCTTGAAAATTATGACCATAGGAAATATACAAAATGAAAAAGCATAGCTCATAGTAAGAAAAATACTGATTGCCTTGGAAAGCTCCAGCCCTCAAGTATTAACTCCATACATATATATTATTTTCCTGCAAGCTCTGGCTAAGAAAATGCCTTGGAGTTTCGGTGACGTGGTGCTGCATTGCTGGCATAAAACTGAGCAACAACCATAGTCCAATGTAACCTACCCAGCCTCTACACAGAGCTGTTCAGACACTTAGATTTAATAGGAAGATTTTAAAATAACAGTAGGAAAATACAAATTTCTTTGATAGCCACCCAGGGGGAGCTAAATGTGTGGTATTATTTCAGGTTCTTTTCCTAATCACAGAGTAGCTATAAACTGTGCAGTTGAAATGATTTCCCTAGTCACTCACAGCCTTGTCACCTCCTTCGTTCTCCCTTTCTGGGCTCTGCAGCTTTTTTGCTTTGATTATTGGGCAGAGAAATCCTCCCACTCCCCAGCTGGGAGAGGAGGCAGCCCTGCACAGCTGCAGCAGTGATGAAGCATAGGGCAAGTCTTCCTCACAAACGGAGAGGCGATGGATTGCCATATGCTTCCCTTGTAGCTGCTCACAGATAAATCAAGATCTGCCAGCAGTACCTAATTTGAAGCATTGCAGATTTATCCTTATCTGGAGTGGATTACGTTTGGTCAATCCCAGCCTTTTCAGCCTAGGTATATTATGGTCAATCATGTATTCCGTTTCCCCACAACCCTAACCTGCATCAAAGTAATTATTTGTTAGCAGCAATAAGAATACATATAATAAGCAATAAGAATAGCAGTAACAGCAATAAGAATATATACAATATTTTTTCACATCTCTAAGGGGGATTTAATACCGAAGCAGCTTCACTTCCCTTCCAGCAGTCTCCAGCAAGACGGTATTGGGGGTTTGTTTAGTTTTCAGTCCCAAGCACTGAATGTGAATGAGAGCTCATAGGGCTGGGCTGCATCCTCTGCCCTTCAGGAGGTTCAGTCCTCCCGCTCCCAGCTAGTCTGCCTTTCCATATATGCTCCAACCTGGCAGGTTTTCTATGGCTCCTATGAGTAGGTAACACAGGCGCCCCTAAAATATGCCCAGCTCAACGACCACGAGTAGTTTCAATATAGCAGCTGTTTGGGAGGAGGACAAAAAGCAAAGTTTTGAAGTGATTAGTTATATTTTGGTTGCCAAATTGGGGCTGTCCTTAGGCGAAAGGAAGTCGCCTGCTTTGGATGAGCAGAAAGAAAAAATCAGGCTCTTGCAAGGTGTCTTAATTTAGGTCACTGAACTAAAGCATCCAACTTCTGCAGTTGCCTGGGAAAATGTTGACCTGGTATTTCAGTGTCACAGTAGCAGGAAGACACACCAGGCTCCCAGCTGCTTTCATGAGCTCCCCCCTGCACAGCCTAAGGTCAAAACAAAGTCTGTACAAGTACAGGAGATGAAAAGAGAGCATGGACCTTCCTCAGACTGCTGCATGTCTTCCCTTCCCAACGCCCATATCTTGGACAGTGCAACAACAGCCACAGGCACATTCACCTACCAGTAATATCATCATTTGTAACTTTGAGCTCAGATCTGTAACAGGAACTAGAAAGCATTAGCAAAATTCCTGCACAGTCTTTGCATGCACTATACCTCTCATTTCAAAGGCCTTTCTTAATTTCCTTTTTTTGTTATACAGAGTATTGTCTTACACACACATACACTCACTGAAATATAGTGCAAAGATCATATGCAGATACCCAAAAGGTCACTTGTGCAAATTGCACAACCATAAACAAGTCTGGATTCTCGTTTTTTTGCCTTGCAGATGACTCAGTTCCATACATTTATATGGATACTTCTGCCTTTCCTTGTAGGCAGGCTGCGATGGCCCCATCCAGGAAAAAAACTCACAAAGAGAAGCTTTCTTGTATTAAACACTATAGGTCACTATTCTACTATAAGCCTGTTACAAATTAGTCAATAGGAAGGATTCTGCCTTTGAATTATAGTTATTTTAGTCTTAGTGCTCCAAGAATAACTACCACTTATTCTCAGTAAATAAGCAGACAGGGCTAGCAAGAAAAGCTCTCAACAGTGAAGAAAACATCTATAGTTCAGCAATAATAAACACTCAGGGAGCAGCACAGCATTTGGTAAAGAAAGCTCTGCAGCTATCTGAGGAATGCTAATTTTAGAAGACTTGCTTTTTGCTGCTGGAAGATGTGGGACTGCTCCACTGGGGCTGCTGATGGTCAGATATTGATTCACGCACTCTGCCTTCGTGAAAGGTAATCCTCTACAGCACAGGCTTTTACACTTTGAAAATACCTATTTCTAGTGGCCATTTCTGGCCACTATTTTCCCCCTCCTGCCACTGCCTTCTCCTGTAATCTGTCTCCTGAGAGGTCAAAGTCTGATGCTGCATGAACAAGGTGCAAGTACAGCTCGCATCTACAGCTGTTCCGTTAAAGAGAAAAGGCAGGAAGCACCAGCACTGCAAACTGAAAGAACTACTTCAGTGCAGAGTGGAATGCACCTCTTCTTACCTTTGCAAATTCCTGTATTTTTGCAAAGAAAATTAGTCACGCAAACAGCTTAATTAATAGTTTAGTAGGAACTAAGTTAGGCTTACCATAAAATAAAACTCTAAGACTTAGACAAATGCCTTACTATACCAAAAATATAAGAAGGCTGATTTTCAATTCTATCATCAGAATGTTTTAATTTTACCCCTTAAACGTACTCATGATTACAACTGTAGCCTTTTCAAAGAGATTTACCACACCCTTGAATTTGGGTAAATGCAGAAATCTAACCATACAGGGGACAGTGAAGCAATATTGCAAGTATCCTCTCCATAATCTTGAACTAGAAAAATAAAATCTCACGGCACTTGATATCACTGAAATATCTTGGCAAAGGAAAGAAGAGAGTGGGTTGTCAATCTTTCCACAGAAGGGATCACACCATGAGTACAGAGTAAAATTTATCAGAGCTCTCATAGGAAGATCACAGTTTACTGATTGATCATGACTGAGAATTTACTTTTGGAGTATCTCTGACCTGATTTCCTAAGAACGGGGGGAAATGATTACTCTTGTATGAGCATGTCTGCTTGTCTCTCCCTCAGCTGTAGTGAGCCCAATAGCTAACTTCAACCAACCTGAAAAAAGGAAGAGGTGTCAAAAATATTAAGTTCCTAACAACTTTGTGACATTACGTCGTTCATTAAAAAAAGGGACATTCTGTAATGTAACTTAAACTGAGAATCCACAGGCATATATATGAAAAAAAGAGATGTTACACATGTCACAGAAGATGATGTATTTAGACACCAAAGTCTGTCAATCTCATGTTGCAAATCCACGGGAAACCTGTCTTCTTTAGTTCTAAAGTTGATAGAATTTAACTTTTCTAAACACTCCATCCCACAAAAAGTAATAGAAATTTTACCTTCATACAGCTACAGAATGAAAATATGTGCTGAGGCATCAAAAGATTCTATGAAAACAGCATTACTAATCATTACTGCCCTTTTTTTTTTCTAAAATCTATAAAATAGGCAAGGTTAGATGAGCAAAAAGTCTGACCTCAGATGTTGAACTCGGCATGAATCCAACATGACTCATGAAGGGACCCACTGTCTTTCTTTACCATTCTTCAAGGTAACTATTAATATTGGCTAACGTTCCATCAACTTCTACTAAAACCACCTCTTCAGCAAATGTCCCCAAGCACAGCACTGTACCAAGTAGTCCATTAATTAAAACCTTCTGCTAGCTTAGAGAATTTAGGCCAGGCTTTGACAGAGCCTATTCAGTTACTGTCTTTTATATTGACCATGATTTACAAGTGTAAATCTCTCTCTTCATGGCACTGGATACATTTTTCAAGTCATGCAATAATGGAACACTGCACTAATACGAGTCATTTTATGTCTTTGTTATTCAAACTAGAGCAAGATAATGGCATATTTTAGGGAATTTTGTCTCGGTTATACATTGCAGTTTATTACAAATCACCAAGTCTTATTTTACTCCTGGATCTGCATTTTAGGGCTTTAAGTTGCCAGAGAAATTCACACATTCTTTGAGGTGGATGAAGAAACTAAGCTTATATATATATATCTATATGTGCATATATAAAGAATATTTTTTAAATTTCTCTTAACAGTGCAATTGTGTTACGTTAATAGGCACTCACTTAACAGTGGTCCCTAGGCTCAGTGATTTAGGACAGTATCTGAGGAGCTAATGAGGAGTAAAAGTGTGCAAGGCTGCCAGAGACAAAAGGGATTGACAAAGGCATAGTTACAACCTCTTATTCATAGGGAAAAAGCTCCAAGCTAACTGTACTTTTACAACAGATTTGCCCCAAGCTCATCCTCCCGAGCTCTTACCCAAGCCTTGTAAACTCAAAGACTGAAGTCTTAGTAGACTATAAATAAGGACACCTAAAGTTTTAAATGGAACCAACTGAATGAGATTATGTCAAATTGAGCAGAAATAATAATAATAATAATAATAATAATAATAATAATAATAATAATAATAATAATAATAAAACCTTTCTACACAAGCTCATTATATCCTTGCAGTCACTTCTGGCATACAAGACCCAGCTCTGCGTGGGAGACATTCTGCCTACTGGTGCCTGTTATGTTACCCCAAAAGGAGCCATCTCTTAATCTGGGGGCAGGGTCATGCCTAACCAAGCACCTCTTCTCAGGAAGATATTGCCCTGACCTGTACCTTAAATTAAAGGAGTTATTGCCAGTTTATGGAGTCTGGAGATGTTCTGATATAAGCAATGTCTTCCCTTTTGTTCTGCCAGAAATAGAGTGCAAAAACCCTAATAACACCGTAAAGCACTGTTGCTGTTGTTGTTGTTGTTTTTGATTGTAAAATTATTTTAATTATTCAAAATGTGGATAAATGTAATAAAGAAAACCTTTGGGGGTTTTCTTTATTTATTGGGTTCCCCCTTTTTGGGGATTATTTTGGGGATACAGAATTCTGTAAATTGAATAACAGGAATAAAGTGAGAAGTTTATTATCGAGTATTTCATATGGACAGACTACATTTTTCTCTCTCAAAAGCAGCAACTGTAATACATTTTGCAGCTTTGCCATTAAATACAAAGAGATGATTTTCCAACTAATTTCTAAAGGAGGTTTTGTGGAAGAAAATGGGTAATCAACATGGAGAATGTCTTTCTTCTGAAAAATGCTTTCAGTCTATCATAAATGACAGCCATTTAAAGGCAATCACTTGTGTTTTATATTTCTCACAAAAAACACCAGACACAGTACCCTGTCTTTGAGACAAAACACTCATACATGTGACAGAGCATTTCAAGCAGTAATAACCAAAAGCCACAGATTCAGCAGCATCCAGAAAACAACTGAGCTTTCCTCCATTAAAATCTATAGCTTTGATTGCTGTTGCTTATCGGTTTCTTTAATTTCTGTATTACATTTTGAATTACCAATTATCTGTTCTGGATGAGACAGGCTGAATAGATACAAATTGCATTGGTTCTGCAGTACATACCTCGATAACTTACATATCTATTAAAAATAAAGTGCTTCCCAGAATATCACCCAGGGGGCATGTGTTCTGTTCAGTGACCTTTGGAAACTCTAGTCCAATGCATAAGTAGTGATGCGCAAATAACTTGAGAGACAGTAGATAAAAAGTGCCCATAACCTTATACATTTTCTGTTAGGAGAGTGCGCAGAGAGTGGCTACAGTAAAAAGATATAGTGGTCTTTTATAATTTGCCTGAGTGATCAGATCAATGAGAATATATGCTTGTATCCCTTTAAGTTGTATGGTTATGAAATTCATTATCTTGGGCAATTAAAAACAGAGCATGCAGAAGAAGTGCAATGAATTGTACAGTCTAAGTATTTAACTAAATGGTAGTTCGTTACCTTACAGACACCAGCTCAAATGGCGCCAGTCACATATGGATAAATCAGACCTTGCATTCAAACATTTTATGCAGGCAGAAGCCTAACTGTTTTCTCCAAGATGATAAAACTTTGTATTATGGGTAGAATATTGAAGGAATTTGGCAATGACAATCTTGAATCCATTAGCAATCCTTCTAAGCACTACTGTAAATGAGAAAGCTAAGACGTTCTTGGCCATCTGGTGTTGTCCTTGTGATAAAGAAAGTCTGTAGTCTAAAACAAGCAGTTATGTAATGAAAAAAAAAGCACAGAAAAAACAAAGCTAAGAATTTATATACAATGCAATGTAACTTTTAAATACCATTCTATTTTTGTGCTACTGTTAACAAAGGTTTCACTGCCAGCTCTGAATACAACTGATGGAATTCAGACTTGGATAAAAATATCATCCTTTATACATAGATACAGCCTTCAGCTTTTGTGGATTCACTTGAGCACACAAAAAATCTTTTGCAACTCTTGTTTTATAAATGAAGACTGCATGTCTTTTATTAACATGCACTCATGCAAGGAAATCAAAGAGTTTAAGTGTGAAAAGCTTCTGCATTTCTAATTCACAACCAAGTCGCATGGCCTCTTCCTAATGACCAAATGTCTAGTCAAGCACTTACGCAGTTGCAGGAAGGAAAGCATTCTGGATGCTGTTCTGCAATCCCTACATCTGAAATATCTTAAAAATATGAAAGGCTTATCCTAACACACTACTTGTATTCTAACGCAAAAGCATGCATAGTGCAAGTCCTCAACCAAAAGGTAATTTTTTTATTTACAACCATTTTTAATTTCACTACAGAAAATATTTGGCTCAGAAGAAAATAATAAATTACACTTACCCTCTCCAATGTAATTTCTTCAAATTCATACTCAATTTCTGTTCCATTGACCTAAACAAAATAAAATTAGAAAATCCGTTAAATGCATGTGGAAGGTAGTTTTTTAGGGATGTTTTACAGATATTTCCATGTGATCAATTTTGTGAACACATTTTTTCAACACATAGACCAAACTATCCAAATTGTAGACTACTTGGCTTCGCTTTGTCCCTAATGGCATGTAATCAAGCCTACAAACTTGAGGAATGTAGCAGTTCAGTATGTAAAGCAGTGAGCTAACAGATAACTAAGTCATTTAAGTAACTGGCTTTATATCTAACGTGTGTCTGTGGACCCTGTGCAAATATTTGAAGAGTGTCCAAAGTATTATTCCATATCAGAAAGAGAAGAACTGCTTTTGAAAATTATTCTCATCAACAGAAGGAAGATTAATTATTCATCCCCTTGCTAGCTGCAATTTACTCCACAGCATAATACCAGACGAGTACTTGTGCGAAAATAACTCACTGATACAGATCCTGAAATATACCTTGTATACGATGTTAACCTAGGGCAAAAACATGACAGAGGACCTTTGTTCTAGACAGTTGAATAGCAGAAAGGCACAAAATGTTAATGCAATTCTTACAGTGAGTTTCAGTATCACAATAAATTAAACCACAAAATGTAGGGCATCAAAATGGATTGCACTGGACAAGAAATCTATCAGGGAAAGACATGACACTGATTTAAGCAGTACTCTGAAACCTTGTTCCCGGTCTGGCATGGATATTTTCTGTCCCTCTAGGCAACACACTTAATAAGCCTTTCACAGTTTCCTCATTTCTTAAATGGGGAAGAGCGTTGCAACTGAGAAAGCTACAAAATCTGACTGTATAAGTAAATTGCATAGTAATGGAGTACTTTTCCTATTAAAAACTCTTAGAATTGCTCAAAGTATCCCTTAGCTAGTCAGGAAGTTTGGAATTTTGCTAGATTACATTAAAAGCAAAATTAAAGATATTGCCAACAACTCATTGTGTTATTGATGAAGAGATGCTTCCATGAAAACAGTTTCACTGTATTTTATTTAATTTATACTTACAGAAAATTAAACATAGATTACAGGAGAAAAACTGAGATGAAACATTATGATTGACCTAATCTTTGAGGAACAACCTTGTATTTTTCCTTCTGAAAACTAGTTCACCATCAAACCTCCTCCCACTACCAAAATCTGAACCTTTAAATTTTTTCTCCTAATGTCAAGAAGGGGGAAAAATAGTCAGAACTGTTGCAGGACGAGAGCCTACCAAGAGTTCCTCAGCTACTGCTAATTCCTACATTAGCTTTTGAACTTTGATCAGAAAGTACTGTATGCAGACCACTCTCTATCTGGTCAGGTGCCTTTCAGATGTAATTAGGTACTTCTGTGGTGAATATTATTACAAGACACATGTATCTACCAAACAAAGGCATCCTATAAAAGCTAGCAATTTAATTTCTATGTGATTCAAGATTTGATAAACCATGAAATCAGTAATAGAAATACAATCTCCAGAATCTCTGCTCGAAAGGAGAGGAGGAAGGGGAGAAAAATCCAAACCAGTAACCTATACTTAACATTGAAACAAAACATAGTATTGATGAATAAAGTATTTAATACATACATAATATTTATACCTCTTACATGACTGTTGTCTGGTAGTCACATACCACTAAAACCCAATATAAACATGCATATTCCTATAGAATATTTTCCTATTCTATATTATTATTTTAGTGCTTTCTGTATAGACTCATTCATATAGGCAACTTATAGATATGAACAGCTTTACAGCTATTCTATTTTTTGTCCTTTCTTGTCTAATGATAATGAAATCAAAGCTATCTCCATGTCTCTGTCTTCATGGATTTTTCTTTTATCTTAGGTTAGTGGAAATCTCTGATCTATGTCTTCAATTCCTCAGTCCCGCTCTATAAGGCTGTCTTTGCTCCACTGCTTATAATCACTTGTCCTTTGCATTAAAAACTCATTAGTGCAGCAAAATGGGGAAAAAAGAGGAACACAAGAAGTAGGTAACCTCTGTATAAAGATGAAAGGAGAATAAAACAGGCCTAAATCTCAACTTGTATTTGCACACAAACACAGTCTCGATTCTTATAATCTGAGGGGGCTCCTTTTATTCTCCCTTGTCATGATTCCTCAAAAGTCTTCAGCTCTCCATTCATCACAGCAGAGATCCATTTTCAGGTGTCATAGCAGCATGGATGATATGGATTAAAAAGTAACTTTGATCCAATTCCTTCTGTTATCTAGGATATATATTCATGCAGGGCCTTCAGTTCCTCATCCTACCTTTTTTGCCGGTTCATGCTGAGACCCCAACATAGTTATTTCTTGAAGGACAGAAGAAGATCTTGCACCTACCTGGGGCAGGTGAAATAATGATGTATGCAGTACCAATTCTCTGTAGTACAATTATTTTGTATTTAGCCTGGCTGCACTTATACCGATAAATTATATTCAGCATGCAGCCAGATCTCATTGCTTAAAGCCATCTGGGAGCTTGCTGGAAAGAAACAGCCAATGCCTGATGCAGAAGTGAAGCATGAGGAGAATGAAAGGGTCCAATGCTGAAACTGACTTGCTGGTCCTCTTATTTAGCATAAAATATAATTACGGCGGTTCTCTGGCTTGTAATCAGGCTGTTTGGAACAGCAGCTTCTATTTCTTGCAGTGGGAACCTGTTCTTCTCTCCTTCTGTGAGAGCGTTTTCCAATTTCTGCTGTTAGATCAGGCTGCAGCAAAAACTCATAGCAAAATTTACAATCTCCTGTATGATTTTAGATAGCTATGAAAAATTCCCAAACTGTTTCATAGGATTTTCCCTTTTTCTTTTTGGAAGCTAAAAAACTCATAAATATTCCCCAGATTGTCTGGAAATATTATTTCTCAACTTTCAGATCTGCAAACTTGACACAACTAATGGCTTTAACTTTGGTTGAATTTTGAAGATTGAATCCCTTGCTTGGGAGAGGAGTGCTCAGCAGCACCTCTGACAGTAACAGCCCTGGGAAGGCAGCACCTTTTCTCAGTGACTGTGGTAGAGGTAGGAAAAGCACAAGTTCAGGTGAACAGAAGAGTGTCACCAACCAAAGCCCTTCTTTGAGGCAGAGTTTGAAGGGAAAACACTTCCCGCTCAGCAATGTACTTTATTTTGAGAAAGTCACAAAAATATGGTTGTACAGCACAAAATGCACTGATAAAAAGTCAAGAATAGGTCCTCACAGAACCTTTAGAAAACCTTGAAGTTCTGATGCTTTTCAACAACATCACCAACGTACATTTCTGATGAAGGAAGACTTTTCAGTCTCGTGACCTTACACATGTCTGTAATCCAGAGTGTGATCCAGAATATGCAGGAGCACGGCTCCTGTAAAATAAGCTATTATGACTCAACTAGGTCCCAGTATTTAAAGCAATTGCTTCCAAAGGCAGACTAAGTGTTGTCATACATTTACAGACACAACTGTTATACTGGAAGGCACTCCCCAAATTTTGAATAGAAAGCTTCTTTAAGAAAGATTTGTAATATATAGGAACCATCTAAATTCTAGCATTCAAGAGCTCTAACTTAGTGAAGCAATTATCACTGCCAAAGATCACTGCTAAGACAACTTGTCCTCCTAGGAAGAAAGTGCTAGTCATCTGCAGAGGACAGAGATGAATTGCTTGCTTTGAGAGGAAGGAAAACTAGGAACAGGTAAAAAGACATTCTTTATACACTGTTTCAGCAAAAGTCTGAAATAAAGTTTTGCGCACAGCACACTGAAAACCTCAGTTATTTTCTTTCTTTCCATGAAGAATTTTACTCTGACTGTCCACGAACTTTCTTTTGTTTTATGTAGTCAGGATGATAGAAACGGCTGAAGCAGTCCCTTAATAAAATTCAGTTCTACAGACTTTTATATACATGCTTTTTTTCTTCCTCACAATGATAACTTAATACACTTTTTATACTGCAATGAGAAAGTACCAAGGACTGATTTGACGAGACCTCTTTACATTCAAATTAGCATTGTCTAAATCTTTCTTTCTTCTACACATCTACCATTGCTTCCATGCATGCAGTAAGATAAAGATGTCATCACATGAATTTTTATGAGAAAAACTGTGTAATAATAGCAGCAATAACATCACCAAACACTCAGAATTTATACAACCACAGTGTTCTGAGATCGCTGCACCTATTCTTTTTAATAAAATGGTGTCATCAGAGATGTTTGTTAGTCTTATTTTCAAGAAGAGAATGTTTTGCTGAAAAATTACTTCTATTACAAACAAATTCCCATTTTAATTATACTTAATTGGATATTGTTTTTCAGCTGTCTTCAAGCAAGAAGATTGCTTCTTCTACTTTTATTATCACACATTTACTGTGATTTTTATTCAGTGAGCAATTTTGATTCTTTTGGCTACAAGGTTTCATCAGTTGCTTAACCAAAAAAATCTCAGCAGGGTACACAATTGCCAAATTCTTGTGTTACAAGTGACCCTGGGATATATTTGTCTTTTAAAGATTTCTTATTTATTTGCTGCATTATTAAGGCAGTCCATTCTACAACTCAGAAACACCAAGGCCATTTGCATAGTTAAACAGCAATAAGAATTAAAGAGTCCATGATTTCTGTTGTATCAACAAGACTAAAGACGTTCCTTTGTTTAGCCTTCACCATCTTGATATGTAGTCTCTTTCTTCATTAATCACAAGAGCCTGTTGTCAAGAAAGGCTCTGATATCCTTTCAGTATTTTTCCAGGTGAATGTAACGTTTCCTCCATTCAGTGACAATTTAGATATTTTTTAAGCTGTTTTATCTCCTCAGATCTGTCATTTTCTACTCATCTTCCTGCAGAAAGAATACATCTTGATGTCCTTCTCTGAAGTATTGCTATCCTTGTATGTTGCTTTTAGATAATACTCCATCTTTGGAGCAATCAAATTTTCTTTTGTCTCTTTTTCATAGATTTTGTCAGCACTGTGTAACTAACCATATCCACCAGAGAAGGAAAGTGCTTACGCTTATGTAAGTGCTCCAGGCACCTGGCAGTGACCCTTTGCAGAGCTCCCACACTAATAAGCATAATTCATGGAGCGGCTCAAAACAGAGACTGTTGTTCCGAATGGGGTCACAGAATCTGGAAATGAAATAACTCTCTATATAAATACTGGTTAGGCTAGCACTTCCAAGTTGAGCACTTCCAACAAAATAAAAAGTCTGCAGATTTCACCTTTGGTATGTTCAACCTCCTGTTGCTATCAAACAGGTATATATCTATGTCAAATGATCATATAAGCTTTTCTTTACAGGCATTAAGAGAAAAAGGCATCACCTTGCTTGTGATTTATGACTTCTGTCTTGGAACTGCTGTTTGAGGAACCTGTGTCTGCTCACTGACTCTATGGGAACAATTCAGATTTTTAGGATTTACATCCCAAAAGAACAATTTCTTAATATTCCTAATATCTTTGCATTGTAAATTTGTAATATACATCAGTGCAGGAATTTCAAAAAGCACATTACAGAGAGCCAAATACAATGATTTCTGGCCATTAAATTACATTCTCTCCTGTGTTACTAACATTTTTCTTGATAAGCTCACAGAGTTGCAACTTTTGCTGCTTGTTAAAGGAGAGTTTACTCTGACTCAACATTTTTATGTCTAGAATATTGTCATAAATAACATGCATACATTTATAAAACATTTGTGTATTTTATAGGACCACATATATGCAAAAATTTCCTGTATTACTATTATTTTTTACAGTGACTGAAAAGTTCACTATTTCTAATAAAATCCTTGTAGTGTCTTTAGTGCATCTATTGGCAAGAAGTCGCAGTATTTGTCGCTCTATAGCTAAGAATATAAGAGACCAGCTCCTTGATGCCCAATTAATTTTTCTACAGAAAAAAACATCAATTTGAATGCACAATTCACAGATGTTTTCTATTCCTTCTTACTGGCTCCAAGAAATAAAATTGATGTCATTGTTGTTCTCAGGGATTAACAACATACATCTGGAGAAGCAGCTAATACTGCATGACTGATCATCATCAGTCAAAACCTAAGCTCAGCCAAAATACCTACCTTCTTGGGACTATAAGCTGTTTTACAGCAACCTAAGAGAAATTTCATCAACTTAAATCTAAAGATGAAAGGGAAAAACAAAGCACATCTATTTAATTTTCAGTGCCAAATATGAAACCTTAAAAGGACAATCTTAATATTAATCTTGAAATCCTTTCTGTGCACTTTTCCAAATTATAATATTTTTGAGGTTATCTGCTATCTACTATTCTGTATAATAGCAGAAGTACTTCATTGATGCATTGGGGAAAAAGACAAAAGAAAGCTTGAGAAAAATGCTGACACATGATGCTCCTTGGAACAAAGTATTCTACTGCCTAATATATTCCCTCAAATTAAGAAAATGTTGTGGCAAAAACAGTGTGGCAGAAAAAAACCCCTAAGAATAATTTAAATATACAAAAGTTCACTAATGCAACATAGAAACAATATTTTGAAAATGTAACCTAATATTATGTACTTAAGTTAGTCAAATATTACTTTATCTATCTTCAGAAATAAGGAATATTTTGCATATTACATGTTCTTTCAGGAAATACTACATCTTATGATTTCCATATCTAATCTGAAAATTCTATGGTAGCAGAGATCTTGATAATATATCGTTTCATATCTCACCATTATCAATAAATCACAATAAAGCACAGTCTCCAGTGATTGATGTATCCATATAATTCTGCATACATTATATCTCCTGCCCATGGAATGCTCTGATAACCACAGTGCTGTTACACAGGCCTTCCTGGGCTCTACCGTACTTCATTTGAAGTTCTGAAGATATTTCAGAAGATAATTTCTACATTAATAGAGGTTTATATGAGGCAAAGAAATACTAACTGCCTATTTGTCAGGACTGCCTTTCTTTCTACCTTATCCTTGATTTGGAATATCCTATTCATGCACCCATATTGTAAGCATCGCAATTTTTGGTGTCACAGACCACAAGGCTAAACTGAAAAAAAAAAGAAAAAGAAAAAAGTATGTTTAACTTTGGAGGGGTTTATTCATTGCTACGTATTTTCAATTTCCCCCAAAGCGGACAGATTAAAAGAGTGACAGAAAGAGCCATTGTCGTAATCTTTTTGAATCAATCTTCAATAAGAGTGGGAAAGAAATGGCCAGAAAGAGACCAGAAAATAAGGGACAGGATTCAAACTATATATAAGGTCACACTATTTACAGCGCTAACGCTTTTATTTATTTCTGCAAAGCAGGAGCCTGCCTACAAGAAAATAATTTAGGTTTTAGAAACGGAAAAATCACAATGATGTGGAATTCAAGAACCAGGTAGAAAGTCAAGTATCATTTGTTTTCTTCCAATTGGCCTGGATAAAGAGAAGCGGTTCCCTGAGCCAGCTGTAACTGAAAGGCTGGCATCCAGTAATGGGTAAAGACCAACTTATAAATGAGTTTGGTCTTATTTATGAGTTTGGTCTACCAAAATCATGCAAATAGCTTCAGGAGTTTGATGGCTTCCAGTTTGAAAGAAAGATGGACATTTCTCAAAAGTGTCAAGGCATTTGAATGAAAGGTACCACAAATTAAATATATGTGGAAATCAAATGCCTGGAAAAGAAAGAGTACTTTTCTGCCTTATTTTACAAGCAAACTTCAAAGCCTCAAAAAAGACATAAAACAGCATTGAGAGCAACATGCGCAAGCATGTTTGCCCTCCACTGGGACAATAATGACACTTGGACAAATGGAGGTTTTTACAATATTTAGGGTAAGAAAGAACACTATTAGGTTAACAATTTTCAGCTTCTATTATAAAGAAAGATGAAGGTGTAGTCCTGTTGATTATCCAAAAATACTCCACATGTTACTTGAAGAATGATTGTAGTTGAATTGTTATAGCAAACCATTGATTAATCATGGTTTCAGGACAAACAGAGAGTATTGTGTTCACCTTTACATCAACACTGCAGATTTAAAGCCCAGAATTTGGAAATTACAGAAGAATTATTTTGTTATGATCACATAATGGTCCAAACAAACATTGCACTTGCCAAAACCCAATAAAATTTTCTACTGAGCTAATATGAATAATAATATTTTCAGGACCAAAAATGTGCAAATAAAGAGAATCCTAGTTTTAAACTACTTCCATCTTCATGGAGAAGAATTTACAAGCACAAATCATTGTATAGCAATTGCCTATGTTATCATAGGATACAAAGACAATTGCACCCAAGTTACCATTTCTCATTAAAAACAATCTCAAAAAAGTGAAAATTATCTCACGGAGGCATCTTTACTTTTTATTATTCTCAAACTAAGTCAATCTTCTGAAGAAGCTTATGAGAGCAGGGATTTTTGAGATCACAAAAACAGATATTTTATGTGGTATATATGGATTTACTACCATATGCAAAGCTAGGCTGTCTAAACACCGATTAAAATATCATTCACCATTGAGGCCAATTCATCAGATCACTGCATTTAAAAGTGGCCCGATATTTTATTAAACAAAATGTGGAAATGGGTAATTTTAAACATTTCAAAACAGTCAGCATTGACAGTTTCCAAAAGTGGGGACTTTGCTTCAAAACATCTCCTGGAACAAGCTTTATGCTGTAGATCATCTAGCTATTGATGGGGAAAATGAGAGGGAACATAAATGGTTACCTTTGCATTTTTTAAAGCAAAAAAGGTTTATCTTCAGATTTATATGGCAATATGAAAGCAATGGGAACCTACTGCAGGCATTTTAAGATTTTTAATAAGTTAACCTAGAAAAGGTGAAACAACCTTCCTGTAAGAAACACTGTGGATACTCTTAAGAGCAATACATAAAAGATTATGAATGAAGGGAACTTTTTCTATCTGATGTTGTTACTAATGCTGCATTATGTACTGCCAAGATAAGAGCAACCTTGCCTTGGCTGAAATTTAAAAGTTACTCTACAAAGTGAAACATAAATCACTTCTAGACATAAAAAATAAGAGCCTTGAACTTACCAAGGTTTGTCTTACAAATAAATTGAGGTTATATCTCATCTAAAAGTACAGAAGCTTCACAGAAATTAAGGACTTCCATTAAAATATGAAACAATAATTTCTTTTCCATTTCTAACTAAAATTAGTTTTCTATACAATACTGAACACATTTACTTTCTCCTTATTTCTCAGGTTATCTGAGATCAAACGAATCCTTATATCACTGACAACAGCATTCTAAATTTTGTCTAAACCTTGAGACTCTCAAAATAAAGTCATATATTACAGTAAAGCTCCTTCTTCCTTCCATATAATTGAAACTACTAAGATAATGACATGTCTGCTAACTTTCACTTTTGAAAACACTCTTCAACACCTTTCTGATATATTGAAATCTGTCTAGTGCAGTGCCATTATCTCAAATCACAAAGAAATCAAGGCTGTAGGTAAAGTAATTGCTCCCTGGCACTTTCTGTAATTGTGTGCTGGGTTTCCCAGTTCAGTTAAGAACTATGACTTCATGACAGAGCAATTCAGGTTCAGCTGTGACCATGATAAAATAGTCTCATGTGCACTTGCTTGAAGAGCTTTATCCATTGTTTGAATACTTCGTTAATTATGTTTTCTATAGGAATGAGCAGAAACAGTTAGAGGACATAATGAGTTTGACAGCTTAAGACTAAGACTACACCATAAAAACATATTTTCAAGATGCCATATGCAAATCCATAGACCTTACTGGCTTCAGCTGACTGCTACAAAATCCAGTAACACTGGCTATGGGCTTCTGTTGTAATATATCCAAAGTGACACAAAGGCAGAAGCTAACTCAAGGTCATGGGGAGCAAGATGAAAACCAATTCAAACTACATTTAATTTAGGTCAGTTCAGGCCATAAAATTCTAGGCTGACTCAAATCTCCAAGCAGTTGGAAGAGCTCTAATATAGACACAGTCTGCTCTGGATTCTTGGGTCCTCTTAGGTGAATTAAAGACAAAATATAGTTCCCTGCTACGGTTACCTGAACCAGAAGGGACGCAGACATGAGTATGGGCCATACGCTTTACAATTCAATAAGCCCCTTTCCCCATTGTGTTAATGGCAGAGTCTCAATCAAACATCTACAAACATCTACATCTAGTTTCTTGATTGAATCTAAAGGCCAGGGCTATTTGCAGGTAATTGAAAATTGGGAGTATTATAAGTCTGCAGAATAAAAGTGCCAGGGCATAATTAGATACATGGCCAAGGAAGGTTCAACATGATGAATTGACAAGTTGCTTCTATTTACACCAAGAGCCAGGTACAGTTAAGGTTTTCTTCTGATTTATGTAATATGATATGTGGCTATCAAATCCACACGACAGTGCTCATTCCTGAGGAAATGAAAAGAAATTCCCCCAAATCTTAAAGATTTTTAATTAGAAAAGGTACTTTCTTCCCTGGTTAAAGATTATACACATGATGATGCTTAAATATTCAAAATCGTCTTCAGAATGTAACAGAGAAGCCCAGCAAAAACACTGAAATTTTTACTTCTAAATCATTTCTGCTGTTCTGTAAAGATGTTCCTTTTTGAAGCGGTCTATTTAAAACAAAAGGAATGAAATACAGATTTTCAGGAAGAAAAATAAATCTGATTCATTTGATACTTTTGCTTTGGGTTTTGGAGCTCAAGAAAACATCCTTAATATTTTCTTATTTAATGTAGTTAATGTTCACTATTTATCATACTAAAATCTACTCAAGTCCTCACATGGCAGGAGGAAGATTCTTCTGTTTATATTTGTTTCAGGGGGATCTATTCCATGTTAATTGATCAGTTTTCTGTTGTGTAGCATATTTTCATGAATGCTGCCTATATATTTTACAAATGTAGATTAAATCAATCTTCATAATGCTCCTATTATAAGAGAAAATTCACTTAGCCCACTGCAGAAATGGTGCCATTTAGAGCACGGCAGCTATTACTACAGCAACAGCATCACCATGATACAATTCAAGGGCCAAAGCAGAGAAGAAGCCAATGCAGCTTTAAGAGCCACCACAGAGCATTACCCAGGGTCTGTTTTCCAGAGGAATGAATAGTAACTGAGAGAATGAAAGATGAATACAAAAATAAAACTTTTTTTCCCCTCAAACTGGAAAAATAAGAGGTGTTTGAGAGGGTAAGATATTAAATCTAACTTCCCAAACAGTTCAAATTAATTATAAAGAAGGTGACATAAGCAACAAATTTATTCAGAGTCACAGTAAAAAAAGGAAAATATATTACACAGTCATTTATTCAAGAACTCTAAGAACTATCAAGCTTTGTGAAATTCATGATCCCAGCAGCTTTAGACAAAGAAGGATTTCTTTTTATGCCTCATAACCATTCTGTTGAAATATTTGCTTATCACTCATAGTTTTATATCAAATTTTATATTTATTATGCAGTGCTATGGCACTTAACGCTTTATTATAGATCTGTGTAAAGCCACCTCTCTCCTCCAGTTTGCTCCCCCTGGGCCAGACTGCACCTATTTGGTAAAAGTCTTTAGAGCACCGTTTCTCAGAAATGCATCATTTTTCCCCATCTTTTTCTTACAATCAAAACAAGAATATCTTTTTCTCTGCGGCATTTATTTAAGCACCTTTCATGTGCTAAATTCACATATGTTGGCTTGAATTGGGTAATAGAGAAGACAGCCAAGGCTTTTCCTCAACTCCCTACTCTGGTATTATCAAAAAGGGCCTGAGCTCTGGACTACCCCAAACAGGAATGCACCAAAACAGCTGCATGGTCAGGTATATATGAAATAATTCAAAGACTGTGTTATAACTCATGAAAATATAACCTAATTTCCATAGGAAACAACTTGTGTGTACCTGCAGCAGCACAGGTTAGCATTAATATCACTAATAATTAATAATTGTAATTTGAATGAGCATTATTAGCACATTAATAGCAAAGCATTAATAATTATAATGATTTGGAAGAGCAATGGGAGACTGAAGAATCCATATGAGGAATCCATTGGGAGCAAAAGGAGCATAAAGTATGTTCTTCTCTAGCTTTTAGTAGTGTGATGGAAGCAGGGGCTGGAAGGGATCAGATACCTAAGCCAATTCAGAAGCAATAAGACACAAAGATGAAAGCAAATGTAGCTTAAAATGAAATTGCATTATAAATTAATAGTATTGCAATATAAATTAAATAGACTTTTGCAAGTGATGCAGCAAAGCTGGCATCCAAGTTAGGTTTTACTTAATTCTAAAGCAGTTTGGAAAGCAGTAAGAAGAAATAAATAAGGTTTATTCTGTGCAATAGAGAAATTGAGATGATTCATACAGTATTAAATTAATGGTTCTCATTATACAAAGGGATCCAAAATTTACAGCCAAAGAATAAAGAACAAGCAAACTCCCACAAATGTTTAATTGTGCTTAAAACACCACAGAATAATCCATTTTGTACCACTGAAACTTCCTATCAAATTTACTTCCATGACCCAAGCTTAGCAAGCCAATTTTTTTCCAAGTCACTGAGCCTAGAAAAGAGCTAATTAGCTCTTTTTTTCTATTATTTCCTGCAGGTCCAGATTATAAAGAACAGCATACAATATGATAAGACCTTTTCCTTTATCTCGTTTAAGAAAAGCAAATCTCTTTTAAGAAAAACAAGAATGATTCCTCACAAGGCGATATTTTTTCAAACTGTTGAGCTGAAAGGCATATAAGGCATATAATTATTTGCAATAATACCAAAAGATTTAAATACATGAATAAAAATAATTAACTCATTAGTGAGACAAACCAGGGATTTTAACAACTAAAAAAAATGAAATTTATCTTTGGCAGATGACTAGAAACATTACATCTGAAATAGCTTTATGAATACTGGTCACTTTGGTGAGTGACCCCCCTCCTCCTGTTTGAAGGCACTCAGATTTTTGGAGCAAGGCCAGTTAACAGAGCTAGCAATGAAGCAGAAATGCACTGAAGGTACCTTCAATGTCCATTATATTGTGTTAAAAAAAAAAAGAACAGGGAGAAAGTTTTCTTGTGCTGGTGAGTCTATGGTTAAATGAAATAATTTGCTGAGGAAACATTCACCAGGGACATCTGTAGGCATTGACAACCTTCCCTTGGGCATATCTGAAACGCCTGACAGTGCTGAAAACTTAGGTGTTCAGCTCATATTGAAATGTCAAAATCATAATAATTACATTTAACATTTTATCACTCTCTGAGCTGCCTTATCTGGAAAGTCATTTTGGAGCCTATCTGCTGAATTATATTCCCTTTAAGCTAAATGATATGCTGATAGGTGCATTATTATAAGCTTGCACAGCCCATCCAGTTTCAGTGGATTTTCTTCCATCTTTTGCAATATTTAGCAGAGAGCCTGACGCTCACTGTCACCTACCTTGTACTGGAGGGCAAGGGTGCCTGCAAGATGGATTTTGATGTGCTTCCTGGGCCAGGAGAGGATGCACACAGAGGCAGAAGTGCATGCCTATCCCATAGTCCAGTGATGATGATTTTCTTGGCCAAGATAACACCACAAAACTGAAGACGTTTGTACCATATCAAAACGCTCTTGAGAAACCCAGGCCTTCCAGCCTACTCTTCCAGGTATTATGCTAGAGGAAGAGATTTTTCCATGCATTTGCCTGTCTGCCTCATTTTAGAGAGTGTTCAAGCATGTACATCCTGATCAGAAAGAAAAGCCTATTTGCAAAGCAAAGATTGCACACGCTGTTGGGCACTGCATTAACCTGGGCTCAGCAGTTATTTTTCACCTTGATATTTGTTCTTGGCTAGCCTAAATAAGTCCCTCTTTGGTAGTCCTAATGTGTCCCATTTCTAAGGGACATAACCCTTCCCATGCACTGCGTAGGAACGAGGTGGCTAGTTCAGAATTGTCTATTTTCACAATAGCCACCTTCTGCTTTTTAATAAACATGATATGTTGGGGATTGAAACATAGTCCCTAGGCTCTTTTCAGTCTACTGTCATTATTTCTCTTTAAAGTGTTTTGTTGCTTTATTGTTATTCTTTACTTTATTTTATTTTTAAGAAAAATAGATACTAATATAAAATTGGTATAAAAGCATATAAGCATTGATAGTTTGTTTATGGGAATTAATCGTGTTGACAGAACATCTTGTTACTAATATAAATGCATCTGTATTCATGGCTTCTAGCACTGTAACTGTGGCAACAAACTGTCCAGGGTCCAGGTCTGGCACTAGAAATGACGACTGGGATTCTTTCTTGGTGCAAACCAGACAAGAGTAAGCGTAAAATAGGTACACAACTTCATCAAAGCCAGACATATAGGAGGCCAAACCAGAACCTCGAGTTCTGATTTTTGAAATGAAAACAGACTTAAAAAAGAAGCCAGGAAATCTTTTAAGAAAGCAGAGCGCAAAGGAACACAGAACTGGAGTTAACTTTTCCACCCTTTCCAAAGGTTAAATTCCCAGCAAAGGGACTTGATTCTGCTCTGATTCCCACCAGTGTCATTCCAGTTGCTCTTGGCTACAGTCCTTATATATGCTCTGCACAGTAATTTCTAAGTTTGTCAGGAACAAACAAGGCAGCAAAAACAACTCTTATTAAGTAAGGATATTTTCCTAAAAAGACAGAACCCAGCAATATGATTGGCTGTTTGGAGAAATAATTACCTTCACGCATGGGAACCATGAGAAACAGATGTGGACAAAAAAAAATGACAGATGAGGGACGTTAATTAGGAGCTCTAAAAAGATAAGTAAGAGTAGAGCTAGCAGAAAGATTAGAAACTGCCTGGCTAGCTTTTTATTTACATGTTTCTGATCATTTAAGCTTAATCTCTTTATTATGCATCCTCTTTGTCTTTCTCTGCTCTTTATTTTCAGCTGTAGTTACTTCTGCAGTCTAAAAACGATAATGTTATCAAATGCTTGTAGAAAAAATGTGTTTTTTTACTATTATAAGGAAAGGATGCATTTATTTGGGGGTAAAAAAGTCATAAAAATTAAGAAACATTAATACATAGTCTTCTGTTTGGTGCTAATTTCTTTATCAGGAGTAGCTTTTGTCTTTGGAAGAAATAGAGACAACAAAATCAAGAGTGGTTTACACCATTTTAATATTATAATACACTTTCAGATATCTTCTTAATAAACTAGAAATGCTCTTGATGCTCTAAAAGAAATCTTCATATTTTATGTGACTTGCAAGGAGGAAAGACTTAATGAACCCAGAGTATATTTTGAAAAATTGTAATTTAAGTAAGTTACAGTATGTGCATTGAAGTCTGAAGTAATAAATGTGTGTATGTAATGTACTATAATCCACCAGAGTGCAGTTGCCACTCTTGATTTGTTCTTCTGGAAAATAATTAACTGGGTAGCTGTAAAAGACACAATTAATTAAATGATTTGTTTATAATTCTATCTAATAATGAAAAGATTTTTTTCCTGAAAATTGTGAAAATATATAGAATATTTGTGTATTTATAGCTACTAATTGTTTAAATGTATAGTATAGTAAATATATCAAGAAAACTAATACTTACATAAGGGATTGTGTCCAAAGTATCTGTGTTGACAATTATAGGGGCAGGGCTCGCCTGAAAGATAAAAAAAAAGAGAAATTTAATATTGAAATGCCTCTAATGATATGTCAAAAGCACAGCTTTGCCATTGAACCTAGTTTTCCATTGAACTCACATTTCAGATAGTGTTCAGTCAGTTTCAGGAAGGATAGAAGAAAACATTAAAAACCTCCAATTCACAACTACCGGTGTTTTTTCTTTCTCCCCAAATTAGGTTTTCAATAACAAACTGAGTATTGTTTAATTTTGAGTAAAGCTGTAAAATATGTATATATTCACCTTAAAATCAGAGGACTTTGGGGATGGAAAGTCCAATTTCCCATATTCTACAAATTCACTTTTTCGAGTTTGGACAAAAAAAGATGATCAGTTGATCTTTGTAGAGGTCAAAAGACGATATTTTTTGTCCTTTGCAGAGGTCATAATACAATATTTTGCATGCTTCTGTTATGTATACGGTATAAATATCATTTTTGCCTGCATACAGGTACCACTTATCTATATCATCGCTAACTAAATCCTGCATCACTCAGGCATAACTCAGCTGATGTTTAATTTGAAATATGGACCTGTTTAATAAATATTTATGAATCTGTAAAGCCAGTTAACCTGATCTTTGCCTTATTGATGAAACCCATGCACAACTTTGAAGCCCCTTGAAATGCCACAAGCTTTTTCCCTTCCCCTGCCGGGGCTCAGTAATTCAAAGCTCTGATGTGGCTGATTTCTGAGTCAAAAAGGAGTAATCATGGGGACACCACAAAACAGTAATAGTTAGGGGACAAGGAAAACTCAATTATTCCTTTATTCCTTCTTAGGAGCACAAACAGAACCTGCTCACCCCTATTACTGATTAATCACCTTCAGGAAGAGTGTGGATGATCATCATGGGAGAAATAGAAAAGTCTTAGAGCTTGAGACCAGAGTCCATGTTTCAGTGCTTAGCCATCCTCACTGTAAATAATTTTTCTCTTATATATAATCAAAATTTCCCTTAATGGAACTTGTTGCCTCTTGCCCTCTTGCTGCACATCTCCAATAGGAGTTTGGCTTCTTCTCTTTATCTTATGTAATTGAGGATGGTAACCAGAATCTTCTCACAGCCTCTTCTCTAGACTGAACAAAGCAAGCCTTGTTATCCTCCAGAAAATATCGTTTCACATGTTAGAGAACCTAGAATTAGGTACAATACTGCAGATGCAGTCTCAGGCACACTTTATCCTTGGTAAATCCATGCTGCCTCTTTCTTAGCACCTCTAAGCATGGGCTGAATCAACAAGGCTTCCCGGAGACATCCACCAAGCTGTTTTGTTGGCTTTCTGTCTGATCCTGACCCCCGGACTCCCAACTGGCTTTCTATCAAGAATATATTTCAGGGTTCATTTTATCACAAGGATTACTCCATTACTGATTGGAATAGTTAACCTATCAGACTGGTCGTTTTTGATTTCCAAGGTATTCATCCTGATCAAAGAAAGGGGCATGAGAAAGTTAACCAAAAGAGTAATAGTTTCAGATGGAGATAGTGACTGTAATCATTCACTCACAGCTAACATCCTTGTCGTGTTTTCCATTTCTGTTATTCCTCTTTCTATTTGCATGTGTGTGTGTATCTGCATGGGTGTGCATGTGCACATGTCTTTGTGGAGTATTTTTGGAGGCGGGATAGAGAAAATTAATTTAACATAAACATTTTCATACAGTTTAATATGGAACAATTTTAAAAATATTGATCTCCTAAGGTAGCACATTGCACTTAACAAAAATAAAAGAAATGCAGCTGATTTTGTTAGTTATGCCCTATTTGTAGCTTATGCTTTAACAAAAAATGGTAGGATTTTATCGTGCAGAGTTGAGAAGAAAGAGTTTGCAACCACTGCGGAGAACACTGAATACAGTGTGAGCCATGAAGCACACAATAACATCAAAATAATCCTGAAATCACTGCAGAGGTGCTCAAGGGATAGGTCAAGAGAAGATCAGTAGCAACACAAAGCCAGAAGGATTTTATTTCCTAGGCTGATGTGGCTATATCTATTCTGACTTAAATATAAACTGCATTCTTGGATACAACAAATACTTAAAATAGATACACAGAGATCTTGTGGAGAACACTGAGAATTCCATCAGAGTATCCATCAGCTCGTCAAGAACACTTTCAGTTTTGCATAAATTAACAAGCACAAAAACAAACTCTAAAACCTCTGCCTACACTGTTTTTGGGGCAGCACTCTTTATTTCTACTCATATACAAACCATCTATATAAATGTGAAACTGGGCGAGAACAAGTGTTTTCTCGAAAACAAGGATAGGGGCTCTATTCGTAGTTCTACCTGTTTTGTGATCTTAAGATATTTAATTACTATTAATCTGTCTTTTCTCTGTCAGAAAAAAACAAACAAACAAACAAAAAGGTAGTAAGTACTAAATAATCTATCTGTACTAAATAATCTATCTGTAAAGAGGGAGTTCTAAAAGCTTAAGTGTCTAATTGCCTTCCTTGCAGGATGAATTCAAATCAGTAATAAGTAGTTCATGAAAGAGACAGCCCTCTCATAAAACAGGTAGAATAGAGAGCTCCCAG
>JAUBNY010000580.1:3419024-3432983 GCA_032275445.1 Crypturellus soui
GATCGATGGACTAGATGGTGACTTCTCTAGAGGTTCCTTCCAATGTCAAATGTTCTGTGATTCTGTGAACTCATCAGCTAACTGGAGAATGTTATCATATTGGGAAGTGAGCGAAGACACTACACTCCTGAGAGTAGACTTGGGTTCTACTGGGTAGAACTGGGTAGAACAATACAACTGACATTCACTATGGTGCATTTTCATTGAACAACAATAAAATACTGATTATAAAAGGACATACTTCCTGGTGTTCACATTTTCCTACATCTTCCTTATTTCCCAAGACTAAAGATTGTTTCACATATTTAATGAATAGCCATTCAGGACTCTAAACTTCATTCAGTGGTAGGTCTTTCTTTACTCCTCAGCCTCTGATTTGTTATCCTAATTGTACTGCCTTATCTTCCAAGGCAACAACTCCTCAGGCAAACTTTTTAAGAGAAAGGGGAGTGAGATCGTTGGTGTTAATCAATCCACACTCAATTTAGACACCACTGCCTGGAATATGGAAGAAGAACACCATGGAAGACAGACTGCAGTAAACTGAAACAGCCATAACCTCAATATCAAGTTTTCACCCCAAATTTGATATTTAAAGCTAAATTGAGTTTAATAACGACTGTTATTGCACTACCAGGCTTCATGAAAGATGTGTGATAGCCTCAGACTTGTTAATACTGGCTAAGATCAATTAAAGTGATTAACTATCTGAACGCAATGAGTCACTCGATGACTGGTATCCTCACTGGTTCTCTCAGAAGAGCTATGAATCGTTCAAGCTATGTAGCTGCAAGCACTTTCTCTGTCATTTCAGAACAGATTTTTACTGTGAAAAATGAAAGGAGAAGAAAAAAAATGGGGAGAAACATTGTTTTGCCATTTCTTGAGCTAAAAAGGGAGCTTCACTCTCAATCTCCTTCTGGGTGGTGAAACAGTGCATGTACTAGCTAAACCCTCAGTTGTCTCAAATTGCTTATATGAAGCTGTTAACATGTATTAAAGCTCTAACCACATATTCTTCACAAAGTTTTTCTTGACAAGCTTCAACTTTTTAAGGAGTGTATGGCAGAGAAAATGTTTTGCCCAACTGAAGATGGACCATAAGGAATGGAAGTATCTCCTTTAAAATAAAACTGCCTCAAGACTCAAGTTATATGACAATAATTACAAATTTTACTAAAGTTTTTTGCACACACATCTCCTTCAGAGGGTGCCTTTGAGCAGGAACCTCAAAGTAGTATATTAAAAATATAAAGTCTGATTTAATATATTTACCTTAAAACATAACAAGAAAATTCTCATCTCCGTTTTCTCCAGGGACTTTGATGCCAAAGGACTGACTGCTTCTTGTCAGTGCTTCAAACTGATCTCTATTTGCAAACATAGTGAGTGATGCCAAATGCAGTTCAGAACGCAAATCAAACAAGTATTTTATTATGCACTGTTTTGCATTGCATATGCAAGACGGAGAAGCCAGTAATGCCAAAAAAAAAATCATACTTGCACATCACACAAGCTATTTTCATAATGTACTTGAACACTACATAAAAATGCAAAGAAATAAAACAATTCCAATAAAATAATGAACAGCTTATGAATTAAATATTATATTCACAGTGCCACACACCGGGATTTAACAGATCATGATATACAATGCAGATCAAGAGTGGAAAAATCCAACTAAAAGTTACAGATACAGTAGATGCTACTTTTATTTATTTATTCTTACAAGTTGGCAGTAAGAAGTTTATTTGTGGAATTATTTGTAATAATTATGTTATTTATATAAACAGGAATTAAAACCTGAGTTTTTTTCACCCCCTTCAACAGAGATGGTAGTTTATCACTGATGACAATAAAACTAGTTATTCATTAGAAGTAAATCCAGACTGATTCCATTTACATCCCAGCAGGGGCACTCAAAATAGCAATTAATGCAACTGTCGGCTCGGCTGCTGCTTTCCAAATGCCCTCCTGCTCCTCTTTGCTTTGATTTCGAGCACACAAGATTGAACTTCCTTCAGTTGTCTCTAAGAGCGAATCACCACACTGGCCAAACCAGCAAAGGAGAAACACTTTTATCAGTACGGCAGAAGGCCAATAGATTATGAGTTTAAGACCTTGTTCACCTTGCAGGCCAATCGGTGCTGAAGCAGCAGTCTGTAGGGCAAGATGATAAAGCACGGGGTAAAGAAGAGGTGTCACAAGTGCATGGCAGACAGCTAAGGTTAATTTATGGTCCTTCTGGATTAAATTAGTGTGCAAAAGAGGGCCTTTTTCGTACTCCATGAAGAGTTCACCTAGAGTTGATTAATAACTATTTGTTCAATAAGTAAATACCAATTTAAACAAGAGTCCCTCTCTACATTAGTTGCTATGAATGGTTCTGAGCCCTTGCAGCTGGGCTAACAAAACAGCAGGAAAATCCCTCATAGATGCAAAAAACTAAAAAGATTAATTTGTGAGAAAGGCTTGCAGAGGATTAACTTCACCAGTACCTTATCTTAAAAACATTACTCTTGCATTTCTGCAAGAGGAATGGACTTTATTTATGACAATGCTGATGATTGTCAGGTGGAGGTGAATTATAAGCATAATAAATCTCCACTTAAGCAGCTTATCCCTACTGTTATATATTAATCATGGCACTCACGGGATAATACCAAGTTGCAAATAAGAAAAAGAAAAAAAAAATAGAAAGTGAGTAGCTATATGTTTCTGGATTAAATCACAATGTAAGATAATGCCTTAGAACACCATCTGTGCTAAAGAAGAAGCACAAACAATGTGGGATACAGGAACACTTGAACACTTGCATTTTTTTATTTCTCCACACAGTTTGGTGTGGAAGATACGATCTCTCTCTAAATCTGCAAAATGAATCACTCAAAAGTATAATTGAAAAGATTCCTCCCAAGGTGTGAGATGACTCTGGACTCTAATCCTATAGGGAGTCCTGCAAGTAAGCGACTTACCTTTGTC
Organism: Crypturellus soui; assembly: GCA_032275445.1. Classification (NCBI taxonomy): domain Eukaryota; kingdom Metazoa; phylum Chordata; class Aves; order Tinamiformes; family Tinamidae; genus Crypturellus; species Crypturellus soui. The sequence continues at coordinate 3,422,007 of JAUBNY010000580.1, forward strand.
ATTCCCTCCAGTCTGATTAACATGGGCCTCTTTTGCCCAAATAGAACTAAAACTATCCACCAGCCCTTAGTGTTTGTGGCAGCTACATGAGCTGCCCCTTAAGGAAGCTGTCATTTTACCCATAGCTATGACAATAACTAGATTTGAGCATCCTATCCCATCACTGCAACCCCAGTGGAATGAAAATACTTTCATTCAATACCAGTGAGCACTGGTTTGACAAAGAAACAGAAAATCCATGTTACCAAAGTATACATGCAAGTATTGAACCAAAGGGAGAGTTTATCTTCCTTGCAATTAATTACCGATCCAAATGAATTTCTCATTTCTCTTGCAAATAAAATTGCTGGAGAAATACTTTTAAACAAAATAAAAGCTAAACAAGAATATGTAGCTTATTTTTTTTTCCTTACATATCCCAGTTTTGTCAACCTTCTAAGGAAAATATCCTTCTCTTTTTGCAAATGTTACCATATAGGCTACCAGCTTACTAAGTATACTCAATTTAGCTCGCAAAACTCTAATCCAAAATCCACAGAATGAAAAACAAACAAACAAACAAAAGAAAACATACATCAGATTATGTTCTACTTACCTAGCCTAGACTCTGCTAATCTTAAATTTGCTCATTTACGTGGGTACTGTTCAGTTCTGTTTGTGAATGAGCCACTTATGGACAATTTTTATTTTTATTCACAGCTGGTAACCTAGAAACTTGATGCTGTTTGTATGATTATTTATTTTCTTAAATTATAACCCCCTTCTGGGGTACAACTTTGTATTTTGCAATTTTCAGTTCTTAAAACTGCTAACACTGCAAGAGCACTTTGGTATCTGAAAAATAGAAAGAGATTTCTTCTAACAGTTTCATTCTGCAAAATAATGATGAAAGGCAGCTCTCATTTATATGCCTTATATGTGCACTGTTATATTGCTGCCAAAAGGTTTCTTCCTTTAAAGTGATTTTTTTTCTCTATGGATGTAGAATCTCAATAACGCGACCAGTTCTAACGGAGTTTAGACTTTGGGTCTGACGGTTCAGATATGCTCCAGTCGTGAACAAGCAGGAAAACTAATATTCACCTTCCCTGTTGAAATTAAATGATAAGAGGATTTTGGCAAACCTTTATTCGCTTTTAATACCAAACCCAAATTCTATCAATACAGCAAAGCACTATCAGAAGCTCTTTCACGGGGCTTTAGCTAACCCTCTCAGATCAACATGATTAATTGCTCAGCTACTTTTCTGTATCACTTCCAATCATTTAGAGCACTTATTTTTATAGCATAACCGCATGCAGTTAACATCTCTTGATTTCTGCTTGATTGTGGTTTAATGAGAGAAACTCGAGACATCAATCTTTGCTTTGAGTTATTCTACTTCTGATGTTGAAGCGACCACATCTACCCTCCTAACAATAATCCTTTCATCTGACAATCTCAAAGCATTTTAATAACTTTAATATCACAGGTAAGAACAGCAGCTCCCTTGAGAAGAATTCGGTTGTTTTTAGGCAATATTACTGGCAGCATTCCTTGTACACAGGAGATCTCGCTACTTCAGGCAAGAGTAACACCGGCAATCTTGCCAAGACTATCACATTGAAGTACAAGGAGCATCTATTATAACAGCTTCAATATATGCCTGAAAGAGTTTATGGTCTAGCCTTAAGTGTTTACGATACAGTAAAGTATTTGGAATTTTGACATGTTTGAGTTTTTCACAGCATAAATGGAACATTAAGAGCAATTAAAAGCCATTTCCCATTTTACTTACAGAGATCTGAATCTCTAAGCAGGATTAGTTAAAAAAAAAGAGAACAGAGTTTAAATTTCCAAAGTTTTGAGTCTTTTCAACAAACATTTGTGCCATTTCTGAATTAAAATAAGACTCTTGAAATTTTCTTAGATAAAACTGCTGAAGCACACACCACCTAGCTCAAAGAAACAGCATCATGGTTAAGCCTGCTACTTGCCCAATTTCTTCTCTGCAGACAAAATTTTAGTTGTTAGAGTTCTTGTCTGGGCTTCAAAAGCTTAAAATCTACCAGGAGGCCCTTCAGATTTCTGGGGAGAGTCAAAGAGATACCAACCTGGGGGAGGCACTGACTCATCTGTCCAAAATCTGGCTCATGGCACCTAGTTCATGTATGTGGGACCTGTGGGCCTGGAGGATCTTGCAGTTCTTGGCATTTTGGGGTCCTGGAAGTACAGAGAAGGGAACCCTGTGCTAGAAAAGGGAGCGCTGGAGATCGTGGGGGCTGCACAGTTTGGGCCTCACCACACAGTCCCAGATCCAGGAACGGAACTTGTGCACTGCAATCCCATGTGGTCCTGCCCTTGCTTTGACAGCTCTCCTCACACGCATTCCCCCTTCTCCCACACTGCGTGCACCCTCTGGCACCGCAAGCTCTGCTTTACACCTTGGAAGTTGTGTTCCTCGGCACCACATGATACACGGTGCTGGCGGGGACCTCTGGAAATCAGCAGGTCCAACCAGAGCAGGTTGCCCAGCACCGCGTCTAGCCATGGTTTGAGCATCTCCAGGGCTGAAGACTCCACAACCTCTCTGGGCAGCTCTTCGCTACATAGTCACCTGGGGATCCAAGCTCACAACCTCTCTCCACCCAGGTCAGGCCCAAATCCCTCACATTTTGCCAGGCTGTGCATACACCCGTGTGCATGCACGAGTCTGCTCTACTACTTGCGTCTTCTCCCCTCTAAAAATTTCATTTGGTTCCTAAGGAAACAGATAACTCCCTGTAAAAATTTCATTCCCTTGAAAAATGTCTGAATTGTTCTGGTCCAAATAAGCTAAGTTGTTATACTTAGGATCTGGTGTGGAACCATGATATTCTGATCCTTGCTATCCAGATTTGAACTGCAAGAAACGCTTTCTGCACACGTAGGCCATTACAAATTATTGTTGTATATAATTTCCTCCAAAACCATGTTAAGAAAACAATGCTTAATTCAAATTATGTACAAAGAGAAAAAGCTAATCATTCTTCCAGATCAAATAGGCAAGGTAAAACTACTTAATACTTTGATTATTCAAGCATTATACGCCAAAAAAAAGAGCTTTTGAAGAAAATGTCGTTTTTAATGTACTTGTTGACAGACGTGTTTTCATATTGATGATCTCCTTGCTGCCAAGGTATTGTACAGAAGATGCCAGTGTTGATCAGCTTCTGATCATCAATGGCACTTAGGAGAGAAATTTAAACCTGCTTCTAGGAATGGGATTTCCTGCCACTGCTGGAGTATGAATGCTCAAAAAAAAGCATTTCTCTAAAAATTACGAGGCAGAGCTTTCAAATCTCCATAGTACTGGCCTGAGTTGTATCTCAATTGAGTTGAATAAGTAGTAATATATAGATTTATACAGAAATAACTTGAGGAACAGAAAAGGAGCTCCATTTTTTAAAGCATCTTTTTTGACTATGTCACAAAACTACATAAAAAAGCTATCTTTTCTTATTGAATACTCCGTCACTTAGGAAATTTCCTGAGATTATAGGAATAATCCATATGCACAGATACATTAACTCATAGTAGATCTGATCTAAAAGCTGCTAAATGACTCCCCTGTGTCAGGAGGGGAATGGGGCCGCTCATCCCACTTTCCTCCCCCTGGAGCAGGCTGAGGGAAGATGCTCCCTCCGGACTGGGAAGATCCAGGCTGCAACTTTTTTTCCTCCCACAGCAACACAACAAGCAGCGTGAGAGTTCATATGACATCCCCTTTGCACAAATATGATTAATAAAAACAAGAAAAAGTTGGACAGCCCCATGTATTGCCAACTGCATTTCCAATTTCCCCCATACATATGGTGCTGAAAATGTAAATTGCTATAATTTGGCTAACTTCCCAGTGGCTCACAGGTTTAAATTTCAAAGTCACAGTACAGCAATTTTTTTAACCATTGGGAATCCTGTGCAGAAATGCAAGTCTCTGGCCACTCTGCCCTCCCTAAGCCATAAATATGATAATGTATTTTTGTTAATCATTTTATCTAGGTAAAGAGCCTCTCCAGCTACAGATGAATTCAGACAGTGAATAATTACGTGCTGGATTGGTGGCAGCATTATATAGCCTAAGATATATCAAAGAAATAATAAAGCAACCCATTTATAAATTCTTTGACTACATCGAAGACAGAAGAGAAAAGAGGGAGCCATCATTATCAGACTAATGAGGTAACTTTATAACATTACATTTAAGGGCTTCTTTTTCCCCCCACCTAATACTGAGTTTTATAAAAGAGGAATTAGAATCATTTTGAAAATGGTTTGTCTGTTAATTTAAGACACAAAAAAAAAAGAAGAAAAAAAAGGACTGCAGGTATAACTAAAGGCTTCCTATAATTAACAAAAAAAGCAATTACCTCAATATCCCACAAACATCATAACTGTAAATTCTAAAACAATTCAAGTTTTGCTCACAGGAAACAGAAGAGTTTTACAGGGACTTGTAGAAAACAGCTGGTTAATCATATTTTAATATTATAAGAAAAAATCAGAAGACAGCACTGGCCATGTTTTACACACCTATTTATTTCTAAATAAAAGGGCTCTGTGCAGCATAACAGTTTCAACAAGTATCATGAAACAAAAATCCCGACCATTATAAATGCTTAGCAGGTTATTATGTTCCCATTGGTCCCCCACTGGAAAATATACACACAAGCAGCAGAGAGTCAATGGTTGTTCAAGCCCCTAATGTTGTGCTAATAAAAATAATGCAGCACAGCAACAAGTTCACCCGAGTGCTGCTGGTGCAAAAGACGCCAGATGCACAGCTATTTATTTTGCAATAAATAAATAAAGACCATACAGACTTTCGAATGGATCATCTCCTGAGCATTTTATAACTAACAAGCAAACAAGTTAAGGATTCTTGCACAAAATCCTGAAGAGCAATAGGTCATTTTTCAGAGTATATAGATAGATAAATAAATAAATACATAAATAAATAAATAATCTCAGCAGATACAGCACAGCAGGCAGCTTACATGAGACATAAGGCTTTCTAGCCCCACTAGGAACCTACCTTCTCTGCTTTTGCTTTCCTGGCGTTATGCACAAACCTGCGTCCCAGCTTCTTGGCATACCAAATAGAGGCAAACATTGTAGAGAGGGAAAATCTCAGGCTGAATATGCAGCAAGGAAGGAAAAAAAAAAAAAAACTACTTCCACCAGCACGGAGATACAAATCAAATGCCGGTTAAGGTCTCTCTCAACTATGCTGTTGCTTTGTCAGGTCCTCTCATGCTGCCTTGGGGGAAAAAAAAAATGCCAACAAACCCAATGTGGCCGGGCTGCAGGTGTATTTACATACTGCCAGCAGGAAGTCCAGGGTGAGGCATCTTTGCATCCAGCTCACATCCAGTCTGCTAAGTGCCCGTCTGCAGTTCTTTAGCACTGTCACCACAAACTACATATGTGTCAGCGTGAAGGGAGGCTGCAGTAAACTACTGTAGCAGACAGCTCACCTCCTCTTCGCATGTGCTGAAATTTAACTCCTTGGTTTGCCTCCGCTCGCCGGCGCGCAGCAGAGAGCAGCAGCAGCAGCAGCTCGATCGGGAGATGAGCAGCACTGCAGGGAAAGCAAGGGGTACCGAGGTGCCAAAAATAGAAAGGGCTGTTAACTGTTCAGGTGGAGGAACAGGTGTCTCACACAAGCCAGGGCAGGGAAAATGCGGATGGGGAATGGGTTTCACTTTACTCAAGTGGTCTGGGATATAGTCAGGGACTTATTTTTGCTGCCTAGTTTCAGTTCGCAGCCAAAAGCCATCACAGCTCCTCGGATCGCTCGCTGATGTCATATGAGCTTTTCTAGAGGAATTCAGACTCATTCAAGGAATTCTGCTTTCCTTTTATGCTGGTTATGGGAAATGGAAAACTGACTTTTTGCCTTTTTTTTTTTCCCCTAAAAATCAATCTTCAAGATGTGCTTTACTTAAGCTTGCTTGTTCTTCTTCCTTTAATTGCAAGTTATTTCACATCAGGAGTTGGGAAGTGCTTACAAGCAGCTATTTTTGCAGTGAAACAGCAATCTCCTGCTCTCCTCCGGCCACATAGCTCAGCTTTAACCCTTGTTCTCTCCCCAGCTATCCTCAGTGCTGAGCAGCAAGACAACACATACTCCTTGGGCTCCTGACACAACCAGATGTTCCTCCCAGCCAGAGGAAGCTGTGAACTTACAGGGGTTAGTCCTGGGTTTTGCTCTGGCCAGGAGGCAGCATGAAAGGACAAATCCTGCCCCTTGCCCTCCTGCGAGGACTGCAGAAATCCCAGCCTGCAGGAGAGGCAGAGCTGCTCCGGCCACAGTTGTGCAGCGCACGGAGAGGAGCGATTTCTGCTCTGTTTTTCTGTAGTAAAGAGCAAATAGAGAGGAACGCAGGCACAGCAAAGGAAATACAGCCATAGCAAACTAGTATAAGGCTCCTGGAGCCAAGGAAGCTATTTTTAATTCCCAAAGATTTTCAGAGAATGGCTGCAATGATTCTCTCTAGGAGTCATGAATTCAGAAGGGAACATGTTTCTCTTCCACATAAAACTTGCAGAGAGCATCCAAGCTACCAGAACTGGATGGCATCGCCTAGGATCTGAGCCTGGGGGCATATACTGCTTACTTCTGTTAAGATTAGAAAGTGCTCAAAGAATTTTTCAAGACATTTTAAAATGGAAAGTTGGGTAATTAAGTGGCAACACTTAGATAGTGACCTTTTTGTCCAGGAAATTACAACTTTGATTTTTATTTCACTTATTATCTGACATATTATCTGGCCATATGTTTTGGTAAGTGGTCACATTTTGGGGGAAGTTTCCAGTTGCTTCCAGTTCGGACATTTAGCTAATCTTGGCAGTCCTAAGGTTGGAAACCCTTAAGGGAGCAAAAACTTGTCTTTTCTGAAATATGATTGCTGTAGAATAAGCTGTCTGTCCACACTCCAGCTACTGGGTTCTAAATTGAGGGTAAGAGACTGGATGCATTAAAGTGCCAAACTCTTACACTTGGGAGTAAAGGGACACCACTCAGTGACTGTGCCCTATATGAGAGGGAGGAGAAAAGGAGAAGGAAAGATTCTCTGAAAATCTTAAGAGGGAAACAAGGGATATTGTGCTCTCACTGCAAGGCAACATGGACAGGGCAAGAACACAGGAAAAGAGAAGCAGCATAATTGCACAGCTTAACCAACACTATAAATGTTAATGCAAAAAGAACAGAGAATAATTCTCACATATATGCATAAACAGTAGAACACTTCTCCCACTCCATTGCCAGGCTTTTATGAGCAGAATAAGTATATTCTGAAATCATGGCACTACCAGCACAAAAGGGGACATTCTCTCAAGCAACTATTTATATACAATGTTATGTACGTTCAACAGCCGGGAAAATCGAAGGGAGCGCTCATTAAACAATAAAACCTCCTTTTATGACTTCTATCATCAACATTAGCAGCTTTACTGAACTATTTATTCAGAAAAGCAGGAAGCAATAAAAAGCCACAATTCATCCCACTTAAAGAGGAGAGAAAAAAAAAAGAAAGAGCAAATACATTGTTAATTTAAGAAGTAATGACAAAGCAATAGGGTGGTAATTTTCCCCACCCACTGAAAACGTTAGATTGGGAAGCATAAACCTTGCCAAATACCTGGGTTTTATTCTAACCAGAAATGCATTTTAACTGTTTGCATGTCTTTGTGGCTCTATGGAAAACCTGCAAGATAGAAATGGCCAGGTTACAAGCCATATTATTACTGCTCCATCATGCAGTCATCTGCCATATATTGTCAATAACAAGTTTAATAGGTCCATACTCATACTCATGGATTTTATTACCACCTATATTTTCCTGAAGCCATAATGAAGTCTTGTTCTACAGAAGTGTTACCAGCTGAGCTGTTTTAGAACAAGAAGAATTGGGGCTCCCAGCTGTGGTCTGCTCACAGGAGTAATAAGTACTCCAGCTTGCGCACTGAAGTGCGTTACAAGGACAGCAAGATGCATGCAACCGAGCAGCAATATTAGCACAGACAGGAGATAGTCACTTAAGAGCAAATTTTACAAGGGTCTTCATGTTGCAAAAGAGTGGTTTGCTATAAACTAAGCAACTAAGCAGCGCTATATATTAAATTCTGTTCTTACCTCTGTGGAAGGAGAAATAGTCTTACCACAAAGAGGTGCATGAGCATAAGACACCAAGTAGAGTGCTAAATTCTATCATTCTTACAGTAGGGCTACATTGAAGGCAGTGGCAACTGATGCCCAGCGCTGGAGCAGATGGTTGTTCCAAACACTTTGCCAATGGTTTGATGCACGCCGGTTCTTTGCCTGCCAGCCTCCTCTCTCATTTTCACCATGGCTGTTTTAGCTACGCAGCGCATGCAAAGCAGCGCAGCGTCGCTCTAGACAGGGCATTAATCTCGCCTCGTTAAGGGATAACTCCTCGCGCAGCCCGTGCGGGGTGCCAGCCTCCCCCACGCACACACCTGCGGGGAAGATGGATGTCAGCTGCAAGCCGTGTTTCTCTCCCACCTCTGCCTGAACATACACGCACAGCGGTCATAAAACACGCAGGTATTGGATTCATATGGGCAAGGCCATTTAAAAATGCAAACACTACCTTCGCTTATAGGAAGACAAACTAAAAGATTAGACTCCCGAGGCTTGCAGGGCTGAAGGGAGAGCAGACTAAATGTTAGATGCAAAGGGCTAAAGACTTAAAACAGTGGCTTTGCTCCAAGGTTTATGCGCTGCCACTAGCACTGCTGCAGGTAGAGAATGAAGGTGGCAGCCTGCAACGAAGCTGGTAGCTCTTTTATAGTGGTCGGCCACAACAGGTATTGATTTGGCTGACCATGTAAGCAATCATTCCCCATCCTCAACACATCTAGTCATCTTACACACTTTATTATGTGATACCAGGGCATGGTATTTAAAGGGAAGAATATGAGGAAAGGCAGGAGCCTTAATTTTGGCCATTCTGCCTGGAAGACACCCGTCTTTGTCTTGCAGACCACACAGAATTAAAAGTAGAGGGGAGTCCCAAGGTCTTATAATAACTCCATTATTCATTTTTATAAACAGAGGACAACTCTTCCTACCCTTTTTGTACCAGGCAGCACTGTAAATGGGAATCCACAAAGAAGAGAGTCTCCCCCATTGGCATCATCAAAAGCCCTTCTGAATTCTCTCCTGGTGAGGGCAAAAACCTTTCTGTAGCAGTCGCAACACTGATGAAAGATTAGCTCCTACTTGCAGTATTTTCTGCCAATTACAGTGTTTCATAACAGAATAAGTTTTTCATAATCAAAAATTAAAAATTCTGCCACTGAGATCTGAATTTTAAAGACAGGGAAAACTGGGTTACTTAAAAGCTAAGTGCTTCTTTGGAGCATGTAAGTCATTGGCAGGAAGAAAGCCCAATAATTCTAACAGTCATGTATCTTGACAAAGAAATATTGCAGAGAAGAGAAGAAAAACAGAAAAGGAAGGAAGATGGGATAAAAGCTGAAAAAAAAGGGAACAAAAATGAAATCATGTATATTAAGGATGGCAGAGGTCCATGTTCTCCTCTTCCAATGTCTTTTTTTTTCTAGGTTACCTAACTTCCTTAGTGACTCTTGTGCCAAATCTTTTCCCTTTAGAAATTACCCTTCCAGAAACTCAGCTGCGATGCTATGAGTTTGCTCCAGGTGCAGCTTTTCTCCTCAAACCCTAAGCAGACACCGCACGCAGGCCTCTCCGCTGCCTCTTCTGATGCGCAGCAGAGCTGAGGGCAGCACGAGGTCGACACACGAGGCCACAGCCCTGCGGAGAGCTGGCAAAACTAAACGGCGACTCTCCTTTGAGTGCGAGGACCCAAAATACTGTGTAGTGCCCTCTCCACACAGTAGTCACGTCTATTTTTCTGCTCCTCTGTTATTTGCTGTGCTAGGAGCACGCAGCCTGCTCCACGCGGTGCACAGGGTCAAGAGAAGAGAGGACGAGATGCTCCACGTCACTGCATGAGATGCAGCTTTCCCTGTGGAAGTGCCTGCCCTGGGAGACAAATGAGTAAGGCTCAAATATGTAAGGAACGGCACATCCCTGCACACAAGGATCTACTCCAGGGCACTGCAGTGGCACGGGAGACAAAGTTTTCAACTTAGCCAGGTCTTTTTCTCCTTTATTTGCTGTGCTTTAGAATGTAGGCAGACTTAATTATGGTACTTAATTTTGATTTTAGAAATTGATTTTCCACTCCCAGTTTCTGCTGGTGCAAAGGAAACTCCAGTGAGTCACACGATTAATATTACAACTATTAGCAGCCTTAAACCAAACAACAACAACAAGAAAAAACACCCTTGAAAAAATACCACTTGTTCTTGTCTTTGTCCCTAGTTCAGCACGAATTATTTCCAACCTACACTTTTCCGTTAAAAAAATTTAAAGTTACTTCCTGCTATGTTAAGAAATCAAAACCAAAATGGTTCATAAAATCCTCAGAGCACCATTATGCTGCTCACATTCTTGTATCAATCAAAGAGCAGAGTGTATAGTGAAGTTATGTATATGCATGGAAAGTACTCCCGCAGGAAATAACGTAAACAACAAAATTTATCCTCGGGGAGGGGAAGAAAAGGAATAAACCACATATTGCCAGCAGAGTTTATGTATGTCACTAGTGCGCTGTGCAAGGGACTTGCCGAATATAACCCTGAACAAAACTGAGTCTGGTGTGGAAGTGCCTGAATTGCCTCGTTGTGCCCGCGCCTCCCATCCTCTGGTACCCCAGGACCTTGGTTTTGTCTGTGCTTTCAAACACCTCTGTGCAACGACTGAGCATTTATCCCTCCCTTTTAGAGGAAGGGGAGTAAGTGCAAATTAGCAGCCTGGCAGTGACTGCCCAGAAATCAGAAGACCTGGGAGCCCCAAATTTCCATTTCTCACCTTGGGCCCTCCCCAGGCCAGGTGGGAATCTC
>JAUBNY010000580.1:3463884-3475573 GCA_032275445.1 Crypturellus soui
TGTCGCTATGTTATCAGCTTGGATCATGCAGCCTTACTTGGAAGTCTCCCTCTGTGAAGCAAAATATCATCTGTTTCTGACTTCCATGAATAGGAAGCACCACGATAATGTTAATACTCAAATGAGGCCTTGACTAGCAGGAATACATTTCTTCCAGGCAAGAAATTATTTTGTCTTTGTTTTTTCTCCCCTCCGGTTGCTCCAGGCCACATGGAGGGAATCCCTTCAAAGCTCCTATCACTGAGTGTAAGAAGATACGTCACTGTTTGTTACTGGTGGCTTCTGGAGCAGGTAGGTAAACTGGCAAGCTGTCCAAATATTAAAAAAAAAAAAATGCATACAAGCTACACAAACTAACAAGAACCAAGGACATGGATTAATTCATGTGGCTAACCCATGAAGGCTCAATGAACACCAGCTGCATTTACATCAATCTTTAATAACAAACATTTTCCTTCGCTTGTTACTACACTGTTGTTACTGCACTAGGCAAGCAAAGCACATTGCACAGCCTTTGAGCACCAGAAGGAACAAAGCACAACTGCCCCATGTGCTGCTTTATAATTGCCTGAACAAATCTCTTATCCAGAACTTGGATCACCTCTGTTAGTGTCAGGAAAACCATCCTGCTGTTCTCTCCATCTATGATGCTTTCATTGGGAAAGGTTTAGAAACACCTCCAGACTAACACAATCTCACCAAAGAGCAAACACAATATTTAGACACCGAAATCTCTTTAGCTAATATACAGGCTCACCATGTGAACATTTTTTGCACAGTCAACTATACCACAGGAAACCTGACACAAACATACGTACAAACCTTCTATTTTTGTAAATAATTGCCTTAGTTGACACAGTGATGTATCTACATCACTCCAATTAATGACACACACACAAAAAGGAAATGTTTGAGTAGTAAAGTTTTGAATAGCCGCAAATGAATTTCCTTTTCATAATACATCTTATGACTTTGCCGTAGTTCTTTGAAGGATGCCAGAGACAGGATTCCATGACCGATTACAACTGCAGCACTTATTTTTTTCAGTTTGTGAGCAAAGATAGTGAAGAAGAGGAGTATGCCATTCCAAAATCATGACAATATTGAGGACCAGAAACCTGTGTTACTCCTTTCTGAACATAGAGGAAAACAACACATTTGTCGGGATTGCCTTTGCCCAAGCCATCACAACTCAATACAAAGCTATGCCAGTTAAACTCTCATCCATTACGCTACATCAAGCCTTAAAAACCTAACACAGAATGATCAAATAGCACCAATACCTTTAAAATAACAATTTGTTCAAATAACAAGCATGTTTTCCAACGGTTTCATGATTTTTCCATATGAGGACCAAAGCCAAAGTGAGTATCAGTCCTACCTTCAAAGGAGAAATGTGTGACTGTAAGACATATCCGTGGACATTCTCTATCTGAGACAAGTTCTTCTCTGAGACGTGAACAAGCTCGGGGCCTCTCACTTCGTGGGTTAATCGAGGCAAGGTATGGTCATGTGGAGCGTCCTCATCTTGATAACGGTATTTCTAGTGGAAAAAAGAAGGAAAAGAGGAGCAGATAAGCTTTGGGGAAACAATGTCCATGTATATACATAAATCTGGTGTATAATAACACATCAAATAATGTCTTTAAGACATTAGACAATATAACCCTTTTCCTAATCTGTAGGGGGAGGAACATCTCATTCTGTTTTTAACATTTCATCAAAGAGAGAAAGCATTAATGCTATATCACACCAATAAATAAAATATTTATCTTCAGATAGATATCTCCGATGTTAGTAGTGCTTAATAATGAAAAAAGACATATCGATCTGTTCAGCTGTAGGGTCAGCTTGTATTTCCCATATTCACATCTTCTGCACTTTTATAGCCTTTCTCCCCAAAATGTTTGAGTCATTTTCCATTCAGCACAGTGTTGTCTGAGAATCAAATACTAGAGCACACACAGGCAAACTGACACAGACCTACTGCAAGACAGATACTTGCTGTCCGGTAACAAGTTTTTTACCCCTGCTACAGTTCTTCTAGATGAAAACTTAAGAGATAAGAAATTATAACTCCCCATTCCCCAGAGAAGTAACATAAGAAACAGAAGAGGGAAACAACTTATTCAAGGTCCAAAAGACTGCTTGAAACAACAAGGAACATAACCCTAATCTTAAGAGTAGAAATTAAAGGATCAGAAATGTCCTTTAGGGAGAGGATCTGCATCCTTTTTCAGATTCCTATTTATTTTTGTTGTCTGATCAAGCAGTGAGCAGATATCGACATTCTCTTCTCTATCATACAGGAACGCTGGGTTAAATCAAGGGTTAAAGCACTTTTTGAAAACATTACATTACGCACAAGCTCTCATACTCACTGCTCTTTTGCGGGAGAAGACTACAGAATGGATAGCATGTGAGAAATGCAAATTCACATTATTTAACATAATGGAGGAGGATGTTCTGACATTATAGCCGTGAGCATCGCATAAGGAACAGAACAGAATATAAATTAGAATGGAGAGTCATAAATCTTTGGCACAAAGAGAGAGGCATATAGTAATAGTGTAAATATTTTCAGCTGGAAGCCATGTGCTAAACTATTAATGAGAAAAATCATAGATTAAAGGAGAAAGTCCAGATGTTTAAGCCTTTTACAGTACCGAATGGTCAAATAAGAAAACTAAGAAGTCTTAAAGTTCAGAAAAGTTCACAAGAACATTATAGAGAATATTTCTCCACTACTCCTGTATTTAATTTATAACACCAAACTCAGCTGCATTGTTCCATTTATTCATCCTTTTAAAGGAAACTTTCCCAGTTTGTTCCTACCTTGAGTTCAATATATGATACTGGTTCAGCTTTTGTCAGTTATATTTGGAATACACATAATTTATTCTCTTTTTCCTTTATGGAATATGACTGTAACCCTTTACATATGTATTTTCCAGATAACGTAATTAATGAATCTATAAAATGACTGGCACCAGGCAAGTATTATTTGGGCAAGAAGCCATCCGTCTAATCGACAGTATTCCAACCAGTGTCACAGTAAAGGCTTGGCCCACAAATCACTTCAGCCTTCAGCAATCAATTATTTTTTGAATCCAGTGAGTACTCTTTCAAAAAAAAAATGGCTACTTTCAGACACCCCATCTATCTAGAGTGAACAATTTACTAAAACATGAGTTTGAGAAATAGCGGCAGAATATGAGTCATTCAATCTCAGTGCAAAACAGGAAAGCTGAAAATGTGGAGCAACCACCATCTCTAGAGGTGAGACCGTAATGCTAGAAGCTGTAACGGGCTTTGGCCTGATCATTTAGGCAGCTTTACAGAGCAAGAAGCATGGTGGTATTAAAGCCATAGCATTTCTTTACATCCACTGGTAAGTCCTTTTCCCCACCCCAGCACTGCAGCCTTTGCACGAATGGGAGAAAAGGCTCAAAGGAAACTGGCTTTCCCTGAGCCCTGTGATGCTAAAAAGCCTGACACTTCTGTAGCTGAGCATTGTAGCCTTTCCCATATTTTATAAAAGTAAAATAGATAACCTGATAACTGAATTAAAAAAAAAATTAAAAAATAATATCCATGAATGATTTTACAGAACAGTTTTCTCCATTTCCTTTGACCACCCTCCCACCCAAGCCCAGTCTTCTCATTCTTCGCCAGCTACAGGGTAGAGCATTTCCAGATCAACCCTCTTTTGCGCCTGGCTCATGCCTCATGTCTTCACAGCACCAACTCACTGATTTTCCTACATCTCTCCTCCCACAGCAGCTCCTGACTGAAATGCTTTCAGCTGTTCACGCTAAGCAGAAGCAGCTTGACACAGCAAAAAGCGAAGGATGAGGAAAGTTTCGGAGAATGGAAGGCAGAAAATACCAAACCAGAATTGAAACTCCTGCAACATCCTCCATTCACCTCAATCATTCTGTCCTGATGGGGCCTTGCAAATATCCTTGAAATTACCCGGTTCCCTTGAAACCAGTATTTTCTCTAAGGGTTAATTCAAGTCTCTAGAAGTAAAAGCATGATTGCACGGAAATGCGACTCTTCATTTGACAAAAGAACAGGTGGATGTCTTATGATAATTAAATTACAAATCAGTGCCTGCTGCTGACAGGGTATTGTACACTGCCAGCTAGCATCAGATATTTAAAATCCTCTGTAATTACCTATAATGGGGGAGTGGAGTGTGCTGCTGTGAATTTTTAATACGAACGTGCTTTTTTATAACAATTCTTTCTCTCTACAATGTGAGATTATTACAGCACCACTGCTCCTCACAACTTACTGTCTAATAGAGCACATTTAAGGCTGTGTTTGCCAAAGAGCTGTCAGCTAAACAGGGCTGAAGATAGGAATCCAGCAAAGGGTAATGGTCAAAAGCCTTAAATGTGAACAAAACCACTCTTAAGCAAAACAAATAAACAAACAAATAAATAATAGAGTAGGAAGACATCTGCTCAGCTACAATAGCGAAGTGACAGCATCTGCATGGAAATACTGCAGCTCTTACAACCTTCCTGTGACAGACTCTTACTGAATGAATATGGTTGGGAATTTGTCATTCTATTTTTTTTCTAAGTCTTTTTGCAAACTCCTCAGTATTTTCTGCAGTTACCTTTATGTTGGTATGCATAAAATGTAAACTGAACATTTGTTTTAGATCATCTCAAACTGATGCATGCCATAAGTTTGTCCTTCAATAGTTTGTGTCCCTCCTGTTCTCTACGTTGTGCTTTCATTGGACCACATTTCAAAATATCATATACTACTTTGGTTTGCAAGAGGAAGGTGGCAAAAGGCAGAGCTGAGTGTATTAGAGGACTCATGTAGTTCTACAATACTCTGTGAAATGTCAGTAGGCAAAGAATCCTGGTCCAGAGGGAATCTTGAACAAGTCCAAGAAGAAGGCATCTTGATATGTGCAGGAGACACAGAATAATGATCAAGTCAAAAAATGTGATTTTTCTTTTCAGCCAGCTGAAGCTAGTCTGGAACTAGGGGACAGACGCAGTTGGATCCCAGAGCTACCTACTCTTTTGCATTGACCATTTGCTTTTTCCCTTGACCAAGGATTGGGTTGACTTGTAGCTCCCGTTCAGAGTAGTCACCACTGCTAGTCCCCTGCTATGACCTCAACACGGGAGCTGCTTTTGGACAAGGCAAGGATCAGCCCCCTTCTGCATGGTGACAGATCCAGAATTGAGTACACTGGATGTGTTCAGGGTTATACCTACAGACAAAAGGTAAAAGCATTGATGTAGGAGATAGTCCCTTTACCACAAAGTTTAATCTGTGAGTCCCATTACTATTTAAAATAGGTTAGTGCCACATTATCTCACTTTTGTGTTTTCAATAGTCTCCAATATGTTGAATTTTCCTGGTATCACTCTCAAAGCCAGCGCATTTCAATGTCATACAGATGAGTATCTTGAGAAAACAAACTTCACAATTTGCACACACAAGTCCTTGGGCAGTCTTCCAATCATGAATAGAAATAATGTTACTCATCCAACTGATTGCAAATGAGAAACACAGCTTGAATTCTGAATATTTGCAATCAATCTATAGAGTCAAAAGAGAAAAAAATACTCTTCTCATTATATAAAATGGAAGAAATCACAATCTGCTTGCCAAGACTGTGGAAGCAGATTAAGAAGCTTAAATCATTGAATAATTACACTTATTGTGAATGGCTTTCTCTTTTGCTTATCAAGTAGTTTTCTAACAAGCTTGTCGCTGTATCACAGCAATACCTTTCATCCAAGAAGCCTTAAGAGCTTTACAAGTGGCAGTCAAGTATTTTCCTGTAGAAAAATAGCATGTGCATCATTTAAAGGTGGATAAAATTAGGCACGGAAATACAACAGCGCTCAAGGTCACAAACAGAATCCGTTAATTAAGCAGTAGTTAGGAGATTTTTCCAAGTCTGGTCATCTAAGCCCAAGATTTAATGAAACTACAGAAATGACTAAGAAAATAAATAAAAATACAGCTATATGTTGCTCTGCTGCCCCTGTAATTTGTCTCTCTTTTTTTTTTTCTTCTTCTTTTTTTTTCTGTTTTTCTCACAAAGGTCTCAGGAGACAGTAACTTTCTAAGGTGAGGCTTTTATCTCTGTCAGTGTGATAGCTAGCAGTACTTCATGTAGTGTCTGTCGTGTATCTCTAAGAAAGAAATAGGCCCTTTGTAAAGAACAAGAGGTTCAAGAGTAGTAAGAACTAAATTATTTCACAGACAGGATGCCATCAGCACCAAGCAGTGAGAACTTGCACGGCTTTTCCATTCAATGCAACAAGAAGCTTTTTTTTTTTTTCCTTCTTTTTTCAGGAGGGGAAAAACAAACCAAAAAAAAGGCAGGATTTCTTCTGTCGGCTCATTAAAATAAGCCCAGTATAGGGAATATATACCTTTTTTGTTGTTGTTTTTTAGTGCAGCTAATGTAAAGCAGAACAAATATGTTTAACAGTAGATTATTCTTCTGTTTCTTGAAACTCTGAATTATTTTACCACCAGGAAGAAGAAAAGCTGGATATTAGGCCAAGTACTTCTTCCTTACGTTAGGTGGACGTAGTTGCACCTTTAGCTCACAAGATGGCACAATAACCATCGAATTAAAGCCTACTCTTGACTCCAGCTAAGTGTTTCAGGAAAAAACAAGCTACGAAATGTCATAAAACTTCAGATGATATTTATTTTGAACTGGCCTGGTACGACATTAAAAAGAGGCTACAGTCTTTTATAATAAGTACACTTATTACAGGTTGTGGTCTTACATGAAGCTGGCAACTCAGGAAAGTGTAACGATTCACATAAGAATCAAATATTACAAGCGAGTAGGAACCTATTGATTTTTCCGAGGTTTAGAATGAACAAAACTGCTATGTATTGACAGGACCAAAACTAGCCCAGAATGCTGCATTCCTCAAGGAATTCTAAGTCCTAATTAAAACCGCCTGCATGCAAATGTGTACCAGGAGGTATTCAGCTCCATATGCTACATCACATTTTGGACCTGTTAACAGCATCGGTTTAGCCCTCTGGAGGTTGCTACTTGCTATCCAATAATTTAAAATAGATTTTTTAACTTGAAGCACCAGTATAAAAAAAGACACTCTGAGAGGGCGGCTTTGCTAGTATTAAACGGTGAATGTGGCTACACACTATAAAAACCCGTAACCACTCAAAATTTTATCCAGCTAATGCTGCTGATCAAAGTGGAGCACAGGAAAGACGTGGGAGAAACCATGCATTTCATCAGCATCGGGAGAGTTCTCTCTTCCTCCTTCCTCTTTCAGCAGCTTCACCTGCATGCCCCTTCTCACGCCTTTCAAAATGTTTTTTGCAGGTGCTTCCAAGCTCCCATAATCACTAGAGCAATCTTCATACCTTATTATCTCCCCGCTTCGTGTTCCGCATTCCCTTGCGCACGCGCACCCTCTAGGCAGAGCAGCTGGTCTTGACAGTAGTGCCAGCATAGGTAGTTCTCCACTCCTGCATCCACCTCACCTGGGCTGCCCCTTTTTCCATCCTTCTCCCTTGTGCTCAAAGCAAGGCTGTAATTTAGACTAGATCACTGGCTGTAATTTAGATTGGATCACTGTGATCAATTTAAGTCTTTTATATGTTTATCTGAACGTGGCTGAGAGACTCTTGGAGCTCACAGCCTCCAAGACCCCGAAGGAGGCAACACAGTAGCAGGAACAAGCAGCCAAAGGGGAGCTGAGATATTTTGTGATGCAGCATTGCTACTACAGAAAAGATATGTGAAAATAATGGCCCTGAGTCCTCTTCCATCTTCCCTTCACACATATAGAATCTGATACACAGAGCTTTACTAGCCAAGACAAAGACAAGCCAAGGGATATAAACTATGTACTGGCAAATCCAAGGAACACTGAGTCTCCTTTCCCAAGGAGAGAGTAAGAATACAAAGATTATTAGGCACAGGATTGGAGCAAATGGGGCGAAGGCCAAAGCTCAGGGAAAAAAAAAAAAAAAGAAGAAAAAAAGGAAAAAGAAAGAAGAAAGAGAGAAAAAGAGCAGGCAGAGGCTTGGGGAACTAAGGTAGATTAATCTAAAAATATTAAAATAGTCTGTTTTCCACAAACTTGGAACTTAACCCACGATTCTAGTGTCTGTAGTATTGTGATGTGCTCGAAAATATGTGTGAAATCCTTATGGAAAGCATTTGACTCATGGGTTCATCCTGGCCCTGCCCCATATTAGTTTGTGTAAGGTTTCCAGCCAATCCCAGGGGAGACATTTTAAAAATTGAGCACTTCTCTGACCACATATTCCTATCTCTCAGATTCCCTAGAATTCTTGAGATTAGATGCCCCAACTTCCTGGCTATAACACAGTCCTGTGTCTAAATGGAAAATCTAGGAGCAAAACTAGACTGTTTTGTTAAATTAAGACTCAATCAATAGGTCAAAAGATAAATCTGCAGAGTTAAATGTTCAACGGTCAAGAAAGTATTATTTCCTCATGAACTCTATCACAGAATCACAGAGTAGTTGGGGCTGGCAGAAACCTGTGGACATGATCTCATCCAGCTACGAGACTCTCAAGCAAGGTCCTCAAGAGCAGGCTGTCCACGACTGTGTGCAGTTGGGTTTTGAATATCTCCAAGGACGGACAGTCAACAAACTTTCTGGGCAACCTGTTTCAACACTCAATCACCTCCTCACTGAAGAAGTATTTTGTTCTGTCCAAGTGGAACTTCCTGTCTGTCAGTTTGTGCCTGTTGCTTCTTGTCACCAGGCACCACTGAAGACAGTCTGGCCCCTCTTTACACTCTCCTTGCTTAAAATTATGCACATTGATAAATTCCCATGACCTTCTTCTTCTCTGAACACTCCCAGCTCTCTCAGGCTCTCCTCATATGAGAGATGCTCCAGTCCCATAATCATCCCTGTGTCCCTCCTGTCCACTATGTTGGCAGGACAGTTCTTTGAGAATTAACTGTGTATTGCAGAACACAGACTTGTGTCCTCTGTGGGGTTCCAGTACCATTTCTCAGAGAAATTGGAGATTTCTTCCCCAAGGCCATATGAGGAAAAAAAAAAAAAAAAACACTCTGGCTAAGACAGTCAAATGCTTTATCAGATAACTCTTTCTATACTGCTGCTTGTCATAGAAATCTCACATAGTGCTAGGCAATCCACCAAATAACAAACTTTTCACAGGTGTGGAAATGAGATATTGCTCACTTTGAAAGACCTACGTAGATGTGGACAGTCAGTTTTTCCAGCAGTGCTGAGCATCAGCAGCTCCCAGGGAGAGCTCCGCAAAGCAGAGTAGATGCTGTGCAGTCCTGCGCTCCAGGAGGTCACTCTGACTGCTGTGGATGGGGCTGGTATCAGCATTAGTCACCTTGAACTTCCAGCATAAGCTGGTCAACCAGGATCCCTCACTAATCAATGGCACAACGTTATGTATGTATATGTATATATAAGAATTGCTCATAGAAGCCTATTTTTTCTCTCATTTTTTTTTTTTTTTAACTTTAGACTGAAAATAGTTTAAGATCTGGCAGTCTGAATGAGCTGAATTTCATTCTTGATGTTGAAAGCTGGACAGGATTCACAAACTTATTTGATCTTAATGGTTTTGTCTAATGAGTAAAAGTCCTAATCACACAGGGATATTGTGAAAATAAAGGCATTAATGATTATGAGATGCTTGGATGCTGTGGTCAATATAACTGGAAAATCAATGAGAAAATAATTCTGTAATCTGAAGCTACTTTGACCTGCATGTGTTAAGCAGTGTGTGGAGCCATCTGTTGAATGTGAAATGCTGGCTAAACAGCCCATCTACATCACTGAAGGAAGCAAAGGGTCTGTGAAAACAAAAATAACCTTGTAATTAAAAACGTATTTGAGTGATATTATAGTATTACCTTACAAAGTATGGCGATAATGGGACTGAAACAAAATTGCTTAAACCATCTTAATTCTTACATTTCCTAAATCTGAGTGCTTGACTTTCTAACCCCAGCATCCTTTAACTGTTCTTTGAATGCAGTGTAAAGATACACTAAAAAAAAACTCATAAACTTTAACAGTATTCCTGATTCTCATAATGTGAAATGAGAGCAAAACGAATTTTTCACCATTTGTGGAAAACTGGCTCTTTGTAAATACAAATGTTCTATGTGCATAAACCATAAAAATGATCTCCCTGTTGTCGCTCTGATGAGCCCAGACATTATCTGAGAAGATAACAATCCTTTTATACTGAACCAATCTTTGACTGTACTGGAAAGCCTATTACAGCTCTCCGATACGTACATTTCCTACACCTTTATCCATTCTCTCTCTTAAAGGCTATGAATTTTTAATGACAAAAAGAAGGATTTCATACATTTTAACTAGGTGTTCAATAAGTCAGAAAAGCACATTTATGTCAAATGAATTTGCATGCACTTGACACCTATAAGAGTTGACGTAGACATTTCTGAGGCAAGGCACTTTTTGGAAGGCAGCTTTGGTCCTTTCGGTCTTAATCCTTCTACAGTCACTAGGTACAGCATAATTGTGAAAAAGTAATCTGCATCTTCAGATACTTTAATGAAACCTGGTTACAGCACAAACAGAATGATCATCAGAATGGCCAGAAGCCAGTGTAGAAGCAAAAGTGGCTACTTAGGCTGTCACCAAAAGGAGCATTTCTACTTTTCCACTTCCCCATAACTTGTCTGTTTCCTGGATGGAAACTCTAAGGACATTAGGGTTGCAGAGGAAAATGGTTCAATAATCTGATGGCAACATATCCTGTGTCAGCAGCAGCATAGCAAGAGAATTTCCCAAGAAGCAGTACCCATGGTACACTGAATTTTAAGTCCTCTGAGCCTGTAGGCAAGTCCAACACTTCTTGTGCCATATTTTATCTACAGTAGAGCAGCAAATCACCATCTCTACTAATTCTATTTAAAAATAAAATAAATAACAGTACTTCAGTTGCATTTTTTTTGAAGGGCCAACTCAACTTTCCTTATTTTCTCAAGTCCCATAGAGCTTACACGGGATCTGGGCACTGAAATAATCATGTTTGATCAAACTATGGGCACAAAGAAAACTCGCATGAAAAAAAGGATGTATGCATGGATTTCAGGCACCTATGCAGTAAGCTATGTCTGTGAATGTTAAAGTCTATCTATCTCTCTCCTGTTTGGTCAGATAATCATTTCTCAAATTTGAATCATATAGTAATTTAGTAATTATACTGTTGGATGGAGACAATGAATCTCTCTTGGGGCTATTGTTATTTTTGGGGTCCCATTCCAAGGGAAGAATTGGAAGAATATTGGAAGAATATGGTTCACATTTTATTTTTAGACAACCTGGAACATTCATTTTTTAAATAAGCCAACTGAGCTGTCAGTCCATGCCTAAATAATCTGGCACTTGTTTTATATTTTGTTATAGTGTGTATCTGGCAGTGTTAGTAATGTTTGAAAAATTCTTTACAGCTGAAAAATGCAGTAAAAAAATCTATTTTGTGTAAGTGTTAGGACAAGGGGCAATGGGTACAAATTGAAACACAGGAGGTTTTTTCTGCATGTGAGGAAGAACTTTCCTGTGAGGGAGTCAGAGCCCTGGCACAGGCTGCCCAGAGAGGCTGTGAAGTCTCCTTCTCTGGAGATCTTCCAAACCCGCCTGGATGCCAC
>JAUBNY010000580.1:3480213-3494468 GCA_032275445.1 Crypturellus soui
TAGGTCACCTAATACTCATGAAATAGAGAAACCCAACACAAACAACTGCTTTTAAGAACCTCTCTCTTTATTTAGTTTTGTTATTTGGCTTTATCACTTTCAGTGAAATTTGCTTTGCAAAATTTGACAAGTCTAAGGTGAGACACACAGGCTTAGCAATTAAGGCCTTGCTTTTATCCCTTTGTGTCAGGTGCTTTGCAAGAGCCATCATAGTGACAATTAATTTAAATAACATGAAATATTCAGTGTGCCAAATTCCCTCTCCCTGTATAAATGACCATTTTAGCTGAGGACTAATAGCATAAATGACAAGCTGAATACTGATGACGCATCTTTTCCTGTGGATGAGCATATATCACTAAATGTAGAACTTTCCTCTGTGGAAAATATGTCCTTAATTTCCTGAGGTTCATCAGAAAAGCCCCAAGACAGTGCTCTGTCCAGCAAGCATCCCCGTGTGCGATCAGCTTCATTAGAATGAAGGATGCTCCTAGTGGAGGCAGCTCGTGTGGGGTCTCTCTCCATTTCACTGGTGGGTTATCCAGCTCTCACCCTGCTCCACATCTGCGTCCTACAAGAGGTGCAAAAGTCTCCAGGAGGGACCTTGGCAGGGAGCCAATGAGGCAAAGAGGCCAAAGACTTTTGGGGTCTCCATCAGGAGCACAGGCTCAACCCACTGAGCAGCTCAGGAAGATCCTCAGAGAAACTTGCACACATCTTTTGGTGGCCAAAGAGAGTTTGGGAATGTAAAAAGACAGATAAAATCCCAAATTCTTCCATCCAACACAATCTTTTGGAAACAACTCATGCTTAGTGGGCTAGATGCAACTAGAACCTGCAGCCCTTGGGAGTGCTGACATATAGAAAAGCAAAGTTCCTCAGAGGATGAGAGCTGAGGAGAAAAACAAGAGTTTGGGGAATTGAAATACATCAAAACTGCATGTAGACAGGGGAACAAATGAAGGAAATCAAACCATCAACACTGAAAATGCCTTTGGCTGCCAACAGGAGAGAGAGATAAAAAATGATCAGTGATGGGAGCTGACAAGATCAGAGAGGTCCCTGAGCAGCATACATAATACTGGCAAAAAAGCAAGACTAAGAATCTTTTTTTTTTTCTTTCTTTTAAATGGAATGCTATGGCTATGAGATACAGAACTATGATACAAGGTTTAAAACAGAACTGTTGTCAAAGCATATGTGCACATAAATATATATGTGCACATAAATATATATGTGCAGTAGGGTAGAAGGTAAGCACAGCTGTCAGTCTCAACATGCACGGGAACACCTGTACATACATCCTTAATAGCCTTAAAAAAGGCTCTAAAGTGGTGTTAATAAATTTATTTTACTGGATTTAAAATAAAAAGTCACTGGGAATGTCAACTGCAATTTTTCTGTCTTTCTTGGCATTTCATGATCTCTTAGGCAGAAAAAAATATTATATTGTCACAGAAAAAAAAAGGTTTTATCAAGACATGTAAAATGTTCTTTATAGAGAAGAAGAAAGATGCTAGTTCAAAAGCTAAAGCCCAGTGGTTTATACAAAAGCTTCCTACTGACTGAGCGGGATCATAATGGCCAAGTGCACTCACTTTATCTTTAAAGACATATATTTCAGTTCATTGAAATAGTGAAAAATTCCCTGATCAAAACCTGATGAACAGAACAGTGACGAGACTGGGAATTACTTAGGGAATAAACTCTGACAATTCAGTAAACAGAAGTTTGTTTATTTGTTTGTTTCTATAAATTAATACTGTAAACCTGCTTTAAACATTTATTTTACTTTATATTAATGACAGTCCTACACTCATCCCTGCCTTTCCCAGTAGACATTTATAATATTTTAACTGGCATTCATTGAATTTTTTTCTCTTGGATATTGCAATGTAAACAGAACTGGCAGCTTTATAGAAATCATAACCAGCAAAAAGACAAGCATTCTTCTTAGTGTGCAAAGGTAAGCAAGGTGTTTGGCAGGAAAATCAGCTTTACTGAATTAAATCTTTTTGCGTACAGAAACTATTTCTACAAACTGGGATCTTACATTTGTCCATCATCTTGGCTCATCTATTCATGTTTTCCAATATGAGACAATATGAGAAGAACAGATAGTACAGACAGTACAGATAAGTGAGGTTGGTTTATTCAATAACGGGCAATAATACTATTCAATGATACATGTACAATCTGCACCCAATATGCTGGTACCTACAAGACTGCTGATGGCTGTATACCTGGGAACAAGCATAACATCCATGTGGAATTTGCTTTCCATAAACTAACTTTCATTCATGATATAATTTTCTACGTTACTTTTATTTATCTCCTGAACATATTGCGAGTACAGAAGAGGGACCCTTCCCTCTGAAAGCGAAGGTCTAAGGAGGTGGCAAGCCCAGGAGAAGCTTCCTGAGGGATTCCCGTTCTTCTCTACCATACCTCAGTTTTCCTCCTCTTATCCCCAGCTAACAGGTACATTATCCAGTGTGGAAAACTGGATAAAGAAGTCTTGCAAAATGAAAGTTCCCAAATCATATTCCCTAGAAAGCCCTGCAAAGCCTGCCAGGGACTTAAGAAGCTGTGAAAGACTGGCTGAGACACCTCATATTGTTGCAACTGGTATCCAGAAAACCTGTGGCAATGCAAGGGTTGGAAGCCAAGACTCCAAATCATGCTTTGATGCTCTGATCTCCAAAAACTCTTCTCTCCGGCTCATGCAGGAGAGAACTGAGGTCTCTAGTAGTCAAAACCTAAATGCTCTTCCTATGGTTCAGACCAAACCATGGAAAATATGCACAGATAGTCACACGCTTGGTTTTGAGGAAGTAACAGAAAACAATAAAAGAAATAGAAGACACTATGACGAAGAGTTCCATTGTTCAGTGGCAGGCTGTACAGTGAAGAAATACATAGAATAGTATCTTTGCATGCAAAGAAGAGTCCATCCATACACAACTTTGCCTAGGGAACTGGCAAGATGGTATTAAAAACAAAAATCCATCATCATCTGCAGACAAATTGAAGCTGATATTTTAAGTTCTGGTCAACGCATTTGCTTTTCCTTAAATTCTACTTACACTTGTGTTTGACATGACTCTTACTGGAGATATAATCACTGCCACTATACTATTTAGAGTGAGAACAAGGACATTATTAGCAATGGGAATATGGGTGGGTTGCAGTTTACTTAAAATAAAAACGTACAAAAGGATCCAGAAAAGCTGCATTTAAAACCTATAGAAATAATTTAACTTCACAATGAAATATTTTCACAGTAATTCCTAATACTACATTACAGGCAACAGAAAATCCAGCTTTATTATTAAAAAAGTACCAAGTGAAACAGGGCTTTAAGAAATAACCAGCATGACCTTTTGCTTATCACTTCCTTTGCATAAAGGAAATATGAGGACAGAGGGACCGTAAAATTCCCTTACAGATGTGAACTATAACACTTTATGCCCCCAAAGCCCCGTGGAATTGGTAAAATGAGAGAAATGGGGATTACCACCAGAGCAGCATTTAGGATGCTTGAGCAGCCACCTCTCCTTGGTGCGATGGATGGTCTGCGCTACAAGATCTTGCCACCTTGTTGCCAGCACAAAATGACTAGCAAACCCTGACTCGCTGCTTCCAAACTCCAAAGACGCCTATTGCCTCCAAACAGTGGGAATTTGTCACTCCAGCACTCTGCTGGGATGCTATTAGGAAGCTTAGTTCTGTGTAGGCGGGTGAGCAAAGCAGGGACTGGTTGAATTAGGTTTCACTCATGATTTTTCCAAGAAGCTAGTTTGTTTTCTGGATGTTATTGGCTTGAAATCAATTCTCAGACGGTGAAACCTAATACTCTTAAGTTATTAAATATATGTTAAAAAAAGGATAAAAAATTAAAAACAGCAATAGCAAAAATTTTCATTAACTTTCATCTCATTCTCCTTTATGCCAAGGCTGATGCACCACGTACTAGCTGTGCAAAGGGAATTTTTTACTGGATGCAAATATGCAGTTATATTTTCAGCCAGCTTAGCAACCCACTACGGTGACAAAGCCGGGTATAACAGCCGCAATGCAAATAAGAATCAGGTCAACTATAAAATAAATCAGGATGAAAGCTTCATTTTCTGAAATGGGCTCCTCAAACGCTTCCTGCAGAGCAAAGCGTGTAGTGCAACAGTTTTGTTTCTTGCAGCTGACTCTGCAAGATGCGGGGAGCTCCGCACTGCTCACCAACTTGCTTGTATTTTCCTGCACATAAACAGCCCCGATCACGTGGCGTTCAGAAATGCAACACGGAGAGGACAGGGATGGCAGCCCTGGGCGCTGAGACAACCGTGCAGCTCCAGACTCACCATCACCCCAGGGCCAACCCAGTTCTGTCAACTCTCATGATCTCCTCGTACTGCTGCCGAGGAGGGATCCAGGTTATTACTAATAAAAGCTGAATTAATAAATTAATTACGACTATAGTAACAGCTATCTATAGAATAACAGTAAGAGATACTATACTATCAGATAGTGACAGCCAACTATGATGACTTTTAACTATGCTAACTATTAATAACTATAGTAACAGATTGCCATACTTTTCAAAGGTCTCCCTTAGTGTTTTCATCACTCCAGTTAAAAGAATTTTATTTTAGAGGTCAGCCTTGTCAGATGGCTTTGTCAAGGAAAATAAACATATGACAAACTAAGTGATCGTGGCTCATCAAGGCAACCACTGTTTTCTGGAGCAGCAATCAAAAGCTTCACCCACCTGCCTGCAGCGACACCTTACAAATATTGGCCTTCACTAACAAGAAATGATATTGTCTCTTCTATTCTTGTGAGGCCAGCTTCAAAATGAGATTTTAAAATGCTCAGAAGACAAACTCACCTTTCATCCCCTAAACCTCACATTCTGAAGTCAGTTACTTTATTTTCTTTGTCTACAACAAATGATTTTCAGTGCTTGGAGTTAGAAATTTTCTACACAATACTTCCCATTTAAGCATGGAGACAAAGAAGGGAATTAAAAAGTTTCCACTGCACAGACTATGAACAGAAATTATCCAGAAGCATGTTTTAGTATGCAAACTGCTAAATGGGACATATATCAACATATTAAAAACCTTGAAATAATTAAGTAAATCACAATAAGAAGTCAAAATAGAAAGCGAATGTGATCACCTACCCAGTGAAAAGGAAATTTAAATGGGCATTCCCTAAGAAATATTCTGCTTGCTTTGAAAAAAAGCATATATTTTTTCAAAACACACATTTATATTTGCTTTGTCATTTGCAAGAAAAGCGCCTTGTTCTTAACAGTCTAGTTTTTCTATTCCCTGGCAACTCTGACCATTTTCGCGTAGCCTGTGATCATTAGTAAACCTGGGACCTAATTTTTATAATGATGTACTGCTGGCCATACCAATCCTCTCTCAGATCAAAAGAATATCTAAAACCCATTCAGTGCAATGGAAGAACTTTCATTTCTTTAGGCTTTTATCCACACTTCACATCTTATTTGAAAGCCCGGACCCTCAAATCGTAAGCACAGAACAAACAGTCCTGCTGCATTTCAGTGCTAAAATTGCAATTTAGCGCTGAGGGCAGAGGTACACATGGTACCTTTTTACCTTTTAAATAATGATACTAGAGAACTGCAGGCCCCAGGGGCTTGAAATATTATTTCTTCAGGAAATGTCTTGCAAAATCTGAACCTGGATGAGTTCAGATACAAAGGTGTTGTGAACATGCCATGACTATTCAGTGCTACTCCCTGCAGACCAGCGTCTTCGCTTGGCCCAGGCCTTCAAAGCCTCTATTGATCTGAGCATGGTTCAATGAGAAAACAGTTTAAACCGCTAAAGCAAAAGGCCCTGGACAAGAAGCCTGGGCGCTTCGGGCACAATAGAGTTGTCTGTCACAAGGCGAAAACCAATTTGTGCCACGAGTTCCTTGAGCAAAGGGTGCTATTGGGATGTTCGTCCCATCGTTATGAAATCCGGGATCAATTTCAATCTGTGCCACGCGCAGGTTTTTGCTCGTACCCAGCAACCAGAAACTAACATTTTGACAGTATCTAAAAAGCCCCAAACGTGACCTTCCTTCAAGAGAGGAAGGCAGGAACCACATGTTCGGTAGCCTCTAAAGAAAAGAGGGGAAGAAACACCATTTCTTATACATTCTGAATGTATAAGAATACATTCTTTGCTCTGCTGAAGTCAGGAATCACCGATTTTTCTTATCCTTTGACCTAAGCTCTGAGAACATTCTGGATTTGACTTTGATGAAAAATGGACACTTTCCTCCTTCATCCTACAGAAATTGTTCCCATGAATTTAGTGACTCAGTGGTGCCCCGCTAACAGCTCTGTTATTTTATATAATTGCTGTACATAGGTACTCAGCAGGCGTTCTGCTGCACAGTTAATTGTGTTGGTGTTTTCCGTTGTCACGTCATGCTGCGAGCCACAGCGACGCCGCTTTAGACTGCCATGGATTTCCCAAGGAAGGAGAGCAAATTGTGAAGGCTTCCCCAAGGCTGTGTGTTTTGCTCACAAATACATTAGTTAGACACAGGCGACTGCAACCTAGTGACAGTTCCTTCTTTTGGGTGGCTGAACCACATTGCATAATTTTATTGTATTTAGGCAATTGTTCTGCAATTTTGGGGACTAAAAAACTCCGCAAACACATTTGTGGCACCACTGTGTTATTACTTAAGTAAGTAATTTGCATATGAACTCCATTATCAGCCTCTGTATACATATATATTTATGTATGTACACACATATATATATGTGTGTGTGTATGCACAGTTGTCACGAAACAGTGGGAGTACAGGGCAATTTCTGGTTCATGGATTTTAACCTAACAAGTTAAAAACTTTGGTGTCACAAGTTTTTGGAGCCTCTGCAGTCACCATTGACCTTGCACGCATGTGGAAGACTTGCTCTTATTTCCTTCCTGGAGACAAAGATTCAAGGCAAATGTTCATCTTCATAAGAGTGAGGAAGTTGCTGAAAAGTTCAAAACTCAGCAATTTATGAGTAATTTTGTAATAGGTACTGACATCATGGTAACAGGTACAGCAAATGCTCCTAATTTATACAGCGTTTCTTTAAACAGGTTTTCTGCAGTGCCAATTTGTCACTGTTGGGTAGGTACTGTTTTCAAAGATAAGCAATTTGTAGGAAATTAAATAAAAATGTTTAGATCATGTGGGAGTTTGACACAAATTAGCATAGGCAGTAATTAAAGAATAGATGTCATCCCTAATACATGGTGGTGCATTGCACTTTTTAAAGTTTTGTAGAATATTAGCTGATAATTGCACAAGGAGAAGACCTAGAAGGTTTTCTAGTCTATCTTCCTGATTTTTAATATCTCAGCTTTTAAAATATCCAAGATTTTTATTTCCCTCACATTCTTGTGTATTAATAAACATACATTAAATAAGCTAGCTAACATCCAATTTACCAGTCAGAGACTATTAAAAGGAAAAATAACAAAGTGCTCAGTTTTCAGAGGAAATACAGTATTTTATTAAATGCATTTTATTATAGCACTTTTCAAATGACCTCCTTCAACCTATGATGAAGAGGGTCTCTCAAGGGACCATGTCTGCAGGGTTAGGTTTGCCATAGAAATCTACTTCAACTTTGCTGGAGCTGAAAAATCCACCCCTTTCAGCAGCAGTTAGCTCAGTTCTTTGGAGGAAATCTTAACATCTCTGCAAGCAGCAGAAACTTTCTCTGCAGAACTGGCTTGCAGTCATGTTTTCAGATGGGAAATGTGTTATCTGCCCACACTCCAGCTATGCTGGAGCTGTGCCTGTAGACAATTTGGTATTCTTTTTCAAGGAAATGCATCAGCATATTTGGTATTTAACCGCTGTGGGAATTTTTCTTAGTATTTTCCTTTTTATACTCTGGTACAGACTAACTTAATGCACTTTGAGTCTTGACTGCAAGGAGGTATTAAGACAATCTAACACAAGAGAAAACAAAGGTATGAGATTTCCATTTTTTGCCCAGACTTGTTTCCAAGAATAAAAGTAGTTGGTCATGGAATAAAGTATCTAACAGTGGCAGGAAATGTTTTTTCTTTTGCCAAAAATAGACTGAAACAGTTGTACTTGTCATATGGAATGTAACACTTGAAAGCCATACATGAGTGTAGATCTTATGAAAATGAGTCACTCGTGCTCCAGGCTAAAGCTGGACATAAGTATTTATAAAATACATGGAGGATTTCTGAAGTTCTATTAAATTTTGCAGATATTTGGAATGGAGATCTTTGCCTAAGTGTTTTCAATATATTTTGCTTATTAAGATTATTTGCTTAGTAAGATGATTACTGTGATTATTAAAAATTAAGTTTTCTTTAAAATATGCTGGTATATTTTGTAATTCTGCATACACTAGTAAAACTCTTATTATTTAGGTTTTTTTATTAATATTGGCCTATTCTGCAATCGAAGATCACAAGCATTTTCATGTGCTGGAAAGATTTCAACATTGGCATTTTGGCTCTAGTTTTCATTTTAGCAAAAGAAAAGTGCTATTTGTAGCCATTTATGCATCATTTCCAAAGTGTTTATTAATGCACAGAGGACTCAGTCAGGATTAGGTTGCAGTTTGCCTTGCATTATATAATCCCTCAAAATGATTCCACAAGAAAAAAAACATTAATTTTACATTTTGCCTGTAAAACACCTTCACTACAAGTTCAGTTTTCATTTTTGTATGACTCAACATTATATCAACATTTTCTGCTAGTTTCAAAATTGATATGCTACTGCTTTCATTAAATATCTTAAACTTTCCACTAACTTTAAGTTGTGGAATTTGGCACAGAATATGACCATAATCTGATAGTAACTGAGGGTAATTTCATTTCAAGGTTTGGAGAATCTAAAATTAACATTGTGACTTAAGAAGGAAATTGAAGGATAACAACAAAGATGAGGTTAGATTTGTATTGATACAGGGGCTGAAAATTTAAGAATATTTTTCATGCTCTATTATTTTGACCTTGAAAGTTATAACTTGAAGCCACTACATCTGTTTTGGTTCACCACACACACTTGATCTGTCAAAGCATTGGCTCATGAAATTCAATAAAGACCATTTGCTGTGGGCTTAGGAAGACTAAAGAGGTTATATAGGAGAATAATTTATAAGTGACATAACTGGACTAGGAATGGAAACCTTCCTTCATCATACTATTGTATCAAGAATAAAACTGTATATAATAAAAATTGGTAGCTCTAGTCAGACAATATTTTTTTCTTTTTTTTCTTTTTTTCTTTTTTACATTTCAGCAAAATGACCTATTTGAAAGAAAATAGTCTACACATAATCTCTGCTTTGCTTATTTTTTTCACCTTCCTTCACGTCATATGCCATGGTGATCAACTGTATTTCCACTTTAATTCTTCTATATGCTTTTCTTTTTTTCCCAAGAAACAATTTTATTAAGTTTTTATTAAGTAATAGTAGCATCTGTTTTAATGAAAACTTGAAAATGGCCAACGATAACATTGATCCACTGTTCTGATGTTTGCAACGTAATAAAATATAGTGATTTAATTGTATTAATTTGCATAGAAGCAATTTAACAGTGCATGCTAGACTCAATTACATTTGATTTTTTTTAGATTGAATCTCAATTGTTTGCTACAACACTTCTAACACATTTATTATTGGGATTTTTCAATTGCTCCTGACCTTGCAGCATACTGTAGTTGCACAATTTATGGTCTACTTGAAATGGCAAGAAGAAAACCTCTGGCCCCTTGGATGACCACATCTCAGAGAAAGCCCCTGACTCCGTGTCCTCTTGCTTTCCAGTCTATTTCCCAGATGGACACATGGAAGACCTCCATGTGATGCTCCCCTAGTGTGTGACACTGTAGAGTGCTCTAATTTTTACAGGATGCCTGGGAGGACAAGAAGATGCCTGGGAGAAGCTTAGATAAGGCCACAGCACATGTTTTATGCAAGTAGTTTAGGATAGAGTGGGTACAGTGTAAAAGATATTCAGAGAGATGTGGTGACTGGGTCAATTTCACCCTCTAGACAACAGCAGTTTCAAGGACTGAATGAAGATCCCTGTGCTTGCATCTACCTGGAGTCTGGCATTTTTCAGGGCATAGAGCCCCAGATGAATTATAGCCGGCCAGCCACAAATAATATATGACCACCTATGAAGAAAACAAGTAAAATGGTATCTTGCTATCTAAAATTTGAAAATATGCAAGTTTATATCAAAACCCTCTTTGATTACATAAACAAGTTGATTAGCAGGTTGAATAGTTGCTATTTATCTGCTCATTGTGAATCTTTTCAAGGTTATTTGGGTTGCCTGCTCCCATCTATCTCACTTTACCTGTGAGCGTGACTGGATTATCCTCCCTGGTTGAACAGTTCCAGACTCACCCGCTACTGTCTCTGCAAGACCACTTGGGCTCACTTCTCTGCTAAATCCAAACCAGGACGGACAGATGCTCCCGTGGTATAGGCACACAAAGCTGACAAAACACCGCAGTAGAATTCCTATAAACTGGACACCAAATCTTTCTACATAAGCTAAAGATGTAAAATAATAAATAAATAAATACATAATGGAAAATCTAAAGTTACCCAAGGTCAAAATATTTCTTTAAGCTTGATTCAGACTGTTGTGCTGTTATGTCTTGGTCCTGCTTAGATCTATGTGAAATTATGTACCTATGAGCTACAATTCCTTGTCACTGGAATAAAATTAAGTGCCCATCTGCCTCAGCTCGGGCTCCTATTTCTTGCTAATATAACTCCTCTCAGCAGAGAGCTGATAAATAATTTCTGTTTGTCCACAGTCTCTTCTCAATGGACACACGTTCTTTTGAGCTCTGCTCATTGCCCTTAAATTCTTTCCAAATTAAACTAATTCTAACTGTAGTTCTACAGGTATGTACAGACTTTTAAGAGAAATATATTATGCTTGAAGTTTAATGCAGGGATCAATCAATTGGAACAGATTTCCAGACAACTTTCCACTTCTTCTCCAACTCAGGCCTGTCCAGGGCCCCTTGCCAGGGAAGGAGGGAAGAGAAATGTGTCTTCTGCTGGTCCCATCCTACCTGAGACCATGGACTTTTCCACCTCTACCATGGTAGGGCAGGGATGTAAGGGAGCAGCTAACATATCCTGCCTTTAAAACAGGCAACAACGCAGGAGCTGAAGGCTATTTTTAAAACTATCCCAATTAAACACTCAAAATAGCAAACATGGTGATTGACTTAAAGAAAAAGAGTCAATCACATCATAAATTACAGACATAGCATTACATAAATTACAATGCAGGGTATCTATATGCCTTTCTGTTAGTAAGATGGGATACATAGTCTATGAAGTGAATAAAATATTCCAAAATATTCTGTTCATGCAAGAGCAAAGTCTGCCAGAGGGTGAAATTTTTAGATATCTAAAAAAATAAGTGTTGTTATTTTATAAATCCTATGATTATAAATCCTGTATTCATCTTATAAATCCTCTTATTTATAAACCTAAGTTTTAATGTACTGAAGTAGACACTCATTAATATTCTGTTTCT
Source organism: Crypturellus soui (assembly GCA_032275445.1). NCBI lineage: Eukaryota > Metazoa > Chordata > Aves > Tinamiformes > Tinamidae > Crypturellus > Crypturellus soui. The sequence continues at coordinate 3,491,805 of JAUBNY010000580.1, forward strand.
TTCAAGGTTAGATGAGGCAATTCACTACCAAGGAAATTTGATGTGAGCATAACATTTATACAATAGGAATTCTAATAGGTAGAATGTGAAATACAAAATTTGTTTCTAATCGCACTTTACTTACCAATCTATAAAATGAAGTCAAAAGTCTGAATGGTTTTGCCATGGCAGATTAAATTTTGAATCAAATGCATAAACAGCCACAGATAAAACTAATGCATAAAACATAATGAAAATAGGAAAGTCGGGGACTGAGCTCTGCAGTGCATTCTGATCTACAGGTTCATAGATTCTGACAGCACAATAAAAAAGGGATGGGGGAAAGTCCAAACTACCTACTAGATTGAAACCCTGCCCACAATTTGTTACAATGCCTGATTTCATAAGAGGCTCTTTGATGTCTTGTACTGCTTATTTCAAGCTTTTGAGCATTGATTTGAATTGTAAAGCTGAAGGTGTTCTGCATGGCACCCGAGCAGTCAACGCTTCTCCTGCAGCATGTGCAAGTCTCTGAGAAGAAAAATTTTGACTAGAAGGTTGTAATAGATAATCCCATTCCAATGGAGAAGGGCAGTAGAAACTTATGCACTACTTACATATTACTTAGCACAGTTAGGATTTACCTATTTAACAGTTGCTGTTGTTACTCTTCTGTCCTGGAGGATTTGTCCCTACTATGTAAGAGGAATAGTGGATATCTGTTATACCCCATTCAGTTACAGAAAAAAAAAAGCTAAGAAAAGAGAAAAAAAAATAGTCGAAGTTGAAGGATAATGAAAATGAGGCCATATTTAAGTTTTCCTTCTGGAAGAGCACCACTTCTGAGAACCACATTTAAACAAGTCATAGGAGAAACATACACACACATACACAGTTAAGGGCAAGGGTAAGGTGTTTGATGACCCTACTAAATGCCCAAAAAGGAGTATGTTCTGAACTCATCTGTTAGCATCATATTCCTTCTATAACCACCAGAATTTTGTTGGAAAAAAAAATCAGTTAAGCAGCTTTATTAACCAAGTAAAACTAAGCATTCCCTGTCACAAACCTTTCTATTTTATCTCCCAAAGAATAACAGAATGCAAGAATGAAGGTTTGCCAGATAATATGTGCCTTAAAAACATTATCGGCAGATAAAATTACATTGAGCTCCTTCCTTTATTAATAGATTATATGCCAAGGCACACTCTCGAAGCCAAAACATGGAACTTTGCTAACTCGGAAATATTTAAATAAAGCACAGTGGATATCCCCTTATCTGTATGCTTTGGTGTATGCAATCTATAATCCTTACATGAATGGATTAAAAAAAAAACAAAAAACTTTGCAGCACTTTACAATTCAGAATATTCCCTTGCACTGTATTTGTATGCCATGAGTTTTAGCGCAGTGGCCTATCTTATCAGGACCAAGTTGTTAGCAGGGACAAGGGGCAGCTGTCAAATCCCAGTGATACCAGCACCGTGTGATGTTCCGGGTCTGTGAATCAGATTCTGGCTTCAGCTGTACTAACTTTTTTCTAGTGAGTCAGTTCTGTTGAGGGAGTCACTTTTGAGCATTAATTTACCAGGGTGAGCTCTGTTGTTGATTTGCTCCTGCAAGATCTGAGCTTGAGCTAAGTGCTGCTAAGGGTTACTGCAATCTGTGGCATGAACTGGGCACAGAGTGGTGGTGTCATTAGTGTGCTCAGCTCTTTCACCGCTGCCAGCCAGAGAGCCTGAATAGACAGGTCTGACTGTCAGGAAGAGTGTGATTCTGCCTTTATATCTTACCCACTACCTATCAGAAAATCATAAGCTAAAGTGTTTGGGAAAGTTGTACATGAGTGGCAGCATTTTAGGAAAAAAAGAAAAAAGAAAAAAAAAAAAGGAAAGAAAAAAAAAAACACTTTTGAGTGGTCAAAAGAAGAAAGAGATGGAAAAAAAAGATGCAGTCAGAAGCAATTATCCAACACTGTGAGGCAAGGCTATCAAGTGCCAGAGTTTACCATTTATGGTTTGGCCTTGAAAGAACGGATTTTTATAGAACATAGTGATTTAACTATAAAAAGAACCCCATTGTAAACAGTCTGTGGTAGAAAAGAATAACTGCACCTTCCATCACACTGATGTTCAATCTATAGAGACATGTGTGCTGCTTGACAGAAATTACTCAGCAGCATATGGCAGGGAGTTGTTGCATTTTTTTTTTCCAATTGTTACATGGATTTTTCCATTTCTTTTTTTTTTTAATGGAGAAAAGTATGGCCTATTACTTAGGCTTCATGGAATAGAATGAAAGTGCTGACTTGATTGCACTGCTGTTAAGATCTAAAAGAGAAGGTTTTTCAGGGAAAAAGAAAGTAATGGTCATCCCAGAAAGGGACTGTAATTTCATTGGAGAGGTCAGCTGTTACCCTAAGCTGTACATGAATAAAAACAATGACTAATTCCCCATCTAAAAATGCTTTAAGATCTTACGAGACTGCAAACTAACATGATTACTAGCTAGCACCAGAAATATTTATGTCCCGATCAGACATCCGAGAAAGGATGAGCTGCCTCGCTATGTGTTTTGATAATAAATACGTATCAAGTCCAAAAAGAAAGAGATGGCTTGTGTAGATCTTTTTATCTGTCTAGTCATCAGAGCATCTTATGAAAATAACAGTATGTGGGATGAAGA
>JAUBNY010000580.1:3513247-3527365 GCA_032275445.1 Crypturellus soui
CTCTTATATTCCTTAAATATGTTTACAGGACAGTGTCATATAGGGCATTATTCCCAAATTGTGTTTTATTTTAATTTTTTCCTTCAAAGACCTGATATTATAAATGATATCATTAGGGGTTTTTTTTGAAAAAAGAAAAAGAATCACAATCATTTCACTCACATTGATCTAAGAACATATTACAATTGCCTCTTTCCTTACATTGATATAGACTGGTCACAAAAGGAATACTGAAAAGAAAGAACATGTCAAGGACATACATTCTCATGTACTCTTAAGAATTTTTTAGAATATATTGTCTGTTTGGGATTCTTCAGCTCAATGTTTCTAAAGAAACAGAGACAGATTTTTGGATAATGAATTCTTTGGGATACTGAACCAGAATATGGGATGCCTGGTCATGTTTACAGTTAGAAGACAATCTGTCTTATGACATCTGAAAATTCACAGAACAGCAGGAAAAGAAAAATGTTCAGAACATATTGATTTTCAAAAAGTCCATCTGCAGGAATCCAATGAGTCTGCATTTATAGAGCCAATTTTTTGGCCTGAAAGCTGCCAGACAAAGAATATTCAGAAAGCCCACAATGTGTTAAATTGTATGAGGCCAGATCTAATTGGAGGATAATTTACAGAACAAATGCAATTCGAGGACACAGAAAAAGTTGCTATTAACCTAAAATTTAAACCACAATAAAAGGTACATGTTTTGTCCAGAATTATAGAATCTCTTTGTGCCATATTACCCAACTAATTTCTAGCGCTAAAATAGCAGTGTTTTTATTTATAATATCTAAATCCTATTTAAGCTTTATTTTCACACTGTTTTTAAAGTCACAATTCTCTCATTCTACCACAACCACACAGATTATGTAAGGTTTTACACAGAACCACTGTGTAAAGCTCTGTTTCTTTAGATAACCCTTAATATAATCCTTGACTTGTCCAGCCTGCATCTTCCATGAGTTTTCTGGTGTCATTTGCTGTAAGACATAGCAAGAAAATTCACCCGACATTCTCTCTGTAGAGCTTTTCCTATGTCAGTCAATAAAATATGGCTTAGCTATGGTACAATCCCAACAGGCAACCCTGCTGTATATTATTGTTGTATTTCTATCTAGTACTGTCACGACAAAACATGAAAAGAAAGCAGGACAACATGAACTTTAATGAATTATCGTTATATATTCCCAGCAGACAGCACTTCCATGGCCAATTTATTAACAGTTTGTTTCCTCTTTCCTCTTTCTGTTTTGTATTACTGGAGCTGTCTCTCACCCATGTGGTGTCTCTCTGTAGGGTTTTTAACTCATATGTTTCTCTAATTTATCATCTCTCTCTCCTTTTTTCCTTCTGACCGAACATATCCATTGCTGCTCACCCTCACCCAAACACATTACCAACAGATATGCAAAACTTAGGAAAAAGTTAATGAAGTTGAAGTTAAGAATAGATTAAATTAAATGTTGTTGTAATCTGGAGAAGACCAGACTCAGCTATAGTAAAGAGAATTAAGACTCTTTGTATCTTTGGTTAGAGATTTCTCTACCTCAGTTAGGCTCTCTAACTCCCTACAAAATAGACCAAAGTTAAGTGAAAATAAAATTAGAAGTTTCACCCTTTAAGATCAATTATTCATTTTAAAGTTACCTCTGCCCTAGCACATAGATAAGGCAGGTTTTGACATTCATGCAAGAGCTTTAGAATTTGCTCACCAATTATCTAATTTAAAGCCCTGAATTACTAGAAAAAATCACAGCTAGTAGTAAATCCTCAAACATTTTAAAAAAGAATCTTGACTCAGAACTTAGGAAATCATCCAGTTGTTTCAAAAATTGTAAGAAAGATTTTGTAACCTGTATACATTGGTAAAATTTCTACCTGCTGTATCTGGCTTCAATCATCTCCAAATTAGATTCTCTTCTTTTTTTTTCCCCCCTATTAGACTGTGGAAGTGCCAGTAAGATATATCCTTTTATTAGAGACCTAGCTTTTTACCCGAATTGTGGTGTGAAGGGGTCTTGTGAATCACAGAACAGTTGGGGTTGGAAAGGACCTCTGGAGATCATCTAGTCCAACTCTGCTCAGGCCAGGAGGGCTGGAGCAGGCTGGTTCCGCTGGGTTTTTAACATCTCCAAGGACACTAGGGCCTCTAGCAATCTGTCCCGATATTCAGTCAGTCTTGCAGTGGAGCAGGGTTTTTTTTTTTTTGGTGTTACAGAGGAATTTCCATGGCTCAGTATGTGCCCTCTGCCTCTCATCCAGAAAGCTCCATTAATTTATCTGCACAGCAAATGAAAACAGTTATCACTAGAAGTATCATTATGAGAACTTAGCTCATAACAAGGATCACTAAGGTCACAGAGATATGAAGAGCAATAAGTAGAAAATCTGTGTTTAGAATTTAAAACTCTGACCTTCAGCCTGATGCACCACCACTTGGCCTAAGAAGTAACACCCATGTCCATCACAGTAGAAAAAGTATATTTTTTCCTCATAAGGTTATATTGAAGAAGCAAAAATTGTGTTAAAATTAATCAGAACTGACCATGAAGTTTTATCTCTTTCATTCTACAGCATCTGATGCAATAAAAGATCACATGAAAATGTCCTTTTGGTTAATTGACATGTACACGTGGACCCTATCTCTAAACAACCACTTAGCCTTTTCCTTCTGTTACAATGCCACATAGCTGTCCCAAAAAGTAGAGTGATTCTGCTTCTTATGCAAGTTCGGAATTTCCCATCAGGTTGAAATCTGACAAACAAACACCCCAAAAAACTCTTTTATCCCTTCTTTGATGTAGTAAATAATAAAAGTATCAGCAGTTGGACCTGCTTTAAGGCAAGTGAACAAATGGGTATTTTTCAAGTTCTGGTTTGGCTTTTAAGATTTTGCTAGAGGATTGGTTTGTCGGTATGAGAAAAGGTATACAGGTGAAACTATCACTAAACCTAAATTCTAAATTGTACCTGCAGATTAAATCAGAAAAGGCACTTAACCTATGTAAATCTATTTTCCAAATGTATTTGATTGTATAAATGATGTGTGAAAGTTGTACCAAAAATGACACAATAATGATGCATACGGTTGTAATAAGTTTTTAACGACAATGAAAAGAAAGAATCAGAGGAAGACATGGTAAAACCAAAGTAAAATGGCCAAATATTTCAAACTAAACACCCAGAATAACATAGGTGGTGCCTAGAAGACAAGGGTTGGGAGTTTTAGATCTGAATGAGCACCATGTTTGTTTCTTAATTCATGGATTTATTCTTCAAAATCAATCCCTAATTAATTTCAGGAAAACTCACAGAATCATAGTAACAATTTAGGCGGGAAGTGACCTGTGTTGGTCATGAAGTTCAACCACCCATCAGAGCATGACAAACTCTAAGGTGACACCAGGTTGCTCAAGACTTTCAAACAGATCTTTGAAAATTTGGGGCCTTGAGGTTCTGCAGAGTCTAGCGAAGAGGATTTAAACTAGGAAAAGATTATTTATATTTAATGGAATTTCTAAACAAAATGAAGATTTTGGATTTTGTTACTGGAAGGGTTACTATTATTAGGGTTAAGTGATGATACAGCTTAATCTTCTGTCTTCTGAGCTGAAGTGAATACAGGGACAGAAGCCTCCCAAGGTCACAAGAAGGGATAGGAACCCTTGGCTGATGGATGGGAATTCAGAATGAGCTGTGTTAAGCTCGCATCTGTAAGGCTCTCTGAAAGAGGATTTAACGCTTAGAACAAATCCACAATTTTCAAGGACCTAAGGCCAAAGTGAGCTACCAGGTTTCTCAGACAAGCAGAATACACTGCAACTTAATATGTGTGAAGGAGATCTAAGTCAACTCATTCAATGATAATTAAAACCTGCGACATTGCTGAAGGCTTACATGGCAATGACATATGTTATCTCTCGCCAAGATGTGTACTACACATCTTGTGTAGTATACAGCTATAGCAAAAATGTAATTTCTCAAATTTCTTTTATTTCTCTTGTTTTAATTAGACTTCTAAACAACTTTTTGTTTATGCATTATTTAATCGTGAAGTTTGAATAAAGAGTGTGTTTGGCTCACATTCACGAAAAGACACGAAAAGCTGTGTTAATTTTGTGTGGCTTACGGGATTCAGCAGTTTCTTGATGTCTAACATTTCTAACAGGCTTTAGGTACAGATTGCACTACCTTCAGTCACAGGTAGTTTATAATGAAAAGGGATATACTGTGTTTGGTAAGAAGGAGCCCCCCTTCCCTCCTGCAATAGAGGAAAAGTCTTCATGGCAGAAGCTCAGGCCATGAGATTTAATCAATCTGGTCTTTGTATTAAGCTGATTCTTTTTGTTTCGTGCAATTTTCCAAATTTACTAGCAATTTCTATGTTTCTTTTCAGCATTTATATGAATAAGTGGCCTGCATAAAAACACGGTTTTAACCAGACAGAGCCAGATATCAAATGAAATTAAACCAAGCACTCTTTTTTTGGGGATGTATTCACTTGATCCTATATCCATGAAAATTGTTTTATGATCTTCTATTATGCCAAAAAAGTACGATTTTATTTGAGTTTCCTTGAAAAATACTCTGCACTGTAAAAATATAATTTTATCATGATACCTTTTGTGCTGGGAAATATTTATTCAAATAACATGTTAAAAGAATTCTACTAATAGCTGTAAACTCCCTGTAAAGAGTTTATATAAACAGTCAAAAGGCCTTGAACCACCTACATAAAGTGTATATCCTATCAATAGAATTAAAGACACAGTTCATGTAGCTCATATTTCACATCACTCTGTGCTTTTCTGAACTGGTGAAGGTTTGTAAGTCTGAAGCAAAGAGAAAAATAATTCCAATCCCTTAAGTGGAGATTGAATAAAGAAAAACAAAACAAAACAAAAAACCCCAGACACAACAACAACAAAAAGCCTTTAACTGAGGCAGCAGGCACCAGCACAAGGACATAGGATTACTCTATAAGAAATTACATTCTTTATTAAAAAGGTTTCCCATTGACTTTAAAGTACAGGATGACTAATGGCAACTTACACTCAGAGATGCAGGAACTATATCAGTCTTTCCAGTTGTCCACGGTATGCCAACATTCCAACTTTAATAAATAACGTTTTAAGAATTTAGGCAGGATATTGCCTCAGGAGGCAATAAAAACACCTACTCATGTCTGCTAAGAAAAATTATTCTTAGCAGCAGGATTTTGAAAAGATTTGGAAAAAGTAGTGAATTCGAGTTGATATCAGGCTTCTATTTTAGTCTCAGCTCATTACTGCTGTGTAATGATGACTTTATGCGATAATTTAAAGATTCAGTTATTACTGCAAGGTTACAAAGACTGCCGGGTTTTGGATTCCCTAGCTTAGGAAGTTCCGTGTCTCTTTCAGAGCTGATGTGATACCCAGCCTCTTGGCAAACCTGGAATGAACTTGATAATCAAATATTCAAAAAATTCCAGGTTTCAAGTCAAACAGGTAGTAATGAAGGTATTGCGGGCACGCTGCATAAGCTTCCACATTACAGAACAGGAATGGAGAATGTATGGCAGTCTGGTGACTTCTAAGTTTTGCATTGGCTGTGAAATAAATTTGCTCTTCATTTAAAAAGTTTTCTTTGTAGTTAATGTAAGCTACCTTTCACCCAACACATGCCATTCTTCCAGTGAGAGGGACAGCCCAGGGATCACACAGTACATGGATGAACACAACCTGCTTTGGGTAAAACACGGAAAAAATTCAACGCTGCAGTCAGTTTAGAATTTACTCCAGAAACCAGAAACGTGAGTTATGTGGTCAGGACCATACATTAGTGCTAAGAATGCTGCAAGCATTGAAGCTGACACAAATATATTTTGGCTTTGACTTCATTTCACACAAGAAATACCTTCACCAACACAGCTACAACAGGTACCTGTTTGGTCCCTCAAAATACATAAATTTGTACAGAAGCAATTGTGAGATTTAAGCCACCATCAACTCAGAAAACACTTATATACACGCCACCAGCCTACATGGCATATTTCTGCCTAACGTGACTTAAAATAACTGAACTAAAACCATCTATTTTTTTAAAGTTTATATAATAATGGAAATGACAACTGACCCAGCACCACACAGCACAATTATAATTAACAGGAGACTTTTCTGTAAGATGTCTGTGGTGCCTTGGGGAAAAAATGTAGGTCACAGCATCGATTAAAAGGAGAACAACCTCTTCATTCTTTCTGTAACATTTAACCCCAAATCATTCTGTTGCTGTAAATTAAACAGTCCACATCATTGCTTTACATCACAGGACTGAAGAGTTCAGGAATGCCTAGTTTAAAAATGCCTTTGGAGCTCCAGCACTCACTTTATATACCCATATAAAATGGGCAGACAATTACAAAATACTGATTTTACCATTATTTTTCTCAGCCTCATTGAGAAAAGCTACTAAATTTATGCCCAATTTTCTTATACATTGACAGGATTAATTATACAATATCAGAGATCTGCAGCAAAGGATGTGAGGATTACTTAGCTCAAATTAGAAACAGAATTTATTTTTGTGGCTGATTGCAAAGGAGAGGTAAGGTTATTCGGGCTCCAAGGTTTAGGTTTGGTATTACTTATATATGAAAAGTCTAATGAACATTCTTTAGGAGGAGGTGGGTATACAGAAATAGGAGAAAGGTATACAGGAAGGAGAAAGGAATACAGAAATAAATAATTTAGACAAAATGTGTTTGTAAGGGCCACTACAGACAGTGAACACATTTTTTGTTTGTTTAATTGCTTTTTCAGCCATACAAGAAATAGCAATGGTGACTGTAACAGAGACCGCCTAACAAGATAAAGACTTTCAGGCTGGAAAATGAAAGCAAACAAATAATGTCTTATCTCAGGTTTGATGAGAAAGCCTCTCAAATATTGCCTATCTTTGCAAGTGTTTGTTCATTTAGAAATGGTGGTCAGTATACTGGATTCTTTTAATTCATTTAAAGTTTTATCATCTGCTTCAGTGGGAGCAACATTTTTCTCAGCTAGTGAAGCTGGAAGATCAACTACACCGTGACCACAAGCCAGACAGCATGGGCTATATCTGCCAAAGTTCATGGGAGAGACCACAGAGGAACATAAGGAAAGGGAAAATAAATTGTTAAAGTGTACCTCCATCTCTCCAACTCCTCACAAGTAATCATTAATAATGGAAAGGTACTGCAGATAAAATTTGGCCTCCTGATACCCATGCAATATTTTCAGCAGAAAAATTCTGCACAGACAAATTAGTGAGTTGGTAATTCCACAATGATATGTAAGAAGGAGCAAAAACTCATTTCTGAAAAGTTAGCAGGGAAAAAGCTAAACAAATTATGTTAATCAACAAATATGACTCCAAATACACAGAGGAATGAGAGAAATTCCAGTTCAATACAATCTGGTTTTGAGCTCCAGTTTTGCCAGTGTTCTCAGAGGGTGACTTTTTTGAAGGATGATAAGGATATTAAGAGCCCATCTCCCCATTTCTCAGTTGAAAAATTGAGATAACACAACTTCTGATTAGATTTTATATCTATTGTTATAACATCTAGGGATCAATGTTAGGGACAGGAATCCCACTGGTGAAGACATTCAGCAAAACTGGAATGAAAAAATAGAAGTAGGTGAAAACAAGAGGCAAGCGAGAGAGAAATAACAGCACATAAGTCATTGCTCAAAGGCTGTCGGCAGGATTTGACCAAAGTCTTATACCCTATTTGCCTAACCTTGCCAAACCATTGAATGCTTGGTAGACATTAAGAAAAAAGAAGGATTTTGCTGGCAAAATAACAAACACATAGCAAATTTCACAGTGTTTCAATTTACAAAATTTCATAAAATTTGAGCAATAGGCCCTTGCCTCTTTGCCCAATTGGAAATGAGAATCAATCTCTTTGAGTGAGTGATATAGGGCAGGCAAGATGGGAACAAGCTTTGGAGAGCCTCCTAGGTAAAGCAGCTATTTTTATGTTAGATGCAATTCAGATAAGGGAGACTAGGGAGGAGAGAAAACATAGCTAATTATAATTATGTTTTTTCTAGGGGTTGATCAGGGCAACTGCACTAATCTTCTTGTGGAAGATTAGGGGGCCTCAGTTTCTTCATACCTCCAATGGGTACTTATTGTACTAGACGTTGTTTAGATGACAATAGATCATCTAGTGTTCTGAAAGTATATGTAATGGTTTTATAATTGTAAGTTATTTACATAAAATAGATAAAAGATTGTAAAGACTTTTGAGGCAGTATTACACTTTCATCTCAAAATACATTTCAAAAGAAAGAAAAGAAAATGTTATCTCCCTTTTACAGGTAGGAAAAAAAAAAGGCAAAGAGAATTAAGTTACCTAGAATGACTCAAGATACTAGCAGCAAAGCTAGGAATAGAAATGGCATTTCATAAGTTAAGAGTGATTTTAAAGACAACTGAAACAACATCAAACTCACAAAATCACACAGAAGCACAGAATTTGAGGTTGGAAAGGACCTTTAGAGATCATCTACTTATTCCCCCTGCTCAAGTAGGGTCTTCTACAGCAAGTTTCCTAGGACCCTATATAGATGGCCTATGAATATGTCCAAGGATGGAGACTCCACAAACTCTCTAGACTACCACCTATCATCCTGCCACCGGGCAACACTGAGAAGAGTCTGGTCCCGTCCTCTTTATACCCTCCCTTCAAATGCTCACACACATTGACTAGATCCACCCTCGACCTTCTCTTCTGCAGGTCGCAACTTTCTCAGACTTTTCTCATAGGAGAGATGCTCCAGATCCTTCATCATCTTAGCAGCCTTCTGTAGCTCCTCATTCCTGTAGCTCCATGTGTCTCTTGTATTGGGGAGCCCAGAATGGGATACAGTACTCCAGGTGTAGCCCTGGTTAGTAGTTCCAGATTACCAAATCAGTAAAGGGAAAATAATTCAGATGTTAATATCTATGGAGGATTCAACTTTCATGCTTCTCTCACTTAGGGCAGGAGACAGCCATACTGAGCTTTTTAATCAATCTGGGACTAAAGAGTGATGGAATTAAAATAAAAGCAAGAACACCCAAACAAAAATGCATAGCTCCAACAAAAAGAGGTAAAAGTTACTCTAAAGACCTCAACTGCAGATGACAAGAGACCTCACATGTTGCTTATTTTCTTCTAGAAGCCTAGTGGCCCACAGCAATTTTCTCCTACAGAAGTTTCAGACGGTAGCTCCAGGTAGCATGTCTTCTAGCAGTCTGATTGATTCATGCTTGCCTTGAAATGCAAACTGCAAATCTCTGCCCAAGCAAAATGCAAAATGAGAACAGCAGTCTTAGCCTCATTCATCCACAGGGAGGAAGTAAAAAGGAAGTAAAAGCTCTCATTAGATCAAGTAATACAACTTCATATTTCTTCATTCAAACTAGCAGCTGGGGAAGGAGAAGGTGATAAACTACTTTAGTTATGTGAGTGGAAACTCCATCACTTTATCATCTAATCCTGCATTTCAGCACCAAAGAAGTGTTTTGCTGAGTCTGCCAGAGCACAGAACAGGCATCTAAAAGACTCAGAGTTTAAGGCACTTCATAACACTGACAACAGTAATTTGTTTTACACTAAAGTGTGTATAGCTATTTCAGAAAAGCATCTAATCTTGAAAACATAATGAGATGGAAATTCACCGCATCCCTTGATAGTTGGTCCAATATTCTAACCGCTAAAAATGTCCATCTAGCATTTGTTTAGCTTCACCCTGATACTATTTTACTTTTCTCTGCTACACTAAATAATCCTTTTATTCCTGGTCTCCCCAAGGGAATACATTGTGATGAAGCTCTTTATTCCCGGAAGAATCTTTCTCCACTGTATTCTCTGCTCCCTCTGTAGATATTTAATATGTTTAAAATACAACTCCAAAACTTTGCACTGTGTTTGTATAGTCACACTAATGTGGCCCATTCAAACCAAAGCACCTCCTGACAAGCAGCATTTAGTCCTTTATTTAACATTCAAGTTCACACTGCCAGCCCCTGCTGAGTCATCCATTCTCTCCTCTGGAACCTTCCTGGAGTCACTTCTTTCCAATGGATGGTTCCCCTCTGTGCTCCTCCTCTGTCACTTCTTCCTTCTATCCCTATAATTCTCCTAGGTAATAATCATTTCGTTTGAATGGACTGTCTGTAACGAGCCTGCAACTGGATTGCTTGGTATAACTTCTGGGCCCTCCTTTCTTTCCCACTTATTCAATCCCTGCATCTTCTGCACATTTGACCATCCATGAGCTTAGCTGCTTTCCAAATCCTTTGTGGAAGTATTGAAACATTCACATCCGATTCAAAATTGTTGTTGAAGGCTGTCCCCCAGAAATTCCATGTAAGGATCATTTCTCATTGACTAGGACTTTAACATGGCAGCTAATCAGTCCTTAAACATTTAGGGAACATCATTAGTTTGATAAAGTATACTATTATTTATTTAAACCAGACATAATGTAGAATTAAATCGAATGTCTTATGAAAGTCTAAACAATAATTACTGCCATTCATTAAGCGAATTCACATTATGGAAGAATGAAATGAGGTTTATTTAATATAATCTCTTTGCTTTAAAATTGTACTGACTATTATTAATTTATTCCTAAAATTAATTTATTCCAATGCTTGCTTTTTTAGGCAAATCCCATTAATCTTTCCAGTATTTTCCCCAGGACTGACATATAGCCAACTTGCTCAGAAGCACTATCTAAAATATAATGGCATGATACTCACACTCCTTCTCTCTAGAATTTCAAAAATATTCCAACAGCCTCCTTAGGTAAGGCTTTTAGGTGAAAGTTAACAAGTAATGAGCCTCTGACTTACTTATGTTTTCACCAGCAGATGTGATTTTAAGATCCTTTTAAAAATTCAGTGCTGTTTGCATTGTAGGGACACTAGATCTAAAACTACCATATGGGCTTGTTAAGGAGGAAACAGCACTTCCCGCTTACCCTGAGCCACTCAGTACTGAAGAGGTACCTGATTTTTATTCATCTTTATATGACTAAAAGACACAATAAATGAAATAGTGAGCGGCTCATTTTTTCTCATTTGACAAGGCTGCCAGAAAAAAAAAGTATTAAAAGTTAGTTAAGTGCACCTCAAATTGCAAAAGAAATGTTTGACCAAACCCTTTTCAAAATCTCAGGGGGTATAAATTCAGTGCCTAGAAACATACTGCAAGAGTTCTGATCCCTTATTTTCGTTCCTGAATTCCTTATGTATTGCCACCTTAATCACCACATAAGGGGCACTTATGTTTATAAAAATTACCTGGACAACACAAGCCACTACAAATAGATATCTAACTAGCAGACAGCAATGCTAGCTCAGAATTGTCACCTGCCCTTCTCAACCTGGTGACTTGTTAACTGTGAGATCGCAGGATAGCAATTCGGATATCAACGATATATCACTTGAGTCTACTTTCACCAGAAACATCCCATTAGTGTGCATTATCCTGAAATCTTAAACTGTCGCCTTTTCCTCCTGAGATTCCAGAGAACCCAGCTGGCAAACAAGCAAAATATCACATTTCTCCCAAGTCTATTACAATAATGGCAGGAGATCATAGCAGGAGATCGAAAGCTGAGGATGCAAAGGCAGCATAAACTAAACCGAATATTTTGATAAAATAAATTTATGGAGGTTTCTAAACTGTCTCTGTAGAGACTAGTTGCAGTGGCCACTCCTCTTTTAGAAAAGCTGTTTGTTAAAAATAACAATTTCAGCAGCACTTTTGCCTACCAAGTTGCTCAGGTCTATGTTGGCAACAAAATTAGTCATGAAAATACTTCTACTATACCCCAAGTTGGTCCTGCCTGTTACATCTCAAATACAGAGTGCATCCCTGGATGGCCAACAGATAATAAAAGGAAATTTCAGAAGGAAGAAGGTTACTTTGTAATCTTACTTTGAAGGTTACTTCAAAGTTATTTGACCACAAAAGAAGTCTAGACAATGGAGAGAGACGATCATGTTTAGGACATGATCCATCTCAGACTAAATGAGTCGTCCAAAACAAGTTAGAACAACTGCATTCCAGGGGAACCTTTTTTTTAATTGACTATCATGGCGATAACATTGACTAGTTCAGATGTCAAGTTAGGGGAGACCAAAATGTTTTCAGAATGAAGTTCAGGCAGGATTTCAAGATTTCTTATCTGACACAGTATGCTGGCAATTGTAGAGGCACAGATTTCTTTTTTTTTTTAGACTTGTAACAAATGTTTTTGAGTCTAGGGGAACACTGATGAGAAAAATTGGCAAAAATTGGAAAAGAATGGAACAAAGAAGCCAGGGTAATTGTGTCCTTTCCTCCCTTATTTCAGGGATTCTCAGAACTAAATTCACTACTCTCACCTGTGGGGTAGTCCATTCCATTTCAGGAAAAGGTCCCAGCTGAAGGCCTCTACCTGGGGAATTCTCTTCCTCTTGGCCTTTCTGGAAGTACATAGAGACATCTACTCAGGACATGTTCCAAACTGAGACTTTTCATCTTGCTTGCATATGGTGCTTATATGTGTGTTTTTGCTTCCTAGGTTGTTTGTTTGTTTGTTTGTTTGTTTTTTCTCTCTGTTGCTGTGACTGCTTTAGGAATTAATCTGGTGTGTTGTCTGTTTTCTTCAGGTTGCTAATAGGTGTTAATATGTGTTCAAGTGCCTAGAGGCATTTTAACATTAATAACATAGCATTATGTTATATAATATTCAAAATGTGTGTGCATGTTATTGATCATACATATCTGTGGAATATCTGTTTTTCCTTCAGGGAAGAACAGGCAAGAAATATATTTTTAAAGGATTAAGACTGTATTGTATATTTCAGTATATTTTTAGTATGCAATATCTGCCAGTCTCAAGCAATTATTAGTAAATCAAGTTAAAAAGCTATAAAGAATAAATATTCTCTTGACAGACCACCTCTTCCTACCTAAAATTAGAAATAACCCTGTTGCTTCTAAACTTCAGAAATCACTCTAATTATCATTATGAATTTGTGCAGTTTTAACAGTAGGAGACTATACATTTGCTTTTAATGAATACCAGGCTTCATTTGGGGGCAGATAGAAAATCTGCAGTGAAGCTTAGGCTCCTGACTAGGTGTGAGTCAACGCTACTGCAGAAAACCTATTTTCAAGCAACAATATGAATGAATGAGGCCTGTCATTAAAAAGAGAACTATGGTGCAAGAATCATGCTCTTTGTGAACAGCAAAATTAACACATCTGTATCTATGCATTGACTATATATCACCCTTACCTTGTAGTATATTTTGGTGACTTTTCTTTTTGTTCCCCCCACTCCCCTCAAAAAAAACACCCAACATTTTAAAAGGTAAAAAAAACAACACCTCTTTACTCTGCAAGATTAAGTTTTCACATGCAAAATGATGCTTTTTGCCAGCAAGCAGTACACCACAAAGCTAACAAGACATTCAGGGCAGTCTTGCAACACTGTCAATACAAAGAATGGCTACCAATTGGGAAAAAATTGTACAATGTATTTTAATGTATTTTGCAGAACTGCTGTGTACTATTCCGGCAATGTTAAGTATAGTGTAAGGAAAAGGCCTTTCTGTCTCTGCTTGAAAGGATTACTGCTGTCAAAAATCAGTGTTGTTAAGAACTGAAGCTTATATTGATGTTGCCAAACTTCAAGCATTTAGACCTGTCAGCTAGGAGCAGAGTTGTTTCGAAGACAGCAAACTCCTGAGAAAGTTTCTGGCTTAAATGCACTGAATTGCTCTTTGGAGGACTTTCTAATGTGCCTCACTTAAGGGGATGAATTTGGGTTTGAATATTTAATCAAGCTCATTGGGCCAGGATAGATTTTTTTTATTTTATCATGACTTAAAATCTGGGGTAACTTCTCTAGGAGCGCAATGAGTAGCCATGAATTCCCCAGGGCGCTGGTGACACGGCAGCTGGTAGCTTTGCGTTTGCTGGTGTGTGAGGTTCTGCATATATGTCTATTTAGTTCACTTTGTGGTTTAAATTTTGGAGGCTTATGGAAAGAAACATGCAGTTCCATTTACACGAATAGAAGAAATGTGCACAGAGGGCTA
>JAUBNY010000580.1:3545522-3558325 GCA_032275445.1 Crypturellus soui
TGGAAGTTTTGGCAGTTGAGAAATCCACAAGTGGTGTGACTTTCCCGCTCACCTTGAACAGTGGATTAGGTCCTTATTTGGCTATTTCAGCTAAAATAGAGTAACTGTAGGGGGAAGAAAAATGAAATCAGCTATTGTGCCAGAGGACTGGTAGTGATAAATGTGCTGGAAGATAGGAAAGGAGGTAAGGAAGAGGGGGAGGTATATTTTATTCCTTTTTTAAAACTGTAAAATTATGCTAGGACAGATACAAAATAGTCCTAAAAAAAGTAGGAAAAAGTGAAAAAGTATGATTTATCAAAATACTCAGTCAAGGTGAAAAAATGGGAAGGGCACTCATCTTCCAATGCAATCTCCTCAATCACTATTTACAACATAGCAAGGAGCAGAAGACTAAAAGACACTTCCATGTGAGTGTCGGAGCTGTGACTGGAGCGTAATTTCAGAAACGTCTCAGTCATTCTGAAATACCTCCTGGCACTCTAATAAGAGCAAAATGAACAGGATATTAAGAGTCAGGAGGTAACCCTCCCACAGCACTGCACGAACTATTATCGGGACCATTCACAAGGCATGTGCTCGAGTCTCATTACCTTCAGTGGGAGTTCAGTAAATGTCTTAGCAGTCCTCTGAATGGAGGTCTTTAATCAACGTTTAACAAAATAGACTGGTGGCTGTGGAAAAACTCTAGGACTCGGAGAGAACAAATCCAGGTCTAATCCGTGGGACGTTATGAACAAAAAAATTCTGCAAGACATCTTCTGGCACCTGAGGGTCGTGTTTAAAAGCTGCTGCACCCTCTCTGCTTCACCTCTGCACCTCTGCGATGGAAACACTGGTGCTTCCTTTCCAGAAATGCGAGACGTGCTTACCTACAGTTAGGTCAGGTACGGGAGAGGCAACTCAGATGGAAATTAGTCTGCCTTTCAAATTAAACTGCTTTGAACTCTTTGCAGTGTCAAGGTCACGGTTCACGAAATTGGACATCATTAAAACTGAAGGTCCAGAACGAGGTCAGCCATCAGTATCTAGGAAAATGAGCTGAAAAGCAAAGCTTCCTGCAACCACAGTTAGACTTTCTCACCACTTGCTTTGCAACAACATATGGTGTAGCAAGACATGAACATCCTCTTCTGGCCCCCCAAAATTAACTCCCTGGCACCACCTGTTCGGAGTGAGCAGCCTGCAAAATGTTTGTATTGGGGGCAGATAAAAATGGTTGTGATGCTTTAGTGCAGTCTGTTTCTCTTACCCACTTCAGTACCCATATGAGATAAACACTGTATTTGGCACAAAATTAAAATTAAAGGCTGTAAATAAAGAGTGAGAGGAACATTTCAGTCGTATAGTTTGCACTATGCTTTAGAATGGAGTTAGTTAATAATCTGACCTGATTATTTGGGCACGTGAACATATTTGCTTAATTTCATATTCTGTTGTTTATCACTATCAAGCACTATCTATATTTTAAAGTAATCTTTCTATTCCTCTTCATCCTCTACCTCCCGGAAAACAACGTGTGGGTCTCCTATATCACTCTTCTTCCCAAGTCCATGAGCCAGGCAATTGCAGAAGTCAGGTTTAATCTGAGCATGCTTGGATCACTGATTCCCTGCCCCACCACCACCCCATTCCATACAAGGAACATCCTTGCTTCCTGCCAGATTGTTTGCTGGTGCCCCCACAAATCTAGGAATATAATCATACAAGACCAAAGTAAAAGCTTATGCATATGGATGCAGATGGCAGAACAAAAGGCAGGACAGGCAATACACACTGGTAGGTACACAGAATATTTCTTGTATGCTTGATGGCTATATCAAAGCGTACTGAGATGACATATGCTGAACTGACCCGAGACAACTCAGTTCACTCGTGCTCCAGAGCATCCTTTTGAAAATGATTGTTGTCCCCCTGTGCATTTATTTCATTTAAGAAGTAGTTCACACACCACCACAGGAAGATTAAAACATTGACTGCGGCTAACGTAATGAGCCTGAAGCTCTAAAGAAAGAGGAGGAAGAAAGTTTGAAATTTATGATTTTTATTCTCCTGCTTCTTCCTAACAGGATCTGAAAATCATGAAAGAGCTTAAACGCATCAAAGAACATCCTTTGAAAATCACGCTTACAGGCAAGAATACAAATTGAATACCAGTCCCCAGGCCACTGGCCTACCTTTGTAGAACAGTGGCTTGCATTTAATTTCCCCTGACTAACAAGTCACCTTTATTAATTATAATTTAACACTTGAAAACAGTGGGGTTTAAGTTTTAAAGTTAAAATTAAGAAGAAACATTCATTGTTCTTATGAAAGAGGTGAACTGTTTAAAAAGCTTTCAAACTATTAAACTCTTGATGGATGCTATTCATATCACTAGCGGCATCATGACACAGCAATTAAATCATAACCCTTTCACTATTAGAATGTATTTTTGCCCATTTAAATGGAAGTGAAGACATAAGAAAGTTTAGCATAGGAAATACTCAAGTAACCAGAGAAGTGCACAGGGTGGAGTTTGTGAATAAGGAGTAGGTGGAACACTAAATTGTGGAACACTAACTTACTTTGAGTTTAAGGATATTATGTGAAACAGAAGATGATCTGTCATTAACCTCCAGCTGAGTTACGTTTGAGAAACACTGAGGGACTTACAGTACATTTCATAGAGTTGCTTCATTTTATTTAGTCTATTTTGTCACACAGGAACTTAAAAAGATTAAACTCTGTTCCCAAGGTTGTGAACTGTATGACCAAGATTTGCTTTTTGTAGCAGAGCCAGTTTTGAGGATTAACAAAATTACATGAAGTCATTTAAAAAAAAAAATTACTGCCACTATGATTATTTAATAATAAAAATGTTCATTTGTTACCCTATTTTAAAGATATAGCAATAATACTAATATTATCTGGGATCTAAGAATAGCAAAGATTAGGAATAGGACAAAATATGTGAATTGACTAAAAAATCATTGTGATTGATCCAGCAATCTTGGAACTGAACTTGCTAACCCAAATATAATAACTTTTATAAACATGTAATTACTTTTGAATTATTTTAGTAAAATAACAAGCAACTTTGGTTATACTCTAATGACAAAACAGGATATAAGGGAAAAAAAGGGAAAAATATAGCCCAATCTAATACCTTTGTTATAAAATTTGGGATGGGATTGCTTTATGCAGCCAAAAATGAAACTTCTCTGGCTAACTGCGCCACCTTTTGATTTAAATGTAAAAGAGAGATTAAATGATTGTTCAGTATCTAAAAGAACACACTTATTTAAAGATATTCCTGTAGACTTAAAAATGGGTTCCAGAACGTATTTTAGTTGTTGGTTATACAGAAGTGCAGGGCTGCATACTTTGGCATTGCTATTACGGTGAAAAGCCACACCAGCAATATAAATGGAAAAAAATATATATTCATTTTTACTAGTTTATATTTTTGGCATAACGGTATACATGTCACAATCAATAAAGCTGGGCAAACGATAGAGCAACGCTTTAGCAACCTCAGCACTGTTAGCTAAGTATATAACCATGTCTAAAACAAATGCTTCATAATCCATTAGCTTCTCCTGTGTAAATCTATACTCGGAACAACCGTTACTTCTCCTGGATTTTCTTCTAACACTTAAAATGTATCAGCTGCAAGCCCTCATTTAACGCCAGTGTATCGCAGATTTGCACAGAATCTCTATGCAGGCATTAAATTAAACAGCACAGACACTCAACGGAGTTACAGCATGCATCGAAATACATGAACCACATCCTACCTTGCATCCAAACATCAACGACAAAGTGTTGTTGGTGCATGCAACTTTGCAGTGGCAAATCATTGGTGTAAAGCAGTCGGGATTTCTAACAATAGGGCACATTCCTTGAGTGCTGCAGCAGTGGCAGCCTCCTGAAGGCTAAAAACAAGGAGCTAATACAGCACATGGAGTGGCAACATATGCTGCTCAACAGCTAGCTTTTCTCTTGCCGGTCAGAAGCAGCCTGCTCGGATCTCTACCTGTGTCCCGTTCAGCCATCCCCTCCGTTGCCGATGAATCAACGATGCAGCATCAATCACAAAGCTCAGGATTCCCCTTCCTCGGGGAAATTAGTTTTTACATTGAGAGAGAGGGAGGGAAAAAAAGAAAGGAAAAAAAAAAAAAAAGGAACGGAATGGAAATGAGGGGGACTAGCAGGTGTGGCAGTATTAGCATGTAAAAGGATGTAGACGCCTACTCATAACAATCACATAAGATTGTCATGCTAGCTGAAGTGGGCTGAAATTATTCCGTCGGAAGAAAAATACTGCAGCTCCTGATTTGGTAAAAAGCCAGTGAGTTGCTGCAATACATAGTCATTGTGGGGAGAGAAGAGGAAAAAAAATTACTTATCTAACAAGCCGAGTCCTCAGCCTTTATCAATATGCATTCCAATGAGGAATCCCTTCCCCACGTCTCCCCGAGAAAAAGCGGCAGATCAATCGCAACTCCATAGGAGCGATGCCCTTTGCTTCCTCCGAAAAGATGAATCTCAGCAGGAGACAAACTGTACTCAAAGCTGAAAATCCCAGATGCTGGGAGTTTGCAATCGGAGAAATACAAGTAACATTTATCCAATCCTGGCTTGCCACATGGGAGCTTTCTCCAGGCACAAATTTACAAATAGACAGGTTGAAGGATTGCAGGAGACACGGAATAAAGATACGGAGTTGCACGGAAAATGCACCAGTGTGAAGCTCTCTGAGCGCTGCTTCGGCGGCAATGTAACTACTGCCTGTTCAGCTAGTGCTGCTATCGGATGACCTGCAAACAGCTTCCTATATTGCAGAAATTTAATAATTAAAGAAGTTTGGGGGCATAACACTCGTTTGGATTCAGTTACAGCATTCGCTGTTTCTCCGGTTAGAGCAGCACCAGCTGAAAATGCATAATAAAACGCTTGGATGTGCAAACTGCTAGCTGGGCTTTTTAAGAGGATTATTTATATCAAAAGTTGGACAGAAAAATCTTCCAGTCTTATGTGCAGTGCACAGATAGATACAGAAAGGAAATCTTATGATACCGAAGGTAGAGAGACGTCTTTCACAGCGGACAGCAAGGTGCAAGCCAAAGTGGCTGCACAGTGACTTGACCCTGCCTTTTTGCAGCCTTGCCCAGCAAATTTACAAACTCTCAAAAGGGATGAGAACAGCTTGTCCCCCTGGAAATTGCGAGCCTGTCCTAAAGGTGCAACTGAGAATTTGCTGCAGTAAACACAAAATAAGAGATTCGCTGCCCAGCTGAGGAGAGAGGCACCGATGGCCAACGGGGGGCTCTGCTTGCAGCTGGGTCAGACACTACAAGAGGAAATGTCACAGGATTTCTAAGATATGCCTGTAGGATGTGGACTCTAATGCACGAGGCCTCTTCTATTAAGATATTTTATTTATATATGTATATACATGTGTGTGTGCATTGGATGTGTGCAATACATATAGACAGTGTTGAACTACTTTGGTATAGTTTACCCCCACTTTATAAAGTTTAAAACCAGAGAAAATATCATTTTCTTAAACAGCTTTGATTCTACACTTTCTTTTACATTATTCAATAACTTTTTTTCTTTTTCTTTTTCTTTGAAAAGGTTAAATTTTGACTTGTTATAGTATTTTTTCATTAACATTCCTCACTTTTTATGCTTACAGCTCAGAGCTTGCAAGAACCCAGGCTGCGTGAAAGGACAAGGCTTTTTCGATCGAAGCTCCAGAAAGAATCTCTCCCCAGCTAAGGTTGCAACCCAATCCCATCCCTGAAGATTTCTTCCTTGCAAATAACAGGATCTGTGATCGATGTGTCCTCGATCCACTCGGCTCCCACCTTGATCCTGACAGCCTGGACGTAAGTTTTCCCTGCTCCACTATTTCACGGGCTCCCAGTCAAACCCCAGCCAAGAGCTGCGGTTGTTTGGGGCTCTTCTTCCATCGCAATGTCCTTCTTCCCACCTTGCCCTGCCACCTCCACGGTGACAAACAGCCACCCCAGCAGCACCAACCCTTTGATCTCTTTATTTCCAGCTTGCCTGCCTCGTTATTAAGCTATATGTTATACAGGTTTTCTTTCAAATGCTGTCTCTCGCATAACCCGTGCTGGTGTAAATATAGAAAAGTGTAGTTTCCATGACAATACATTCCATAGTTACAGCCAGCATCCACTATCATTAAACCATGAATCACGGGACTACCTTAAGGTGCGAGCACAACCCATTACTGGCCTTGCAAGTATTAATTTGGGATGGTGGTGGCATGGCGATATTTCGGGGAGACACCACTACAAAATGGCAGAAAACTGAGCGTGTAGCTAGTTTTAACCATTCTCATTTCTGCCCATCTCAGCCATTTAGGTGATCAGTACCACTCTCGATCTGCCCTAATCATTAGCATCTCTAATATAAGCATGCCTTGCATCTGCACTTTCCAATGTTTTAAACATGACGCCTTGATTTAAAACTGGACCCATAATCACACAGACACGACTTCCAATTAATGTTCCTCTGCATCTAATTAAAATCACCTGCACTTCATTTCAATTTCAGATTTCAAAGAAGGCAAGGAAAACCAGCCAGTTAGCCTCTTGCTTTGTTTGCGTTCGGTAAGCAATTCCTTCCAAAGAGAGCAGGCCTGTTTAATTCCCATTTCTTCCCCACTGACTGATTTTTGGCATGACACTGTTGAGGACATCCAACCAACACTGCTTTTACTGGTGGTTTTATCTCTGTGTTGAGACAGCAGCCACCTGAGTGTTACAGAAGACAAGAAATATATCCATCCCTTCACACTTAAACTAATTGTTGCTTTCAAGTGAAAAAACACTTACCTGATGCACAGTCATTTGGGAAACAACAGAAAAAGAGGAATCAGTAAAATGACAGATTGGAATAATAACTCATATCACAAATGGCCGGGACATTTATTTCGATTAAGTGACAACCACAAATGAACTGCCATATGAAAACGCTTGCTCAAAGATCCTCCTCTGTCTTTTTTATTTTTTTTTTTCCAGGTAGTACTCATCACAGAAGCAGAAGTAAATTGCTAATTGCCAGGAAAGGCATTTAAATTACAGTCATACTGCAGGAGCAAGGTTTCTTGGAAAATCTGCTTCCCCGTTTTCTGCCTCTCTGGCTGGCGTTGGGCTGAGGGGAGCGCACTGATTCCTCCCCCTTGCTCGCAGCCAGTCTGCTACCACGATCAAGGGCACCTGCTGCTGTAGCGAACGTGGAGACCCCCAGCAAATCGCAATGTACTAGCAACAGTTTCTAGTAAAATGACCCTACCCATGAATAGAAATCTACTGCTATAAGCTGAGCTTCATCTTCATAAAAGTCCCTCTCTTCCTCACCTTCAGATTTGGGAGAAAAAGAACTTCTACCTGACCTGTCACCTCCTCCTTGGTCCATCCAGCTAGTAAAATCTCTCCTGTTCTGCCAATAACCCAATATTTCCACGGTCTGCAGTGATGTCTCAAAACAATTCATCTCCATTTCTAGTATTATTGCTAAGGTTGCACATTACTTTCCCACCTAATGCATATCTTCCTCCTGCTGTATCAAAGCCAGCTCAGGTGTCAGTCTGTACAACCTGCATCAAACATACCCTGTGAGAATCACATAAGACAAGACTAATTAAAAACACATGCAAAAGCTTGGAGATCTACAAAGTGTTGCTAGATATTCAGCCTTGACTATATTGTGATATTTGCTTTTAAATGCCCTGTCTTTTTATTATTAAAATTATTAAGAGATTTGATTAAATTTTGATGTTGAGAAATAGATCTGTGTATTTTTCCTTCCCCTTTTTCACTACTCAGCTTTTAACTCCATTGTTCTATCCTGAAAAATTTCTCTAAACCCTTACCACATCCATTAGGTACCGGAAGATCAACATGTTCATTAGGCTCTTGGCCAAGCTTTATGCATTATTATGTTCTTCTAATCTTTCGTTAGAATTCAAAATCACTCTGTTGCTCTTCTCTGAATTCCCTGTACACTAATCAAGCCTCCTAAAAACTAAATCTGTCTCTGACAGTGATTAAAGAGAAGTTGTCTTCTCAAAGAATCATATTAGATGAAAAAAAAAAGACTTGTTATACCACAGGCAGCACATCCAGAAAGAGCTAGAAAATATAAATATAAAACACACTTGAAAGATACCCCACCAAAACCAAAAATAACTGCACAGAACCTTGTCACTTATTCATAAAGAACAAAACATCCTCAAATCAATCTCTAACTTAGATAAGTTTTTTTTCACGACTGTCCTGTCATTTGGGGGGATTCTACTCTGGGCATTTCAATTTCGCTTCAATTAGTCATTCGGGGGGCCAGACTGAAGACAACGGGCCTTCATTTTGCTGATAGTTGTCTGTCAGTGCGTATTGGAAGCCCCTTCTTAGTTTGCATAAGAGTCCACCCGCCTTTGGAACAACCAGTATCGAAGTCCATCCAGGAAAGACCCCACAGTGGGAGCAAAACTGGTTTTATGTGTCCAAAGGCTCAAGGACTAGACCATGTTTGGGGCAGTGCTGCCTTAGGAATTAGATAAACTGCTGGAGTGGAGCTGGACAGAGACCCCAGGGAAAGATGTGTTCAGTCAGGTCTGCTGCTTCTGCAAGACGTCATCGCTGTGTCCCATGCAGTGGTGTGGCATCCCGTCTGGTTTCCCAGATCTCTGTAGGTAAACGGACATAGATCTTCCCAGCTCCTTATGGCAGAGCCTGCTGCTAGAGAGCTGCTCGCTTCACCTAGCTCTGACAAGGGCATCACCAGCTCCTGGAGGTACAAAGTTCTGCCAGGGAACCTTGAAATCAAGGCATGGAAGCAGAGGAGAGCCTGGATGCTCTGAAAAAACACCCATGCATCCAGGATTCAAATCTAGTAGACAGCTTGGATAGCATGATATAACTCAATCTCTCCACTTGAAGATGGGGATAGTGTTTTCCAATTAAATGCCCATTTCTCCAGCTATCCAGTCATATAGACAGTGGTTTTTAAGTTAATGAGAATACTCTCAGAAAATGCTCATGTTCATAAGTGTTTACACATTTATAGTGCCACATTACCGGAATAGATTTATGTTCTTAACTAGTGAAAAAATACCTAGAGCTGTACAGGACATAGCACGTAACAGTAATTTCAGCCACAGCCGCTAGCTATAGTTAAAGCTATTTAAGAAGAAATAATGTAAAAAAATAAAGGCACAGAAAATGAAACACAGATTTTTATGAAAACTAATATTTATCGGTTCAGTCATTTACAGGACTACCAATTGTATATATTTTTTAATATATCTTTCTTTAGCCAAGCATAGATGGGAAAAGATGAGAAAGAGGAAGTTTTTTAAATTAAGTGTCAGCCAGAAATAAATAAACAAACAAATAAATAAATAAAAGATATTACTGCTAGTCCTCAATAGTTGCAAAACAATTCTGCTGTTTTGAAGAGCTTTATTTATATCTTATGTTAGAATTTTTAAGAGTTTACATGACAAAATAAACAGAAATAAAGGCATGGTTGTCCAGACACAGAGTGAAAATACAGCACAAGCTCTCCCTTGATGTCTATAAGTCCCACTTGGAAAACATATGTGGGCACACTGATTTCTTCAAATGAGTGTAATACACTCATACCCAAACGACCTTTAAAATAAGCAGTTTAGCAACCACACACCAGAACTCACTAACAGCTTTCATATTTACCCATCCTGATGGGGTTTAGCCTACACTTTAATTTTATGAGGACTTCACTGTTTTTAGCACTACACTTGCTATCTCGGTTACGTGTGTACAAGCTTTAAACAGAAGTGTGTATCTGGCCAGGGTCCTACGCACCGGCAGCTGCTCTGCAAGTATTTCCTCTACGTGTACATGGGCCCCCCAAGGCGGGAAGCACAACAGGCTTGGGAGTTATTATCCAATAATTTCCCAGTTGAATCCATGAATCAATGTAAACTTCCACTTCCATGGGTTCTCCCAGCCTTCCACTTCTCATATGACCATTTGCTTTTAATTGATTGCTTTTAATCTAGCTCCTGATATCTTTATCTGATGTGACAAAGTGCAGTAAAGGAAGAAACATGGAAATGTCTACTCCTATGTGTCTGTTCCATGACATGAATTTGGAGATCAGGATTGTATCTTCTCAAACTTCTCTGTTTTCCATGGTGAAAAGCTGTAGCCTAATAGATATCAATCTTTGTTACAACAACTTTTATCTGTTTCCAAGATTGTCATTGCTTATCCCAGCTCTTTCTTAGTTCTTTCACTTTTCAGCACAGCTCACACACTATAAACGCCATAATATTCTTGCTCTTTTCCTCCAGACTCTCTCCATTCCTCTCCAAATTTGCATCCAAACAATGACACATCCAGCAGAATAATTCTTTCCACCTCTCACTAACAGTATTTCTTCAAATATATCCCCCTTTTTTAAGGATTTGTTTTGCAGTAGCCTCACGTTCTTCACTCAGGCTCATTTGGAGATTCACTTCTAAGCCAGCTCACCCAGTCCTGCTCTGCTGCGAGCTAATCAATGCACACTTGGTTTGTGCGACTGGAAATCTCTTCCTGCTTTTTTAGGCCAGTTATTCATGCTGAATTTTACACATGTAATTCCATAGTACTACGGGTATGGACTTTGGGGAAAAATATTTGGAAAAATGTCTTCTTGGGATTTTGATGTCCAAGGTGCCTATAATTTCTGCTGCCTATTATTGTTATTATTTTTTATTGGAAAGCTGATGATTATATTACTATCACTGGTATGGAGCAGTTCAGACTGCTGCAGGCAGCTCCAGAAAGGAGCCACTGGAAACCAACCTTCATTTCTTGTGTTACATGGTACTGCTATTTAGGGAGGAATGATAAGCCTTGATGAAAGCTGAAATAAAAAGTAAAACTGATGATGCACCATAATTCATAAGAAACAGAGAAGGTTGTGCTTTGGGGCATTTTTGAGAAATGAACTTTTCACAAAACTGTAGCTTTTTACAAGAAACTGAAATTTTGACTGCAAATGAAGCAATAAATGAAGCAGGTAGATGGAAAATAAATAACCACAAAAGACCTGAACCTGAGATCTAAATCCTGCTTTGTAAAGTCTTACCATTACCGGGTTGCATGTTATTATGGTTGACCGTATACCTATGGGTAAGGGCACAGAAGCCCTGGCAGGGTGTTATTCAGCACACATTTCATGATAGACTTGGACCTGGATGGTTGCTGTGTGTGCTAGATGCAGCAGAACACTTTTAGTTTGCTCTTGAGGTTATTTTTTTTACTCAGAAATTCTCATTGCTATATGCAGCAAAAGAAATCCTAATTACCCAGATGATTACCCAGACTTTTCTTAGAACTTTTCTACTGACAAAGTGCCCATTTTTCCAGGTTCCCATTAAAAGTCATTTTTATCCATGAGTTCTCAGATGTTAGGACGACTGTCACTGATTTTTTTTAGATTTTTCAGAACAGGAAACACTGCTCATTTCTGGCAAATGCCATTCTTCTCACAGCTTTCACCATTTAGTAGCTTTTTCTGATATCAAACTCTCATTCTATGGGTGGGGAGAGGAGGAGAAAAAGTGAAACACGTGGGGTTTTTTTCAGGCCAACGTCAGCAGAAAGCAAATGAATGGAGATGTGGTCACTGTCACAGTTAAATTACAAGGAAGTTTTCCAAATGGCTCCAACAAAACCATGGCAGAGGTCCCTATATGACAACACCTTCCTCTCTACTGTATTTGTGGGCTCTTCTCACCACACTGAGCTCAGGACTGGCTGCAGCCACTGGCCATGGACCGAGCAGGAGCACAGCATCACCTGAGGTGACCGTGACAAGGTCACGTAGGGGATGGACATGGCAGAGCCCACTGCTATGTGCATCTGTTCTGCAGTTTCAATACACCCATTTTAATAAATGAATGCCTATCTTTTTATTTATTTATTTATTTATTTTTGGCGGGTGGTGGTGCTGCCCTTAACTTATGAGATAAAGAGGTATTAGCCAGCTGAGCCACTAATCATTGGAGAAAAACAGATCTGGAAAGCACATTTTAATTAAACTAGTTCAACGCCAAAGAAAGAAGTGTGGCAGGGTTTATTGTCCCCAGCATAAGATGTCTCCTCTTGGCCAAACCTGCACCTGCGTGTCATGGGGAGGGGAAAAATAATTGTGATTCAGTGAAAAATTACTCAGTGCTTTAACATCATGGCACAGACCACAACTCCTGTCTGCCTCCACAGACTGATGCCCATCAACATGCTTTCAAAAGCAGGATGACAAAGGCTGGAGAGTCACAAGAAAACAGATGGAGGGGCTTAATTCTGGGTTGTCCTGGGCATCCTGTCAATCGCTTCACTCGCAAGAGCTGCTCAGCTGGGCAATCTCCTCGCACACACTGTCCCTTGGCGCATGCAGTCCTCGCTTGACCCTCCACTGCAGCACATAAAGGAAGAAGCACCGGGCTCATTACAGTGATCCTATTCTGCTCCTTCACGGTCAGAATAGACCAAGGGCCCTTTGCAGCACTTTTCTTCTTCCAAAACGGCATGGAAAGCTATGGTGGGGGTACAAGCAGGGTCTGTTGCTGTTGATTTAAGTGAAACAGTTCTGTAAATCAAAGTTGCTGAAGATGAAAACATTGCCTCCAAATCTCTTTTAATAAAAAGCATCTACCTCCATCACCACGCTATCCTAGGGGAAAAGAAAAGACCTCTGTCAACTGAGCACTATGCGGAGGGAACGTCTCCGCCAAAGTGGAGCGTGGGAATAAT
>JAUBNY010000580.1:3558425-3572977 GCA_032275445.1 Crypturellus soui
GGGGAAAAGAAAAGACCTCTGTCAACTGAGCACTATGCGGAGGGAACGTCTCCGCCAAAGTGGAGCGTGGGAATAATAAAATGAAATGAGGCTAAACTCTGGAGAGTTATTGGAGTGCCCTGTTTGCAATCCTCTGAAAATGACATTTTTAATGCTTAAAAGAAGAAGAGCTTAGGGGAAATCAATGCATTTCTGCAGGAAAGAAGCCAATGAAGCTTAAAATGCTCCCCGTGGTTGCGGGCCCGCAAGTGCCTGCAGAAGCTTCCCCAGCTCGTTGCTACCGGCTCCCTCTCGCCACTGAGCACCAGGTCCTGGCTGCAGGTCCCCCAGGCCTCTGGCTTGTCCCACAGCTTGGACCTCCCTGGTCTAAATCAGGATCATTTCCATGGGAGTGATGCGAAGAACCCGAATGTGAGTGCGATGAGAAGCGGGTGTGGGCACAGGAGTCTCTCTATCCCACACTGCAACTAAATCCACAGCCAGCCAGCGAAGAAGTTTAAGGGAGCGGAGACCTGAAGTTGTTTGACTCTGCCCTGGCTGAGAGCTGTTGCAAGGCAGCTAGGACCATGATCTGCAGGATGGCAGCATGCTCGGTGCTGTCTCCATCCAGGTGCGGGGCAGCGCAGCCGTGTGCCAGCGGCAGCTTACCTGGGGAGAGCTGCCCTCCTGCTCCTGCTGAGTCTGCAGTGCAACTGCCTTGTCGGGAGCAAGCTTCCAGGAGAAGCAGAAAAAGCAGGCTGGGCAAAGGCTGCTCCCGGGCTCTGCTGCAGCAGGAGCATCCATCTTAGATCCAGTGGAGGAGGAGAGCTTGGACCAGCTCCCTTTTTAAAGCAACAGTGCTCCTGCTGAGCGTGGCAGGAAGGGTAGGGCTACGCTACAGCGGCCGTCGTGCCAGGTGGGTGCAGAGCGCTCTGCAGGCTTCAGCTGATGTATCTTCACCAAACCCCTGCGAGTTTGGCAAATAAACTTCATTCGCCCAGTTTTGCAGGTACAGAAATCGAGCTGGGCTAATGTAGCCTTGCCCATGGTTTTAGCATTCCTCAGCTGACAAACGTTCAGTTGGATTTTGTAGGTGCACGTCACCCATAGGTTTGATGGACCACGCTGAGCATCCATGGATCCCTTTACCACCAAGAGTGCATGGCTTCTTTAACAGCCAACCATATGGGGATTTCAAGTTGGAAACAGCACAGATTTCAAGTTGGGGTTTCAAGTTGGAAATCCACAAAAGGAGGAACCCCAAAGCACAAAGTCTTTAAGTAAATTTTGGCCCTTGCATCTAAAGATATCTAAGGAGAAAAGTTTAGAGCCAGGACTAATTAGAATTTGTCTCTCTAGTCCTGCTTTACACTTGTAGGCCAATTCCCTGTGGGCTCCCCATTGACTCCTGGGGATTGTTGACAGAGAACTGGGGTTTGAGAAGAAAACTAAAGCTTTCCTTTTCAGGGACAAATTTTCTCCTCAGACTGTTTGAACAGAAGGGCTAGAAGCCCTTGGATGGATGCACCACCATGCAAAGTGTCCTCAAGGGGAATATTATGGTGGTGCTGATTGTGGCATGTATCCTTCTATGGCCACTGAGCCCTTAACTGACCTGTAACTGACCTGAAACTCTCCAAGACTTTACAACAGGGAGAAAACGGATACCATGGGTAGAAAACACAGACACAGGGAAACACATGGAAGAGATGGAGCCAGCATCTACCCATCTACATGACTGAGAACTTATTTTAATACCTATGTGATTTTCTTTAAATTTTTATTTTCCATAGAGCACATTCTCACTGTTTTGCAGATCCTTTTTAAGCATAACACTTTTACCTCTAAGCATGTTTGGCCAAATAGATGAAAAAGAGTCCTCATAGGCTGACATGTTAGTACTATAGTAATAGTCTATCAAGACCCAGATTTCTAAAGTTAGATGCAGCTTGATACCTCATGGGATTTTCACTTGTAGCCTGAACAAGTTCGGAATAAAAATTGAAAAACAGGACAAGAACACCCATCAGTACTTGCACTCATAGGTAGATAAATAGCTTGGAAAAAATCTCAGGTTTTTCTCATTTAGGACTCTCAAATGAAGAATTCTTTTCCTTTGTAAGTATAAAAAGACAGCAGTTAATTTTTTTTTCCTTCAAATGCTTCTTCAAGGTGCATCCACATATTCATGCAGCCTTTTTCCCCTCCAAACCTTCCAGATCCGTGTGAGTTAAAAGCTTGGTATTCTCCAAGGGACAGGCCTGAAGTCATTCAAAGTCCTTCGTTAGGCACTCTGTCAATGCTGTAAACATCACTATTTAATTGATGCACTGTTTTTATTATATGTGTCCTAAGGGAGCAAGCTGACCAGAGCCTCTTGTAAATTGAATAAATAAACAAATAAATAAGCAAACATCCTAGCCTAGACCAGCTCACTGTGTGACAGAAAAATCTGTGTTGTTTAATGTGTTTTTCATAAAACAATTTTGCTGTCAAGACTGGATTGTTTGATTTTCATTAACCCTGGCAGGCTCTCCTAACTTCTTCCTCTACCTCAGCAAAGACAGAGGATGTTACACTTCCTTGTCAGATTTTTAAGGTCACTGTGTTTATTAAATATGTCATTTTAAAAGCATCTTTTAAAGTGAAAACAGTCCATTCCCTCCCTTCAGCCTGAAAGTGGGTGAAGAATTTTGTCATTTTCCCTTAGAAGGGATAAAGTTGTATCCCACATCTTCCCTCATCCCTAAGCTTTCCTCCCTTGTCCACCTACCCCACTTCACAATGCTGTAAAGACTCATTTTGTCTCATTTTCTTCTTCCTCTGGACCAAAGTATTTTTCAAATATGTCTCTTAAGGAAAACCCAGCAAATACAGTCATACTAATCAGAGCCAAAAAGACAAAGCTGTGCCATTTGAGCAGACAAGCTTTGCTCTAGCACGCAAGGCAGTGCAGACGTGGCAGCCTGGGAAGGACTGGCCACCCACATTCCTGCGCTTGGGTGGATGCTGCAGCCTGCACTAACATGCCAACACGGCTGGAGTTGGGGTTCCAGTTGGGGTTTCAAGCTAGAAATCCAATCCGGTAGGCGGCTCAGCTGGCTCCCCTGCGTCTACAAGAACCGCAGCCACACACCGGCTGCAGACAGATCTTCAGCCTAGTGAGCAGTACGCATGCGAGCAATTCTGCATCTGTGAGTCATCGTCTTGCCTACATTCATATGTTCCTCTCCACACAGGAAGGAAAGTGCTTTCATTCACGAGAAGGAAAAAAAAAAAGTTTCAAGCAGTATCATGATACGATCACATCCTCACATCCTTTTATAGCGTTCAGTGCCTTGTTATGAAATTTGATTCCTTTGAGGCATGACTAGGGCTCAGAGTGTAGCAAAGTGAGTTAAGATGGAAAACAGGTTCCGCCAGCTCTGCCTCCATGCATACCCAAGTCATTTCACATAAATGTAGATTTTACTCACTGAGTTCCTTGTAATTTGCAATACCGTTAGTTATCCTAAATTGCCTTCACACTCAAGAGCAATACGTAAGTGTCTTCAGTGTCTTTAATATGGGTCTTAATGAGCCCAAAGAATTGAAGGTGGGATGAACTAGAGAGGGAATGCAAAGAGACTAGAGCCCATGTATGTGCTCCAGTGCTCCATAACCCTTCCTCTTCAGTCATATTGCAAAAGTAGGACAGTAGAGATGCTTTTTCTTTAGCCAAGCTTTTCTATAAGGAAAAAAAAGGAGAGAGACACAAACAATATGAAGGCACCCTATTGCCCCAAATTATTTGTGAGGTCACTGTTGCCCTTGAGGTAGATATTGGCCAAATCACATTGAGATGCTCTAAATCAGGAGCAGAAGCATTTCCCAGGGGACATTCACAGATTCAGTACATCTGGGTATTCTGTTCAGCTTGTATCACAATAGGAAAATCAGACAGAATGTCTACCTCTTTCCCACTAGTAATGTATGACCTTAACATATGATTAGCTGTTAAATGACTGTCAAGGAGGGTTTCCTATCATAATCTACTTAGCCTTTAGCACAAATATATCACTCCATGGTGGAGATTAGGGCAGATCATAAAGAAACACATTATTTTAAATCTCAACTACATTTTTTCAATTAAGTAGATTATTCCGTTGTGAGAATATTGAGAAAATGTTATGTCCTCTTTTCTTCTTAGTAATGCTTTGCTGTGTCATAAATTATTGGGAAAGTCATTTAATTAACTATTGTAATTGAAACACTCCACAACTCAGAAAGGAGCTTCTGGAGCTTCTGGAGCTTCTGGAGCTTCTGGAGTCGTGGTCTTCCAGAAAGTTGTTAAAACACTTGTGTATTATAGACATGATGGTCATCACATTACTGCCAACAGATGTCAACCTAGAGATCCTCAGAGTGCTACCCAGTTGTCTTGCTGCACACATCAGGCTCTTTGGTGAAAAACAGCAAAACAATGAGACATAGAGATAAATTTATGATGCTTACTGAGGGACTAGTCCTGAAAAAAATTAAACAGTCCAGATAAAAGCTCAGATGATAGTTAAATCACAATAAAATCTGATTCTGGATTATGGGAAAAGACTGTGGCCAAATACACAGTACATAACATTTGATCTTAGCTTTTCCCAAGACATAACATTTAGTTTTGTGTTTTTCCTCAGTTCACTCCATCTGAAATAGCAGGAGAGCAATGCTGTAGCCCACCAGACTGATACTTTTACAGTACAACACTTGAAGGTCTATACTGCATCTCTGCGACACTACAATAGGACATGCTGTCTGTCTGAGGATCCAAGATATGCTGGAACTGTGTTGCAGGACTATGTAGTTTCCAAATGGTGGTTTATTCCATTGACCATGTATGGCTGTGTCCTATTGGTGAATTGCCCCTAGAATTCTCAGTTCATATCAAAAGCCAAAAAGTGAAATAATTTTTATGTATTGAGTGTGCAGCGAGAAGATCAGGAATAAGCTGAAAAGCTTGGAAGATAAAGACATGTTCAGTGAAGGTACCTTGACAAATCTGACGGTTAATCATGTAATATTTGAAGAGCTTTTTTGTTTTATTTTGTTATTTCATTCTTACCATTCCACTTTCTGGAGCTGTATAACCCTCTGAGATTGTTAGCTGCTGCTCAAAACAAGAAAATCCCAAGAGGGCAGGACCAAATGAATGTAGGAAGAATATAAGGTGGAGGCATAGCAGGGGATTTGAAACAGTGAGAAAATGAGGTGTTTAACAATTTACTATTGTAGTAGTCAGCAATAATCCAATCCAGCTCCTAAGGAGTGAGCTGAGATCCTAGGCTCTCAAGATCTGGAAACTGACGCTGCCCACAGACTCTTTGCTCAAAACGACACAACTCTAGTGTTGCTCTGGGACATTCAAAATCTGCCCACATGGCATCCTAGCCACCGGTACTGACCCTCCGCCTTAGAGTGCCAAATAATACCCTGTCATTACTGCTTTTGCCCTCAACTTAATGTTGAGATTGATGTTCAACCATCCTTATTTTAAAAAATCTATTGTGCCTTAAATGACTCATAATAACTGTCCAAATGTTTGCTTTCTATCTGTGGCATGCTCCTCCTTTACCGGACACGAAGGCAAATTGCATTACCTCGTATTTGCTGCAGGAGAAGAGCACAAGCTGTGTCAACTACAATGTTCAGATGGGACAGGATAATACGTTAATCTATTATTACCCAATCATGAGGTCAAATCTTTATATATATGGAGAGGAATGTACAGGTCTGTCATGTTTAGCTTCTGTTATTATTACCTGCATGTTTGTGGTTTTTCTTTTTCAATATATTTTTTTTAAGATATGTCCTACGCTAAGTATCTGTTGTAGATTGCTTCTGCACTCCTCAAATTAAGAATTTTCCTTCATTTCTTAGAAGTAAATAACAGTGCACATCCCACCTATTTTTCTACTATCAGACACTTTTCTTCTATCTGTTATTTAGTGATTTTTATTGTTTTGTACTGTACAGTAGGTGATACTACCTCCCCAAAGGCCTAGAAATCAAAGACAATACCATGACAACAGTTATGAAAAGTGTTGTGGGGAGTTAAACTTTCTATATATAACTTAAAATTTTAAAAATTCATCTGCAGGTATCATTGAAAATTACAGTGTATGAAGAAACTGTTAGTTTCATTCAGTTGTGAAAACATACAGAAGCTTATTTTACTCGGGATGTTTAGCCAAAATGCTGGAATTCTGTTCTCTTAATATAAAAACATTTTTCTTAATATGATAAACTACCAGCCAAAAGTAATAATTATATCTCTTTTACTATGGATATGTCACTGCAGTGTCTGGTTTAGACTATTGCATTTTCAGCCATAGGAAGGAGCTAAAGTTACATAAATTTCCCAGGGAAGTACTTAAACAGCTGTTTACCTGAAAATTGTGCTCATTTTGTGGGTTAATGTGACATACAAGTTATTTTATAGTTTTGGCAAAGAACTAAAAAGGAAAGGATTGAAATGCTAGGGCACAACCTTTGTATATATACTTCTTAAAAAGATGCTTATGTATTCTTTTCAGAATAGCCCTACTGCTAAAATCAATATAACCTTCAGTTTTACTCCCTTCACTGCATCTTTATGTGCAACAACAGATTTAAACAATTTAGCAAGTGGGAATAAATGTCAGGAAAAAACTTGGCAGCTCCTCAGAATGTAAGGATGCCCATGCAGTCAAATCTTCCAATAATGCAGTTAGCTACTCTTGTTTTTAGGGGATATTAGCACTTAGCTGCTCTTGTTTTTAGGGGTATTACTGTGTAAATGTTCCAGGTGTCCAAGACAGATTGAAGTGAAGTGCCGAGGTGGTATTCTGAACAGGAGAGAGAGTCTGGTTGAGCCCAGCCTTGTGCTGGAAAGCAGACGATGCGAGTCAGAGGGAAGAAAATTACCTCACAACTAAGGGCAAAGTCACAAAGCCACAGCCGAAGCTCTTGAATATCAACCCAGGATTACTGTCGTCTGATGAAAGGATTACCTCTAACATTCCCCCCACTTTGTGTCCTGTATTGGGGCAATAATCTGAAGGGCCGTTCTGCTCATAAGTCTGAGTTGACTTTAAATTAAGATAGCTCTTTGCAGAGATGTGGTACCTGCAGGTAATGCTGCAGCCCTGTGAACATGGGCAGACATCCTGAGGCTCTGTCAACTGTTCCCTCCTGCCACCTGTGCCCTTCCCTCCGTGCCCCGTGCAGTTTGCTGTTCCCTTCCTGCTGGCGCGTCCCAACTCTGCCAGAATATCACGAAGCTTGTGTCACATTTTGGCATGAGAACCAACACTGAGTACACAAAGAGGAGGAGCTGAACAGGATTTGGTAGCTGTAGGTGAATTTTGTCTACTACTGTGGCTGCTGATCCATTATGAGCATTGCAGCCAGAAATGCCCATCTGGAATCCACCACCAGCTGCCCCTGGGCAGACTTGGATCTGTTGAAACCTGATCGTATGGAGGAGTTGAGCAGAACTGGACACTTTACCTGTGATCTGTTGCTCTTACCTGAGACTTCAAGGTGCACTTAGGTCACATCTTGAAGTATTTCTCTATAATTATGTGTATTAGAAACATCCTAAAGCCAAAGTAAAGTTAATTTTGACTTTCAACAGTCTGTTCTAAATGATTTACTGAAAAATATCTCAGTCCGTGAAACACAGTTCTCATGAACCTGACTATCCCTGATATTACAGGCTTCTGTAGAGGTTTTTCAGGGCTATCTTGCATCATAGAATATATTGCCATTTTTTCAGTGCAAGCACATTTCAGAGTTCTAAAAATGTCCTTTTTTTCCTAGGAAGAAAAACAGACAAGATGTTTTTACTTGGAGCAAAGAATGTTCTATGCCATACATTATTTAGAGTGAAGAAATTTAGAATTATAGAACAATTCAGGTTGGAAGGAACCTCAGGAGGTCTCCAGTCCAGCCTCTTCCTCCAAGCAGGGTTAACTACAGAATCATGCTGGGTTGCTCAGGGCTTTATCCAGCCAAATCTTGAAAACCTCCAAAGAAACAGACCGTACAGCCTTTCTAATCTATATTCCTTCTCTACTGCTTGGCTGTTCCAGTGGTGCAAGTTTCTCTTCATGTCCTTTTTAGAATCTGAACCTCCCCTCTTCCAGCCCATAACCTGTCATCCTCCCACCATTTGTCACTGTGAGAGCCAGGCTCTATCTCCTTGAAAACCTCCTTGTAGCACTGTAGGGGACTTCCGTTAGGTCCCCCAAAGCCATCCCTTCTCCCTGAGGTGAACAAGCTCAGCTCCTTCAACTTTTCCACATGGGACAAATTGGTGGCCCTCTGCCAAATCAGCTCAAAATTATCAATAACTTTGATGTATCAGAAGAAGCACACAAAACTGGAAGCAAAACCTAGATGTGATCTTACAGGCACTAAGTAAAGGAGATGATCACTTCCCTGGTTCTACTGGCTCTGCTCCTGTTCATTCAGCTCGGCATCTTCGCTGCCAAGGCACATGGCTGGCTTATGCTCAGCTGGCCAGCCACCAAGACCCGGGGCCTTTCCTGCAGAGATGCTCCCTATTCCTTTAGTACCCAGCTCAGACTGTTCCAGGACCTTTTCCTTCCGAAGTGCAGAACTTCACATTTATCTGTGCTGAATTTCCAAGGTTCCTCTTGATCCTGTCTTCCAGCTTGTCTAGGTCCTCCTGGATGGCAATCCTGCCCTTCAGCATATAGACTGGACCCTACAGTGAGGTATCATCTGATGACTGTGAACTCCTCAACTCCTTCAGACCATTGACAAAGATAAACAGGACAGGCTGCAGGACAGAACGTTGTGGTTCACCATTAACTTCTACCCTCTGGCTGTGATCATTCGACTGGTTTGCCATCTTGTTGTCCACTCCTCCAGACAATAATATCCCAACTTGAGTACAAGGTGAAACAATGATGAAAATGGTGGTAGAATTAAAGTAAATGTTATCTACCACTACTCCTTATCCATAAAGCCTCACCCATTTATTATATCATAGGTTTATGGCGATCATGACCACATCTGGTGTAGTGAACCAGAAAGTCCTACGAACACCACTGCATTTTAGCAATAACTTCAATGACCTACAAGAAGATAGATTAAAGGAAGAACTGAAACCAGGTTCATCCTGCAGACATCAGAAAGGTCATAGAAAGTAGCCATGGTCACATGCTGTCCTTAAACAGCCTCTCCTACTGCCACTGCGCTGGTGTGTCCCTAACTCAACCTTAAAACTCTTCCACGGAGAGAAGGAATGGAAGGAAAGCAATGAAGGTGGCAAAGGCACAATTGAGAAGAGGGGAAAGGTATGAGGGCTACAGAATCAAAAATATGCAAGAAGGGAAGCAGAGCAGGGCTGAAGCAGAGCACCCACAACAGCATCCATGGAAATATCCATTGAGTTAGTAGACAGAGACTCAAGAGGATGAGGGAAAGGAAACAGGGCTCAGAGCCAATAAGGCCCCACCATCAAGTTCCCTCAATGCTCAAAGGCCACGGAGGTTGTTGAGGATATCCCATGGCCACTTGGTGAGGATGTCCCACAGCCGGGTGAACTGATAGGGAGAGACGTCACACCCAGAGCTGAGATATGGGGTAAAGGAAGCATTAGTCCAGGGCTCAGTAGGATGGTTCTTATGTTACCATGATGAGAAAAAATATGCCCTTTTAAAAGCTACACTTTTAAAAATCAGATTTATTAAGACTTTAAATCAATTATTTTTTTATTTTTAAAAATAACAGTGTTAAAATTCAGACTGATAGCAACTTACTGTAAACCATGACTTACTAAAATTACTACAAATACTTAAAGAAATAACAGTGTGTGTGGTCAATGACTCATCTCCGGATTTGTAGGAGTTAAGGAATTTTACTTTTTTCCATAATGTATATAGCTGAGGTTAAGAAATCTCTACTCCTTATGATAACACAAACTTTGTAAATATGTCACATTACTATGTATTGTAGCTATTACAAAAGACTGAATGCAAATATTTACATGTTTTCCAAAGACCCATACTTTCCACTTTTGTTGTGTAAATAAGCATTTGCCTTCGCTCCTTTTAGTTTCTATTTATTAGCAGATGCAGCAGAATATTTTCCTCCTGTGAACTAATCCATTCAAATCCGAGAAAAAGATTCAGAACTGAATTAGCAGGCATGCTGTTTTCTTCTTCCAATATGAGATCTACGAGTGCTAAAATTTAAAGACACATAGCCAAATATCTGAAGGTAATGCAACACCTGAAATAACGAGCTTTTCAAAAGTATCTATCAAGATTAGGTACCTAATTCTCATTTACTTCAGTCAAACTTCTGCTAGTGAGAATAAAATAGCTGGCTGCTTAGTGTCTTTGAACAAGCCTATTTGCTCCATAGGATACCAACATCCTGTGGTGCCCATAGGACAGATTTTCAGTCCACCAACTCCCTGATTAATTTAGCACCTGATTAAATACTAATGCAAAATATTTTGATCTTTATTTAGATATTGAACATATGCAAGATAATTTCATTCAATATATAAAGATACTTAAATTATAGTTTTGTATATTTTAAACAGAATTTCAATTTCCATACAGACAAAATATATTATCTAATCAATAGGAAATATTACTAATTTTCTAATGTAAAAAAATGTAAAAAGTATGATTAAGAAACCCTTCTAAACTATTTAACTTGTTAAATGACTGTGTAGGTTTGAAGCATCTATCTCAGCGCATCCTTTTTACTAGAAAACAAGGAGAATCAAGTTGACTGTAAAACACCTATCTGGCTGCATATCAGCTCATTTGAGTGAACGGACCAGCCAACAACAAAGGTATCAAACAGAATGAAAATCACAGATCTAATTGAAAATTTCCTGCCTTGGATTTAATCCATGACTAAAATAGTGATGTAACTCACCTTGATTTAAATCAGTGTGTGTTGCCTCAGGTTCCCTATTTATCTAGTCACATCTAGAGGATATTTCCTATTGGGGTGAGTTCCTTCCTTCTGCCTGCGTGTCTCATTACAAAGAGCAGAGCTTTCATGGTTGAAGGGAAGTCTGCTCTGCTCTTCTCCATGGCTCCCTCAGACCTTTGCTGATTCTTCTTACAATGAAGACAGTGAGAAACAAAAGCACTTTTTTTTTTGTGATGTGGGCATTTGTCCACTAGATGTTGCACTAAACCCACCTACTTATTTCCCACGCTTGCATCCTGCCTTAGGACGCTGTACTTGAGTGATTCCTGCAGGTATCCGAGATAGCCTGGCTGGATATGGGGTGTGTTTCCCTATGGAGACAAGGTGCCTCTGCTTGGTTTCACCTGGTCTTGGACTGGGTGAAGATCAAAAACCTCTATAGCGACTTGCCAAAATAGTATACTAGTTAGCAATTATGAATTATGTAACTCATATATGCTGATAGCTCAGAAATACTCACTCTGTCATACTGAATCAGGGTTAATGGTGTCTTTTTTTCCCATTTTATTCCCCCTTTACATAGGAGGCATTTGAGATGCATTGCTCCTGGCTGCCTGGGGGTGCTCTAGTAACACAGATTTGCAATAAGAAGGAGCTGCAGCCTTTGCTGGCTGCTCCTGGAGTCTCGGATTGCCCAGGGTGAAGCCTGGACCCAGCAAAGCAGACATCGCAGAGGGAAATGCCTACGTTCTGCAGAAAAAGGAGATTTCAGATAACAAAAGACTCCTGATGTGACTGACTCTCTGCCATCTAATTCCTCCCATTCACAAACAGCCTGCCCAAACATCATTTAGGACATAAGATTACACTGGAGTGCAGGGAGATGGCCAAGCAGCACCCAGGCTCTCTCACCAGCACCACCAGGAAGGTTATTGGCCAAAACAGTGTTTCCTGTGGACTTGCAGTGTGTCCAGGACAAGGGAGCTCCAGAAGTCATTGACAATTCAATTTTACACTCAGGTAAGTTATATGTGTTACAGGTTTAATCTTGCCCCAATCTCTTTCAAGC
Source organism: Crypturellus soui (assembly GCA_032275445.1). NCBI lineage: Eukaryota > Metazoa > Chordata > Aves > Tinamiformes > Tinamidae > Crypturellus > Crypturellus soui. Next base: position 3,570,412 of record JAUBNY010000580.1, read on the forward strand.
CATTTCCTCCTAAAATGGATTTTTAGTTCATTTCCAAAGGAATATATGCCCCCCCACACCCTGAACATTTCATTGGTGCACCTCTTTTCCCCATACAGCTGCCCTAGGAGACCATGGATAGTGTTCCTGTACTTCTCCTATTGCTTTCTTGGTCTCTTGAAGAACATGCTGGCATTCTTCCTCAGCTACATTTCATATTACTTGTCCTTAGTGGGACAGATCAAGTTGTCATAAGAAGCTTAAATTTCATTAACTTTTGATATACTGTTTGAATACATTGGTGCATTGGTATTGGAATTTTAAATCCTGATAATACTGAAAAATGAATCTTATTCACCTATAATTCAAATGATGCCCATCAAGATCAATTTAATTTCTATTTATCACCCAACAATTACACAGCACAACTTTCTGTAATTGGGCTCAGGACCAAACAGATATTTTGTACTGAAACCCTGCAAAAAAATGGTGATGTTGTTCTAGGACCACAAAGGGGAGACACATAGGGTCTAGCAGATATTTGAAGTAAACCCACACAGTGTAGACAAGAGCTGCCTGCTCTAAAGGAGTTAGTTAGGCAAGACCTGGGAGCCAAGACCTGGGAGGCAAGGATGCCTCTCTGGGAAGGTCTTCTCTAAAGCATAGACACAGCAAGGGTAATGTTGTACCAGCCTAGCCTACCCTGCATCAAATAAACCTAAACAGTACCATGAAAGTGATTATCTGATCACTTCATACAGTCCTGGCAGAGCAAGTTAGCAATGTTAGAAGGTTAGGAAACATCCCCAGACCCCACTGTACTCTGATGAAACTGGCCCTACCTGCCCAAAGAATAGACCAATTATTCCCCTTAAATCAATATTAGCAAGGTTGGCCCTAAATTCTCCCCCCAAATGAACACCAAAATGTAATTAACAATACTAGTGCATCATACACTCTCAACCTACACTTTCAAGGTTATATAACTACAGGAAAGTTTGAAAGAAAAACATGAAGCAAACGTTATACTAAAGTTTTGATTTCAACCTTGGTTAGACACACAACAACAAAAACATTGGCACTCTGTTTTCAAAGTCTGCAGGAAAATTCCCCACAATCTTTTTGAAATTCCTTCTGTTCCTGACTGTTCAAGCCAAAAAGTTTGCCAAGACAAAGTTTTATGTTGAATACCAGAAGGGATGATTAGGCGATTCAGACTGAGCTCTGTAACACAAGACATTAATTTTCCTCCATTTGTCTTGTACTGAGCCCAGTAATTTGAATTAAACTACATCATTTCAGCCCACGAAAAACTAAATTATTAAGTGCCATAGGCAGGGGATAGAAAAGAACAAGGTGTTACCTTGAGCTCCAACAATAACAGGGAATTTATTAGGTGAGAAATGATCCATGCTGCAAGCTGTAAAGAAAAATGAAAAAAAAAATCCCCAGGTTCTTTCTAATCTGATTTGTGGAAAAAATGATCCCTGTCCCCAAGTCTCATGACCAGTCTAATCCTGACCTGGCAGCTAAGATGTACCAACCAAGCATATAAAACAGAGTATTCCCAATATCACTTCAAAGTGGTATTGAGTGATATAGGCCTACTCGTGTATTCGCCCATCAACCTCAGCTTGGATCCTGGAGGAGAATGATCTGTCCTGAACCAAGTGATCATCTGGATAGTCTTAAAAGTTTAAGCACAGAACAAATATCATACTTGCTCAAATAACCACCTATCCATCGTGATTCTGACAATAGCTAGCCATGACTGTTTGGCAAGAATTTTGCAAACAAGAAATATATATGCATATCTTTTGTAAAGTCAGCTTTCAAAAAATAGTATTTTCTTGAATAACAAAGCCATTGATAGATTTATCTTCCTTGAAAGTATATTTATAATTATGCATTTGTGCAGTTTTGCAAGGCACCTTGTGACAGAGGACAGCTTCTTAATTTTAACTCCACTACCTAAGGATTTCATTAAGTACATGTTAACTTTCACATTGTGTAAAATAACAAATAAATGATCCCTCTCCACCTTTTCTAGACCATTCAGAATTGTTTTATATACATCTACAAATATATATATATGCTTGCTATGTCCCCTAAAATTTCAAGATTTTATTATAGCTCTTAATCATTAGTCATTAAGACAATGTGGTCATTCTCATTGCCCCAGTATTGAACAAGGAGCATTTTGCAAGCGGTGCAGACCCTCCTGTGCTCCAGCTTGAACCCATAGAACCATGAGGGGGTTTGTAGCATCCTGGAGACCTCGGTGAGAGGCAGACAGACAGACCCCCTGCCAGCACCGTGCACGGGGTGTCATGGAGAGGCTCGACACAAGGCACATCTTTAAGAGGTACCTTCTAAACTCATTTTAAAAACAGGCAGGGTGTTCTGCTGTTTATTCTCACTGCTAAGAAGCTCTGTCTTATCTGACTTCTGCTTATTGGATCATTCTGAACCTTTCCCAGTGAGCTAGAAAGCCTTGTCTTTTTTTTCTCCTCCTGATGCAGGAATCAAAGCTTAGTGATCACAGCCCCTTCACCCTTGCTCCCTAATGGAGCAGATTGAGGTCTGT
>JAUBNY010000580.1:3608606-3625126 GCA_032275445.1 Crypturellus soui
TTGAACACAAGTTCATTCTCCTGCACACTTTGTCCTTCCTTATCATGCTTTGTCTCTGCTCCACAGCTGATGAGAGAGAAAATGACCGTCATCATCTTGAGAATCAAAGAGGCAAAAACCTGACATTTGAGCTAAATCAAAAAATTGCACTAGTTATTAGTGGGTAGCGAACTTCTGGATCTATATAAGTAGGAGGCAGTTGCATACACAAAGGCAGTGCAATAATGCCAACTGTGGTTAATGCAAAGGTACAGAAAGAGCAAGATACCTTTTGTGTAGGGGGGCGTAAGCATGCCAACAAAATACAGCTACCTACCTACGCTAGCAAGCTTTATCTTTGTCTCAGTATCAACATTTCAATTGCCTTTTTCAGTAAATAAAAGGAACACAAACACATTTCAGGTGATAACCTCTCAAGTGATGCCTTAAAAAAATGAAAGGGCAACTAAAGAACAAATTAAAGCTCCTCTTAACACTTTCACCTCAGTCAAAAAGACAAATTAAGGTACTTAAGTATCAGACTCTTGGGAATCAGCAGTGCTGAAGCTGCAGAGGAGCTAAGCGGCTGGCTATAATTTGCATGTACGTATTAAATATTAATAAGGTCTATGTTTTGTGAGGTTTAATTGAAAATGACCATACAATGGCTACTCAGTGTTTCACCCGCAAATAAGGTGCAATGTGTCCTGCTAAGCATGGGTGCTTCATCCAGATATCTTGGTCTAATCTTAGGTGTAGTGAAAGATATCAGGTCTTCATTAAGGGCATTAGAAGAAGGGGCATTAGCGTCCTCTTTACATTTCTGCTATCGTTCCACAGTGCATTGGCCCAGCTCATGGAGATGCTCAGGAGCAATGAGAGCAGTGTCCACACCGCAGTCTGGTGGGGATGGAACAGCTAATGTCTTCTCCAGACAGCTGAAAGGCCGGTGAGTTTGTCAAAACTCAGCACAAAATTTACACACCTGGTGGGTACCCAAGCCTCCTACTTTTGCTTCACGCAGAAGCTTTGTCTCCCCTTAGAGAGCAGAGAGTGATGGCTGCCTCTTGGCACTACCTGATATTTTTTAAGTATTAGTTTCCAGCTGAGGAAGAATGGCCTGAAAAAAGGAAAACTTAGAGAAAAACTAGGGCCTAAGCACAAGTTTTGGCATTACAGAAGCTTGCTGGGGGTGAGACACAGCTGCCCTCATTACTCGTTGGGGGACGATAGGACCTAACAGTTGACAGATTGTTGGTGAATCCAGTACTACCAGAGTCGAACTTATAGTTGATCACACTATTTGGGACAGCAACATTTACACCAGCCTTATGATCAAGACCTTTTGCAGAGAGTTACATACATTGTATATTAATTTGTAAATGCACTGTGTATGCATCTATAGATGTTGCATATATATTGACCACTTTATTAGTCCCAAAGTAGCATTTCCACACCAAAGCCATGTGATTCCTACTTGCCTATGTAGGTTCAGAATCACTTTTTGTTCCAGGACCTAAACTGTTTCCTATAGGAGTACATCAGTCAGAGGAAAAGTTGTCTGTGCATCAACATCATCATCAGCAAAGTATGGCTAGAGTTTGGCTATGTGACCTGGCCTGAATGCTTACAGTAAATGTGCAGGTCCTAATTAGATCATGCTCAAAAATGCCTTAAAAAATAGGATCTACATCTCAAACTCAGGGTTATTGTGCAATGAAAAGCAATTGATAAAAATATTAGGTATGAAAATTTGGGATATTCTGTTCTCATTTTCTCTGCTTCCTATCCAGGGTAATCAGACAGGTGATAAATGCTGTAGTGCTTCAGGACATTTTTCTTCGCAGATGGTCATTCCTGTGGAACTTCCAGGCCTCACACGTAAGAGCTGGCATGTTCTTAGGATGTCACTCTTCACCCCTCCAAGGCCACCAATACCCATGTTAATGGACAAACTCAACTTCAGAGGAAGTGTCGAAGCAATCAGCCATGAGACATCATGTCATTGCCAAAGAGTTTGCAAGAAACAAAACAAATACTAAGTGAACGATAAACTCTATATTTCCAAAGGTGGTCAATGAAAGCTTTTAACAGTGCATATTTTCCCTATTTCATGTAGTTCTGCCACCTGAATTGACAATATGGTGACAAATAAATGACCCAATCAATCAGATCACTGTCTGCATAGTCATTTAAAGGAAACTCCCATATTATTACCATGTTGGAAACAGCAATGCAAAGTTTTATTTGTCCTTCTCTAGCCAGCAGAAAATTTAAGTTTTTTTCTACAGGATCAAGGCCAATTTTGGCTGCCTTATCATAGTTAATCTAACTCAAATATCAGACTGGATGAAGATAAAGCAACAATGAGCAATAATGTGCCCTTGTAAATTGGAATAAATGTGCAAGTAATTTTAAAAGTCTGGTCTTTTTTAATGCAAAAGAAAACAAAACCAGAAAATGAGTGAGTTATTTGAAAACCAAAGTTAAAAGATACTTTCTGAGACACATTTTTCTCTTCCATCAAGTCTTGCTTCAGAACATACATGAAAGTCTCATTTGGCATTTATTTTGAGCATCCACCTTGCCTTTTTGGATATCCTCCTCTCCCCTGAAGCTGATCTTTTCTTCTTCTAATCCAGCTGCTACTGAAGCGTATACCAAACAACGTTCACAGAAATCTTTTAGGAGAGAATTTGTTGAGAATTTTTCTACCCTTCCCTATCAACATTAAGTATTCAATTCCTTTCTCTTTTTTATCATGGTCACAGCACAACCACACACACATCAATACCATTATGCTGTGACAAATCAGAAGTTGGTGTGCGCATGTGCCCAGTTACACACCTAATTATAAAACATATTGAAAATGTCATTTGCCTCCTGCTTGTAAGAAATCCTGATAGAGGGATGTGAACCCATTGGGTATGTCATGGGCTGCTATACATGAGCAGCTGCATTCAACATGAGCAGTGTATTTTTTGGGGGGAGTCTTTGACAGAAGTAGACATGCATGCACTTAGCATCATCTGTGCTCATCTGTGCTCAGTGACTCTAATACTTCTAAGACATGACAGACTGACTGCTCACGTGTAGACCATCTGCATATCTATGAGCCGCTGCTGAAAGAACACATAGGAAAATGCAAAAATTTCAAGGAATTTGTCTTTCTAGGGTTTCCAGAAGCAGCTACATATTTCCTACTATTCAGATTTTTATTTTAGGACAACAATTAACAAGAGTGTATTGATCCTCAACATAAAGAGTATACACTTTAAAAAAAACACACATTACAAAAAATGAACCATGTGCAATAGTGTGCAGATTTACTTTTTATGCCACTATACCTGTGAGAAACCAATAAAGTTAGAAACACATAGTCAAAGACTATTGGTATTACCGTGAAATTAATTCATCCTGTGGATTTTTAAAAATATTGAGAGCAATTTATTCACAAGGTATCATAGCTTCTTTAGTGGAAAAAATCAAGACTTTTCAGGCAAATCAACCAGGCAGAGTACCTATTTTTTTCTGTGAAATACACTCATTGGATAAAAGAGCAGAACACACCAGGAAGAAAACTGTATTCAAGGAATTTTCCTTAATTTATATTAAAATAAAAAACATAATAAAAAAAGCTGGGTATCCACAAAATTTCTTATCCAGGTTTTATTTGCTCTATGTATAAAACTTGCTTCATAATTCTTTCTTTAAGACCAGAAAAGGTGAATTATGATGCCAGTTACTCCTTGAATGTGTTGAAGGAAGGCATATATAAGATGAAGAAAAATTTTAAGCAGTTTTTGAAAAAGAAGAAAATTACTCAAAGAAACAGCTGACATTTCCAATAAGAAAGGTATCCAGACCTTGTCTCAATAGCTTTGTGGATGGGGCAAAGCTCCCCAGCATTGCAGCTGGCCGAAACATGTTGGAAGTTTCTACTTGCTTCAAAGTGAATGACTGAATAAAGAGCTGAGAGAATCAGCCCGTGTGGAGAGGAATCACTCAGAGAAGATGTAACTGTGAGAAGTTAGAAAAGATGTGCAGCTGGGAAGGCTGGACAAGGACGGCCTGTAGTAAAGGATGTGTTGAGTCATCCCTTTCTGTGAAGGTCTCCTCAGTGACTGCAACCACCTGTATCTATCACGATTACAGGATTCTCTTAGGAGAGCTCTCCTATCATAGAAAAAGAAGGAACAGGACAACAGGTATAAACGCACTCCCAAGTTATTGTGTAGCTTTGGGGCATCATCTGCAGAACACAACTCTGGTGTCTGAAGTGATTGGAAATCCACAACGACACACTGGATATCTCCACCATGAAGATTTAAAAACACAAGTGAGAACTGTGAGCAAAAAATGAATTTTGTAAACTATGAAAACAAGGTTTGCACTGTTTTGCTGGGTACTATGAACACTAGGTTCTCAGAGACACCAGTGCAAGATAAGGGAAGGCCACTCACAAATGTGTGGAGGACTATAAATATTTGATTTTGGAAAAAAAAAGGGGAGAGATATGCTTTGATTTCAGGAAAATGAGCCTAGTTATGAAGATATTTGTTCAGGGGAAACAAAAATAAGGATGTAGTTATAGGCACTATTACTGAGAAAGAAGTTGGAACGTATTTTCAAGAATTCACCCTCATCGTCCTAATTCTATAAAAAAAACCTATCTTACCACTGTCTCACGAACAGTCTAAATCCTAAGATTTGAAAAGCAGTGTGTGCTATAAACTGCAGTGACCTAGTTAAGGAATCACCTGTGAAGTGTATTTTGCTTCTCACAGTGTATCAAAGAACATGGATTACGCTGTTGGTCCGTGACTAGAGCAGAAGTTAATTAGATCTACCTCTAATACTAGAACCACCACTAAAACCGAGGCTTTTGTTCACGTGAAGACCTTGGCAGAATATAAATCAGCGTGGAGCATTCTTATTCACGAAAGGATACTGAGCAGTTAAAGCAGAAGAAAGAACTAGTTTGGGGATTTCTATTTCTCAGGAATTAGCCAAAGGACAAAGAAATAGCTGGAAGGAAGATAGTTCAGGGGAATGATAATGACTAGTGGTAGAGGTCAGGGAAGCAGGTCCCTAGATGCAGGTTTCTCACAGGATGAGCAAGACAAGGGGCAAGGGAAGGGGAAAGGAAGTCCTTGGCCAGAAAGAAAGGGCAAGGCTCCATAGCTATTGAGAAGGAAGAACTCAGCCAGGACAAGGTAAATGAGAAGAAACATGGCGCCCCATTCTAGCAAAATAGAAAAAAAAAATCTGGCCAAGAGGGAGGGATCCTGATAAGAAATAGTGAGCCTCAATGAATGTGAAACCCTAAATCTAGATGAGAACCTCGTTAATTTGACCATAGGATACATTTTGAAACTGAGTTGGAGATATCTTCCCAGTCTTTTGATAACATTAGCCATGTCATAGCCCTGAGAAATTAGTAAGTACAGCTTTGCACCGCAAGCAGAGAAATGAATGACTTCCTAAGGCAAATGTCTGACATTAGAGCAGGGATTCTAGAAACGCCTGGATCTGTGTCCTGTGATCAGTCCATCTAATTATTCACTCCTTGTGTAACTACTACACAGAAAAAAAAAAAAAGAATTCTTTTCATATTCAGTTAATATTTAGGTAAATTTTGTTTCAAATAATACATCTTAAAAAAAAAGACAAGATAGGAAAAGGCTTATAGCTCTTAGAAATTCAAGAGAAATAGATATCAATATTTGGCATTACCAGTTCTATAGATTTTACATCAAATCAAATTAGTTTGTAAGGATAACAGGTCTCTCACTTTATCAGATTTAAGGTCACTCTTGTGAAACCTTTTTTTGTGCATAACTGCTATTTGTGTGAAGACCAATGGAAGGAGAGCTGTTTTGACCTAAAAGTCATGGTGCCCACCAGCGAGCCATTGTGTAAGAAACAAAAGAGGTTGTATGGCATGGCCGAAGAAGAGCAGCTTACACTTAAAAAGGAACTTCACAAGAACAGAAAGTGCTTAAAGAATACAGTGACAGCACAACCACTATAACATCAGATTTTTTTTTATTGTCTAGATATTGCTTTGTAGAGCTCAGTAAGGCTGAACTGTGTTGCTGTAGCTAAGCTTGCTTTATTCCCAGGAAGATCCAAAGCAATTATCTCCAAGCAATGTATATTTGCCCCTACAAGAGTCATTTTACCATTTTACAATCTGGAGCCCTGTAAGAAGAAGATGACTGACAAAGAAGGGAAAAAAAGAGAGAGAGAGAATATAGAGAAGACCAAGAAAAATGATTACTTTGGAGGATAGATGAGGAATACTGGAAGTCCTTAGGGGCGGTGTGCTTATTTCTGGTCCATCTCCAGAAATATTACTATCGAACACATTTTGCTTCATTAAGTGCAAAGGGGGACAGCACTCTACATCTGTAGGGATATTTGGTCATCATGTTCCAGTCTGTGAAATGAGAACCTAAAACCAAGCTCTGGTTTGCATGCTGTAATGCTGGTGTGTGCACACAGAGGATGGAGAAACTCCAGAGATTACAGTCGGAGCAGAAAATTAGTTTCATTATCACTCTGCAAGAACCAGAGGAAAGGGACATGGAGGCGGTTTGCTGTACTCAGCACAAGTAGCCTGAGCGAGACACATTTTGGGGCAAGTTTTTGCAGTTGTGTTTGTTAGATCTGCCGTGCACAAGGGATGAATTCTTGAAACTGGAGGATGGCAGTAATCCTGCTTGTTGTCAGAGACTTGAGTGGCACGGAAAGTGTCCACTGAAGGCGACATTTCTTTGGAAAATGAACAAGTCTCATCCTCTAATAGCAGAGAAAAGCCACAACGTTCGTGGTACACTGCATATTGTGCTTTCCCAATACCATGGGGTATGAGATTGTATCAGCTTCCCAGAGATGATGCCAGACATCTTATCAGCCTCAGCTTTGAACAAAGACGCAGACACATCCCAGTTCTCTGTGGTGTCCCGTATCACCAAATAACCTTGGCATCTCCAAGTAGCTCAGCCCCTCACAACAGGAAATATGCTAAGGAGCCTTATCAACAAGAGCAAGGATCACAGGCTTTCGAGCATGATTAAACAGAATAGCAATTCTTCAAAGATACTAGATTACATGAATATTCATTAGTGATTACTCCCAACGTAAACTCAGATTTCATATAAATTATAGTGACAAGAAGTTGACCCAGTGGCTCTCTTCTTTTTCAGCAAGATGGAAAATCAACTGCCACAAAAAAAAAAGGAAACTGAAAAGTGAAAAATTGTGTAAAGAAGAGCTCAGAGAAAAAGGAGGAAACCCTTGCAAGTTATAAGTGAGATGCACATGGCAGTCTTGGCAGAACTGTTGGGCATAATTCGTGTTCACAGCTAGTTTCAAAACTGATGCAGCCCATGACAATATAACAAAGTAAGTCATTAATTCATCAAAATAACTTTTTTTCAACAGTTTACAACAGGGTAGTTTATAATGTTTGCACTCCTAGGTGTTTTCCTTGCTGCTCTCTGCCTCCCCGCAATAGGACTAGATCTGCTTCCACTCATCTGTTTGTACTTCCTGGATCTTTCAGTGTTCATTTCAGTTCTTTATTTGCCAAGCAAGCACAATGTAGTTCTTAATTCATCTAGGTATCATTTTTAATGTTTTTCCCTAAATATTTAGGGGCCTTAATGCAAATTTTGAAAAAAAAAAAAAAGGGATTGATGAATCCCAGGAGCTCACATTAATTAGGCATAATTTAACTCAACATTAGGAAATCTAGGCAAGTCAAAGATACAGTTTTGCCTTCTCCATCTTTGAAGCAAGTAGCTACTTCTTTTATCTCTTTCTTTTAATCCTCAAGTCTTAAAAGGACTAATCATTCAGGGTGAAATGTTACTAGCATTGCTTATGCTGTACTTTGAGAGCAGTTACCAAACGGGCAGTGCGGAAATCTGGGTCTGATCTAGGATTAGCAGGGGTACTGAAAGGGGCCTGTGGGCCACAGCAGGTGTCTGGATGCACTTGTTGACCCACATTTAACATTTCAGAGTTGGGAGTTGGTGTAAATAGACGTTCAAGGTAGACTTGGAGGCCAGACAGGCTCTGAGTTAGTACTGAGTTAATACTCTTGAATACATTGCTTAGACTGCAAAGAACATTTATCATTCTAGTTAATTTATATATTTCATTGTTCAGAGCTTGGATTTTGTCATGCAGATAGATTTTCAGTATAATATTCTTTTAGCCTCATATACGCAACCTTATATTTGCTGATACATTTTAAGAAACAGCATTGAATTGCATGGCAAGATCGAAGTGAAAAGGGCACAACAGTTCCAACTTGTAAAATTTTATTTGCTAATGGTCAGAAGAAATGAATTGCCTCCAATCATATTTGAAGTGCAACCCTCAAAGCTGCTGTTACTGCTGATATTGTGGATTTTACATTGACAGAGTACTACATAGGTATAGTCCTGCTCAGAGACAAAGAAAACTCACATGGAAATTAAAATCTATATCAGAATGAACATTGTAAGGACAACATAACTTGTTTATATTACTCCACAGAGGTACTTTGCAAAATTTCTGTAATAAACTTATTGTAGCTGATATCAATAGCTCATGAGCACATGAGACTGCTACAAGTGTAGTTTTCTGCTTAGAAATAAAACTAGCTCAGGTTTGTAGTAAGCATAAATTTGTAACACATATACACTGATTGATTTTATTCATCTCTCCAAATACAAATGATTTTTTTCCTAGCCATGTGCTAGAAAGTGACCATTTCAACAGGCAGAGAGGCTGATATTACAAAGTTATATCAAAATCTTTTATGTATCACAGTATTTGTTCGTGACTCTGTGTCACTGATGCTCAGACTTATCAAACAGAGATGTTACACGGTGATAGGTAAAGCTGCACAGCAATGCCAGGCTATCGTTATTATTGCCTCAACATCTCTCTGATTTAATTTCACTCAGTGCCACCACTACTGCTTCTTACCAGATGACAGAAAGGAGCAGTAATGTCTCTCTGTCCCTCTCCTGACTACAGAAGGGAGTCTCTTCACAAGATCTGTTCTATTTCCTAATCATTCCCCTTAACAATTGCAACTTATTACAGAGGCATAAATTTTCTGGCACCACAGGGGCCATGAGGCAGTGCCTCCTCCTGAAATCAGATGCAAAGGGAGCTGCAAACAAATTCACGTGGTCTGAAAAAGCCAGAGCTGAGAGTGTGAATCCCATCCATATGGCAGGGAGTCTCAGGTAACCCAGAAATATTACTGGATTCGGCATGACTAATATGCACAAACATAAATGTGATATACATGTGATAACATAAACGTCTCAGCAACCTTGGGCACCATTTGAGCACCGCAAAATCACTGCAGGGAAAAGCCAAGGCAGGTTCATGGCGAGTAAGTGGCTGGGGGGTCGGAAAATGCCCCCTTGCACCATTCAAACTGTCCCTGCTCTTCCCCCACATCAAAGCTGAACCAGCTCGTGAGAGACAGTGAGAAATTCAAAGCAGTAGCAGTAATTTGCTACAGCGGGTCAAGTTTTGCTTTCATTTAAATTCATGGTACTTCAGTAACTTTGATGAGCTTCCAAGGGCTTAACTGAGAGCAAAATTGCAGCAAGCACATGCCTTACTAATGGTCTCCTTACATCCCTGCTTTTGTGGGAGGAGGGCACTATTATTTCTATGTGAATAACAGCAACAACCAGGAATAGTCTGCAGTGTCACTAAGTGCATACAAAATGAATATGCACTTTTCATCCCTACCAGATCCCACAGCTTAAGTCTAAAATCAGGAGGTCTAAGAAGCTTATAAATTCAATGCTGGCGTGGCTGGGTGAATATCTGCCTTATGAGGAGCATTCTTTGGACAAAAAAGCACTACAGAAAATACCTTCAGGACTAGGTGTTGCATTCTGGACTCTTGATAGCTTGTATTGCTGAAAGGAGCTAATTAAGGTAAATGAGGAAAAACAAAAAAAAAAGTAATCATAACATGATTTTCAAATTGGGTATGCTTTAAAAGAAGGAGGCCTTTACTAAACACAAAATTCAGCAGCAGCTTCTAGCAACCAGATTTTTCGTTCAGTGACTTAAAATGTGCCCTTGCCTAACCTCTCGCAGCCATTCAGTCACAAGCAATCAGCCTAATGGCATTAACTAAGGAAATTAGTTAGAATTGTTACTAGCAGACTTCACAGATACTGCAACAGCAAAGGACTAACTGAACACAAACAACTGAAGAAACACAGCAGGGGCTCCGACATCCCTGATATCTCTTATGCTGCAATTAAAGATCACGATGGAACACTGCACCTCACCTTCTAGTGAGGAAAATGCCAGATATAAACTTCATTTTTTTTCTTCCAAAATGGTACGATCTCAAAACTCAGTCCTGAACACAATGTATAAATAACCAACTGGCCCAAAATGCCATGATCACAGAAACAGAGAACAAGACCAAGACCAAGACACATACTGTCATGCCCCTCTCCTCCCCAGCAAAACATTGCGGTTATGGATGGTTTGGAACAAAGTGATGACCTGTAAACAGAATCAGATGAGGATGCATGAAGAAGGGACTAATTGGAATACAAATACTTACATTAAGAAGACATCACAATGAGACTGCACAAGAGGAACATCAGAATCCTGATCAAGAGATATAATGGGAGACAATAAGCAGGAATATGTCAATAGAGGGCAGAATTAGAGGATAACTGCAAGAGAGAATGTAGAGAGATGATTTTTTTCACTCTCGTTATTTTCAAAAACTCACCAAAAAGCATCAAAACACCAAACTGCGCTTGCTATCACCAAGACAGTGGTTTGCAAAATATTGATGAGACATGAGGGCATCAAAATTCCAGGTCATTGAAATAAACTGTTTTGGAAACTAAATAGTAGCCAACACTCAGCAGTCTGCACTACAAATTAAATGATACACTTGTTTAGGTTGAAAACAGAATCAAGTAGAATTGCTCTCTCTTGCAATGGGTTTTCTTTTTACTCTTCTGCTACAATGAGAATGGAAAAAATAACAAGATGACACAGGTGTGCATGCAAGTGATAAATATATAGAAAAGGAAGGAAAGAGCTACACAGCTGTTATACAGTCTACAGAAATGTGAAAAAGAGTAATATTGCATCTGTCTGAATTTAGGGTTAAAAAGGGTTAAATAAAGGGTTAAAAACATGTTCTACGATAACAACTGAATACTCTATCATGACAAGTTTCAGAAGAGTGCCTGGCAACATTGATTGACACATGATGAAATGCCATTAGCACACACTCAAGAAGTTCTGCTCCCTAATGATGATAAGCCTGATATGATCAAGGCATCCTTAAGAAAAAGACTCAAAATCCAAACCTCTGTGATCTTCAGGCTCAATTATAGATGGCAAAAGCTCTGACTATAATTACAGAATAAAATACTAAATATATATAAAAATGAAATGTTTTGTTAAATAAAGCACTATCAGATTGCACCATAATATGAAAGGCATAGACTGTCAGACAGGCTAGTCAAACAGACATGCTAAAATGCAAGTCTTTCTGCTTCAAAGATGGGTGGAGCAAAAGTATATTGATTTATGAGAAGTTATCTCAGAACCTATGGGAGTGATGTTTTATTGGTAGTTGTGATGACATAGTCCATATACTGCTACATAAACATATACAGGGTGGACACTGATGCACTAAGTCAAAGCCCAGTCTGTGGTTTTGTTCCTTCCAGAACAAGCAGGTGAAAAAGATGTAAAAGAAAATGACAAAGGCTTATGGTAAGGATTTCATTGTGTCTTTCTATTCCACTTAATCACCCGCAATTTTGCCACAATTTTTTAAGTGCAGGTGTAAAATCAAATTTAGCTTGAAATTACTAGGTAGCCAGCACTAGTGATTTCATTGAGTGTGAGTCATAGTATGCCCTGAGCCAGTTACTATTCTCATGTTAAAAAAAAAAAAAGGAATCAGCAGTCTTAATGTCTTAATTCCTTGTTGTCTTATATCTGCCATAATTATTTATACCAGGATAGAGTGAGGACCAAGTGGTTTTACATCCAACATCGCTGTTTCTCATCCTTTCGCTGCAGGACAACATCAGGGCAACAGAGTCAGGTCCAATGATTTCACGGCCACAGAAGCCAAATGATTTTGCTTTTGCCAGAAATAGCAGATACTTCACCTAATTCCCTAAAGTCTCACTCAGTTTGCTCGGCAGGGCAGGACTCGCTGCTCTGCTGGAGCATCAACCACCTCCTGCCATTACAGCAGTGACAGGGGCACTCAATAAGTCAATGCTGGCAGCTCCCATGCTACACTGCTCTGTAAAAACCTGGAAAAGGGTCAGAAAGCCAAAAGTTGTTGGATGTGTTGCTGCCATTGCCCAGCACTGCCTGCTGGAAACCCAAAGCCCTGGAAGCAGAGAAGAGTCAAGAAGCCACTTGTCCCCCTTCCAAGTGCTCTGTGCATCATCCACCAGCTCTCTAATGGCTGAAGCAAGAAAGGGGTGATATGCACCTACAGATTTAATCTGAAAGCAAAGAGATTAAAGATCTGATTGCACACTTGCTTTACTAACTGAAACTGAGGTTAAGACTCTAGCAGCTCAAGAGCTCAGATTTAATACCAACAAGTGGCACAAGTTGGATTTTTGTTTAACGTTTGCACCCACCAGCAGTCCCTTGCAGGTCTTACATTAAGGAGAAGCAGGATGAGAAATGACAAACTGTCAAGCCTGCAGCCCATGTCCAGCTTGTAAGACTGAAAGGAGCCAACTCCGATTGGAGCAAGTGCGGCCAGGAGACAACTAGGGAAACCAATGTGGAGAGGAAAGAGAGAAACATGAAACCTTCTTGGGCATCCTCCTTCTGCTCATGGGGCAGGGTAGGAAACTGAGGAACATACTCAAGCAAACCGCCAGATGCCTTAAGCTAGCTCACCACCATAAAGATAAATTCTTTAAATACGTCTCTGCATCTGGGCTTCATTTCCTGCATCTACTCATAAAGTGAAGAAGCAGATGGACAACAAATCCTTTGAGTGAACAGCTAAATCAAGGTTTGTGGAGTCATACAAATGGACAGAGGTTGGCCCTGTCTTATAACACAGACTTCCTTCTCCATCTCCTACTACAGTAGCTCTGTCTCCTGAGCTGCACTTGCTAGCTCACAATACACTAAGCACTACCCTTAAGCAATACTACACTATTAAAGATTGTATTCCACCACCTCTGCTGTCATCTCCAGGCTGCCAAGCAACCTATCTCTGGAAATAAACTCATATTCTTTCAATCTGTCTCTGTCTGTGTTTATGAAAGCCATTCATTTCAGCTATTTCCTTTACTTTATAAAAAGCGTTACAATCCTGGCAAAAGGCTAATCTGGTTAGAGCCCAAGAGGAAAAAGTAACAGCACAAAATACCAGGAAAGGCGGAAGAAAGGAAAGCAATGTATATCTGCAAATAGAGCATTAAGCGTTCTTAGGACTGATGATGCAAAATACTGGAATGAGAAACGTGTAACTCAGTGCGCAGGGTCACAGGTATCAACTTGTGGTCGCACTGGACAATTGAGGGCATTATCTGGCAAGTTAGCTCTTCAGCCCTCTCTGTTATAATTCCACAAGCTTCACAAGTTTATTCACAGTTTATTCAACCAAAAGGGATTGCTTAATTTTTTTAGCAATTAAAAAAAATACATAGTACAGGAGCTAGATTTTGCTGTTTGCTGTCTGTGAGTTTGAAGGCATGACCATCTGCTAATCCTAGTATGAAAAGCAATTCAAATCTTTCTTCTCCAAGGCTCAGACATGCCCCACCAGTCAGCGAAGGCTTTCCAGAGCCTCACTGCTTAGAAATGCATTCACAGTTCAGTCAATAGCAAGCCCCAAATCCTGGCCTAGAGGTAAATAGGCACTGCTGGTTCAAGACGCTTTGTTCTGGCTGTCAGAGAGAGAAAAACCCTTTAGCTGAGAGACAATTGTTCATATGCTGGCAGGAAAGGATCCATGGCAGATTTAGTTGTTTTCTTGTTATGATTATTCTAGGATGGAGAAATTCCAGATAATTGTTCTTTTTTATTTATTTTTTCTTTTTCTTCACGAACATTAAAAAAAAAAATCTCCAGAAAGTTTTTCAGTTTCTCACAAAGATCTGGAGTACAGGTTTTCATGTGAAAACACACAGATTCCTGAGATTCCTTCTTTTTTCCACCTTGCTTGTGGCTTCCCTTTGAAGAGGCCAATGCACAGAAGTCACTCCATGTGAAGTTCAGAGTATTTTGTCCACCTCTTTTTCACTGAGTAGCAACATTTGCCTTCATCCCAAATAAATACCCAGAATCTTCTGCAAACTTTTAGTCTCACATGATCTATTTGTACACCCTGTTATCTCAGTGGTTGCTTCTGACCATGACTCCTTGATCACCATGGCTGGTATCCTGAGTGTCCCAAGGCTGAAGCAAGCAAACTGTCCATCAGAGATAATCACAGACAAGACTTATCTGCAGTTAAACCCAGCTCTGGATCACCGTGGATGCCGTCCCTTTGCACTACATGGTGCAGCGCATGAGCCCAGGCTTAGGCAGCACTAGCAAAGGCAGGACATAATTAGACTGTCTAATCCAGGACCTTTGAGGATATCTGTGTGGATAAGAAAATTCCCCTAACCACACTTGTGTAACCTCAGCAGTGAATGGCTTGAATTATCATGCGATTACTGAGAAGGAGAGTAGTTTCCTTGGCATAAAAGGATGCTGGGAATGCTGAAGGATATCCCTGCTTTTCCTATTGCTTCTTGGAGGGGTAGGTGCAAAGGGAAACACAGCAAAGCAGAAGAGCTCTCCCAGGGTTTTGACATACAATATTTGACTTACCGATCCCCAGCAAGGTTTTATCCTGTGACGCACACCTCAATGTAGGTGGAAGCAAGGAAAGATTTGGCACAGAGCGTAAAGGGTGGGAGGATGCTGTGGATGCCCAACCGCAGACTTCAAGGACAGACGTCTTTCAGCTAATCCACTTTCTGAAATCCATGCTGGGAACCCAGCAGCAAAATCTGATTTTAAATGCAGCCAAAAAAACAAAATAAAGAGCAAATGCTTTCTACAAAAAATCTTTGTACACAGGATCAGCACAACTGGGTGATGCCATTTGTAAGGAATATATCACTTCCTTTTTGTTGCTTTAATTCACTTAACATATGTTGTTTTTGTGGAAGGCAAGCAATTCATCTATTTCTCCCATGAAAATTATATCTGGCACTGATTATATGTGTGTATATGGCCTTCAAAAGTGGTGACAAAATCCCAGGCTCTGGAATATAGTCTTCTCTCCTTTTCCTTAAAACAAGCAATATCTTTCTACCCATAGCTACTACCCTACAATCGCAAGAAAATTAAAATTTAATCTGGGCCGCGTCGCTCTGCAAAAGAAAAGAAATCCCCCCCACCGACTGTGATGCATCAGCGGGCTGCCATCTGCGCCAACCTCACAGTCTGATGTTTCCTCTTAACTGACTCCCGGGCAGCTCACAGCCAGAAAATGCAAACTGAAACTCATTTCCCTTAAACTTTTGAGCAGAAAGCACAGCAGTGGAGGAACCACTTCACGAGGAGCTCAGCAGTGCATGCAGCGAGAAGCAGGGCACCCCGGGGCTCCACTGGCCAAGAGGCCCCTCCGTGTACGGCACCTTCAGGGACAACCCATGGAGACAGTGTCACTCCACTTTTCCTTCAGGAGTTTGCTGATGTGTCTTTCCTCACTACCCTACAACACTTGCCTCATAACGCGTCCCACATGAAAGTAGTTTTATTTCTATTCAAGAAAAAACTACCCTGATGGCTTAGTACACATGCAATTCTTATATATAGACACCAATTAAAATGATAACCACTACTAAGCTCAAGTATCTTCTGTCTTTTCCTACTAAAAAGTTTGTTCATATGTCTTTATCCATTATCATTCACATGAATCTGCTCTTAGGTTTATATTTTAATGAATCACTCTGACATTCTTGTTCTGAAGCCAAATCCAAATTATTGAAATATATTTTTCTATTCATATATATCATAACATATGCAGATGCATATATATATCTCAACATAACAGATTCCTGGTAGAATCATAAAATTTTATAAAAACCATATGAACCGTATTAATGACAATTCAATTAAGAGCTGCTTTAATTTACATAATTTAAGAGTTGATTTTCATTAAAGCTAGAGTGACTTGAGCCAAAATATCAAGGTGATTTTAGAGTATGTTTACTTGTTTTTTCTAGGAAGTTAAGGATTTAAAAGTACCACAACATAACAGTAATATCGCAATAAAAATGAAGTAGCAATAACAATTTGGGCAATCAAGTCTCAGTAAGTACCAAGCCCCTTAAGTGTCAAGGTCTCATCTGCATCCACAAAATAAAGGATAAAAAAAGATACTAACCCTCAGTTAGGAATCTGCTTGTCCCAATAAACTAGGCACATTTCAGATTTCATCCACAGTATCAGCAGAAGAGCACAGGCAGAAGAAAAAAAAA
>JAUBNY010000580.1:3719499-3730368 GCA_032275445.1 Crypturellus soui
AAGCCCAGAATTACCTCCTGTCTCTTCTTTTCATCTCTCTTCTAGTTTTGACTGCTGATAGTCTGAGGACATCTCCTTCGAATCAGATTATGTTAGCATCAGCCAAATCTGCCTTTGCCATTCCCTTCAGCTGCACCAGGCTCCTCTTACATTTCTTTTAAAAATATCCACTATGAATCTGTTCTCCAGTGGAACAGCCTCAATATATGCCAGCTTTGGAGAACTTCCAATTATACAGTGGCAGTGAAAGTGGCTTTATTTAGTTCCAAAGAGTTCTGACAGGTGAAATGAGCTAACTGATTTGCATTTATTGGTCCAATTACTAGCTTCTCTTTCATCTCACAACCAGAAAAGACCTGGTCTAGAGGCCACATTATTACATGTGTCTGTTACCATGTTCTTTCTTTGATTCACCTGCACTAGCAGTCCCTGAATTTACATCAATCCAAAGAGAAACTAGATGACTTGATAGAATTTAGAAAAATATTCATCATTATGTTAATCTTTCTTCTCCAGTGGTATCTGCCTTCTTGAATGTCAAACTCCAGATGTATTTAAGATATTATTCTCTTGAAAAGTTCTGATTCAGGTTTTTTTTTTCTTTTTTTTGCTTTTCAGGGAAAAAAATGGCTGAATTTTGGAGGAAATCTTTGTTTCTATAATATCATGTTACCTTATTAATGCTCGTAGCTTCCTGAATTTTGGCCTTCACATTTCATTAGCCCACTGCCTTGACCCCAACTGCTCAATCATTACTGAAAGTATCAAGCAAGTCTGCACGGTCTAATGGTTCTGGAAGCAGTGCCAACATTACTCCATAACTCAATATATACCTATCCATCTGGGCATGCTCGCTCTTGGGGATGAGGGTCTGAAAAGCCAAGTAGCAAATTTAAACTCCAAGGCAATTAACATGAACTTTTCTTTAAAACTTCAAAAGATAATGTAACAAGCTCTTAAAATCAGCAGGGGTTGGGTGCCTAACTGCTCTTGATGCTTTTGAAAGTCTATGTATAAAAAAAAAGCAACCACTAATAATTTTGTAATTCTATCAAAACAAGTAATTAAGCATGTCTCGCATGATTTGTTCTCTATAAAAATCATGCTGCTTGTTTACTCAGACTTCTATTACTCTCCAGATTTTACTATTTCATCTCCGGTTATTTATTCAATTATTTTATATGGAATTGAAATCTAACTCATGAGTTATTCGCGGTGACACCTAAATCTTTTCTCAAAGCTAGTCTGTCAAATGAAGAGGTGATCAATCAGTATAAGACACACAGTTTTTGCCAGCATATATTACTTTCCTCCTGTCTCAGCTAAATTCCATGTTATGATGTTGCTGAACCTCCAGAATTATATTATTTCGATTTTCTAACTATTTTGCACTGATTTGATTAAGTAACATAATTTAATGCTACTAACTAATGCAGCTCTCAATTCTTTTTTTCCAGAAATTAGTATGGAAATGTCCACCTCCAAGGACAGGCAAAGGTTCTTTAACTCTTCATTCGACTGCTGTAACATTAGACCTAATCACAACAGTTTTCTCCTGCTCACCCATTTTACAGATGCAGGTGGAGTTTGATCATCATTTGATATTTTACTTCTCTCAAAAGAAAGCCCACCAAACACATCTAGAAAAATCCAGCAAATAAAATCCTTAAGTCTTATCTATTCTTACCATTTATTACGTACTTCCAGAAAAAAAAATCCCAACATTTCTCTTTCTATCAGGATAAACTATTAGCTTACAGACGCTGTCATACACTGTTCTGAATTGAAAAAAAAAATGCAAGTCATTTTCTGTGGAATCAAAGTGCCTATCACTGATCTACTTTCCAGCATTTCCCCAAGCTGCTCTGAATAAACTCACTACGTTAGGGGTTTTCCAGCAACTGTGCAGTGACACTACAGAGTCTCATCAACACTTCTGCCTCCTCACACTTTGCAAACAGCACAGTGGAATTAGTTGCAGATCTAAGAGAGCCTTGTGACTCCAAGAGTTGTGTTGTCTGGCTGCTGCTTGATCCTGCAAAGGAGTGTGTCAAAATAGCTAATAATAATAAAAAGGCAGGAGAGAATTCCAGAGCAAAGACACAGAAAAGGATATTGCTGAAATTCCCTGTCTCCAGCTGTAGGTGACTGCCTGCTTTGTGCACACAGAAGAGATTGCAATTCAGGACATAAAGCCATCTCTGCTACTTATGATGATTCTTTGTCCTTACAAAGAAGGATGAAAGACAAGATGTTCTTAATATAATCACATGTTTGTAATCAGAAGTTCAGAGTTCAAAGCCAGTCTCACTCTGGAGGTCAAATCCACACTCCTACCTCGCAGGTAAGTGCTGCAGCCAGCAGCAGAAAAAAAAATAAGACTCAGACAGAGGAAGTCTCCATCCTATCTGTGAAAGGTGGTCAGTTGTACAAGAGAAAATCAAAGAAAAGGACAACAAGCTCAACTCCATCCTTTGGAAATGGCATTTCTTGGGCTCCAGCCACCTTCTCCAATCTGTTCACATGTTTTATCCATTGATGCTTGACTGCCAAATACATATCATACATATCAATAGCTGGAATAGGGATGAAAAGCCAGGCCTTCATTCTCAGTAAAATGCCTTCTCTAATAGACAGATGACTCAAGCTCCCTCTTCTCCTTGCTCTTGTATGCCTGGTTGCACCATACCGCGGCTTCAGCAGAAGGCTGGGGAATAGATTTATGAAAACTCTGGTGCCTAGAACTTGAAGATATTTAAGCGGTGAGGAAATGAAGGACACAAATGGGCATGGGCATTACGAATTACCTACTTGGAAAGTTAATTTTTGTCCAAGCTGTATTTTAGCTGTTAAAGTGCTAAAGGGGACCCAGGCTTTTGCAATACTCTGATGCATCCCTGTCTAGTAGATTTACGGTTAGGGAAAGCGCTTCATGGTAGGTCTTCTCTTCAGACAACAGCTGTAAGAACAAATAGCCGCTTGTTGTTAGCTACATTATTAGGTTGTTAGCTACATGTTTAGAGCTATATTATTTTAAAACAGGAACGTTTAAATCACCTTGAATATTGATAGATTCAATTTGTATCTATTCCTGACCATAAAACTATAAAATATATTACTATACCAATATTTTCTTTGCATTGAAAAACATAACCTGAACAAAGCAAGGTGTTTCGCAGCCTTCTGTCCTGCTTCAAATAAAACAATCTTAAATAGGTGCTCTGATGCATAATAAAATATATTTATTTTGGTAAGTTTCTCATAAAAAAGTTCTAAACATTGGCCCCAGAAAATTAAAAAGGAATATGAAATTATTTCACACTGTTAAGCAATATTTTACACATTAATAGATCTCAGAGAAAGTAAGGAAAGTAACAAGTGTATTATGTCTAATTTGATGAAACCAAGACACAGACATGATTTTTCTTGAGGTCATTGGGAACAAGACAGAACTCTAAAGCCCTTTTCTCATAGATATTTCATCCCCGTCCAATTCTTCCTCAAAGCAGTCAGGATTTGAGGGGGGTTTTTTTGCCTTTACTAGTAGAAAGAAGACAGACATTAGTTGACAATTGTGTTAACCATCTACCAACTAGAACATAAAAAGCTTACTCCTTCCACTTAGCTGTAGCAATTCTGCAGAATACTATTACTAAACATATTCGAAATAAAAAATAGCATTTCACCTCCTTGTTCTAAACACTAAATGAAGATATTAAAATAATCATATATGACTGAATAAAAATGATAAACTTGGTTTAATAAAAACACCATTTAACATACTTACTTTCTGGGACTTTACTGCTTAGCAGCAGTTAAACACATCTTAGAACCCAGTAGATGTACAAGATGATAAACGATTTCTGCATCCTACCACGAATCTATAATGCTAATTCACATTTTTTGATTTTCAGGGGTGAAAAACTTCTATTTGCATTTAGAAATAGTTTGCCATTCATTTCAACAAAACACAAGAAGGTCTTATACAAGGACTTGCTGTTCAGAAGAAAAGAAAGACTGAGTAACTCTGCAAGAAGGGCTCTATAATTTCCTATCAGTCACAATGTAACAAATAATATACAAAAAGACAAAGGATTATAAATAATAAAAATAGAAAGATCAGATCAAACACTCTATTTATTGTATAAGCTGCTTTGCTTCCAAAGTACTTTTGTTCCAAAAAGTTAGTTGCAATTTGAATTTCACGGAAGATAGCAGAAAAAAAAAAAAAGCAATGTTTAAATCACCCCTTAAATCTCTAAAAGCGCTATTCATGAACATATCTAAAGACGGAGAAAATGCATGGCTGATCAGATTATATTCAATAAGAATAAGCTACTACACTGGAAAACTGATAAGACTATATGTGATAAGTAAAAGTCTACATTACTAGAGTTAAGAATTGCTAAAGTAAATGCTAAGATGTTATTATCATACCAGTTTTTCTTTATTAAAAAATCCAAGAGAAGATTCAGACTTTCAAGGTTTAACTACTTTTACTAGCAAGGAAAAGACTGAGCAACCAAACTCTGGCCTTATCATCTAGTTCATATTTTAATGAGTCCTGGTCTATCAAAAGTAACTGCCCAACTGTAACCTCAGAGTTAATAAGTCTCTAAAGCGCCGACTGCTGAAAGAAGGAAAGATATTCCGAGAGGAATATGACTCATTACTTGATGTGTTATCTCTAGGTATCAGCTAGGAGTCTCTTAACTTACACAGAACTACAAAGATCCATCGGTACTTTTGTCCTGATCTGCTATGGCCAATCTACAGTTCTATGAACCACCTATGTAGATTCTGTGTGTTAATTGCAAATGTAACATAAATTGGCTTGTTAGCAGACTGCCCTTGATTGACCTTAAAATCAGAGATTTGCCCTGCACACACACAACAAATCAGCATATACAATCTTGTTTTAGAGTAAGAGAGTAAATTAGGCAAATTATAAATGCTCGAGTGAGTAATTCACCTGGCTTCTCAACTGAGACTAATATCCAAAGAGATGGTTTCTGTGTGTAGCATTTTGTCTTACCATATTTAATCAGTATCAGTGACCTATCCAGGATTATAGTGGAAGTTACAAGTGTGACAGCAAAGCATGCTCAAATTCCTAAGCAAGGCACTGTATGATAGTGTTTCCTCTAACAAAAAAATGATTGGAATCCATTCCCCAAGGGTTATTCCCTGTCTTGTAACCCAATATAGCTATTTTACTATTATGAGGTTATTAAATTATATCTATTACCAGTATTAAAAGTTACCATTCTTCACTCATTGTTATCTATCTTATAATGACAAGCATTATAAAAACAGTAAATATTTATCCAAATGGGATATGCCTCTTTAAGAACTACAGAAGTAAAGAGTAAGCAGGGAAGAAGGAAATACAAGAGCTATTCTGTTGGCTGAAAGAAAATGCTGAAATAAGGAAAAATGTTCCCTCTCTCTTCCACTACCCCCAAAATAATACCGAGGTCTAGCTTTCACTCAGGAATTCCCAGTGAAGGGAGTACTACAGAGTGGTCAGATTAAGATGCAGATGGGACAGCGAAAAAGGATAGGAGTTGAACTCCAACATATTTCAATTAGGTGGAGATAAGACCAGAGAGTTATTTACGTGGAGATCCAGTGCAGAGATAAATACAGCTGGGGTGAGCCCAGGAGGCGGTGTCAGAGGCATAAAGAATTAGATATTTAAATGTCTATATGAAAAATATCTATATTTAGCATGCATTTGTGGAATTAAAGCCTTCAGCCTTTCTATATACCTACTTTTTCTTTTATTATAATGGCATTGTACGCTATCCTTATACCTACACATCTTTACACCATACATTAAAAACAAATCAAATGAATATAGAAGGCCATATTGCCTATAAATGCAGCTGCCCCTGAAGCTCAGCTCTCCCTCAGTACAGACATTCATAACAGCAGACTGATGACCTGCTTGCTCCTACACACTCTGGTTGTCCCACTGCTCTGCAGCTAGAGCACAGCTCCCAATGGAAGGATAACACCTAAGCAAAGGGATGGCACAGATTGTAAGGAGAATGACTCAAAATCCCTCCCTTAGGTTACTCAATGGCCAATGATGTTAAATATTTGTAAAAATGTCTTTTTGCTTCCCACAAAAGCATAATGACCTGGTCACAGATGTCTGCAGACAGGTCTACCCCATTTGCTTTGCTACAACCTGAGGGTTGTTCCAAGATCTGACTGGTGGTGGGGCACAGCATCTTACAAAGACATGTTACCATGCAGGGCTAATTTACTGTCACAGTTTAATTAACTTGGATGCAGTTCTGCCCTGATGTGGCAGCACTGATTCCAGAACCGACATGTTCAGTGTATCTCCCTGCAGTGTGCTTGTGCTTTCTGCCTGTTTCTCCTTCTCATTTGTGAAATAGTTTGTTCTAACTTCTTCACAAGGATCTTGTGACAACAAATAAGCACCCTGAGATGCTCAGACACAAAGGAAATTCTGTAAAGTAGCTCTCAAAGTAAGGCAGAAGAGGTAGACTTAATGTGGGTTATATAAAAATATTGTTAAGAATGATGATAGGATGTATCTGAACACAAAATTAATAAGTTAAACACTGAAAAAATATTTATCCTTGAGACTTCATAACAAATGATGTTATTTACTTGGTTATAAAATGCCATGTGTACATCCATAAAAATTCAGACAGAGACACCAACCTGCAGAGATGCATACACGAGCTTCATTCAGACTCCAAAAGTCATCAACACATAGGGCAGAGCTACCACCTTTGGTTTTGGCAAGGCTCAGATGCAGGAAGGCATGATGCAGCTCAGACCTGCTTGTATGCAGAAATGAAGCTCTAATTTTCAATGCCTTGAAAATGAAGGGCATTCAGACCTAAAATGCATGGTCTTCTGTGACAAACACAGTTTATTAATTATACGGTTTATAGGCACTTTCCCATTTATATTTCTTGCTTCCCTAGATGATCCAAAACAAACAACCAAAGCAAACAAATCCTGATTTGCATGACTATTCCCAATTGCAACAAAGCTCCAATCAACAGAGGTATGAGCATTGCACAGGGAAGAACAATTTCCATTTTCAAATGAAGACATTTTGTATATTCTTTTTGGCAGGAATGCCTATGGAACACCTCCCCAAGGTGTGGGCTGCCCAGTCCCGGGGTGGAATTCCTGTGTTCATTCGTAGGGACAGGAGTGATATCAACAGCACTGAAGGGAGGTCCCTCAAGCACATCCGAGGGAGCATTCAGAACCTTTCAGGTATCAATTTTTGGAGAACACATTTACTAAGAAGGCGGCCATTCAGAGCCACCTATGTGACAGAGATCTTTCCACAGCCTTGTAAGTGTAAATGGCATTACAAAATATGTACTGAAACAATAACAGGACTTAAAATCTAAAGGCACAACTGAAAATGCTACTAGACCATATAGCCTATTATGGTTAAATAGATTTTTTTTTCCTAAGATATTAAGGAAAAAAAAAGGTAACTGTTATGATACATGATTGTGTGAGATGCAGCAATACTTGTACGGTTTAGGATTTGCCCACATCTAATCCTGCATTCATCTGTATTTTGTTTGGAAGTCAGGGGCAGGCAGGGCACGTACATGGCCAGATACAATGAACTACTTGCATTGGGCCAGCCTAGAAGGCAAATCTCACCGTACAGTCTCTAGAGTAGGTCACCACTTTGCTGCAAACCTTTGCGTCATTGCAAAAAGCCTCTGGTGTGGAATACATGCTTCTCCTCAGACACCTACACCACACATGGTTGCAGAAGGTTGTGTAGATTTTCTTTATCATTCATTAATCAAGAGAAACATGCCCTTCAACAGCCCAATTCATCCAGCCTACTTTAAAGACCAGCCTTAAGATGAACTGCATCTCAAAAACGTTTAAAGTTCTTCATTGACATAAACCTGAACACATGAATTTTGTGTTCAGCATTCCTATAGAATAGTGAAAAAACATGCACAGTTCCTATCCGTCGTCTCCCATGATGGTTTCAGCCACAAGTTTCTTCTATAGATTTCTAGAGTACTTGGCACAACGAAGCTCCTTGTCCAGGTGCAGTGCCCAGATACTATTGTGGCATGAACTACTGAACCATGAGTCGCAGCCCTACTGTTCCACTTGAGCCACATTTCACCCTTTGGTTACATACAAATACCCCTTTTTTAAATTATATGATGAACATGTTCTATTTACTCAAAAAAATAAATCACTGATTCGATTTACTTTGCAGGAACAACAAAAGAAAATTAGCAAACACAATTTAGGTCACTTAACTAGCATCTAGAATGCTTCTAAGCAGTCATATTCATGATATTTCTGCATTAGTGTTGGGTATAACGTAAGGGCTAACTTCTTTCTTGTGTATATATTCATAAACTCATAACTTCTGAATCCTTTCCAGAATAGATTTTGTCCTGAGCATCAGAATCTCCACATAAGTACTGTAGTTTGGGGATAGCAACAGCACTGGGATATTTAACCCCTAAATTTTTAATGTGTTATCAGAGAGACTAACATCCAACAGTGCTTTCTATCTGGGAATAATAAGTAACAAATCCCATAGTCTGAATGTTTTAAATTTCTGTGAGTGTGCAAAAACATTACATAGATAAACCAAGACTTAAATCAGAATTTTAAAATAGCAAGTGGAAGAATATTAACTTTTTTTTAAATTGTTTCTCTCATAAACCTCATGACCTGCAACAATTTTAAGCAGTTGAAACTATGTTCATTTTCCCGTAAGTTTACTCCTAAGTAAATGCTGTCATACAGATCAATGCCAACTTTCAAATTAAAGAGAATTTCTACAACCAAGTTATAAATATCCTGTTCTCAGTACAGTGCTACAGTTCTGTGACTGGAATGTGCTGTAGTAACATCTTGGTGCTTCCTATAAAATAAATAAGATGATAAAGACAGCAATCCTAATGTGTGCTTAATTAGATTGCTCAGTGTAAATAAGTCACGCAAAATACTTCCTGATGATGATGTCAAGCAACTATGTGGGTACATGTGCAGATAATGATTTTGTACAGCTTCATGTGTATCGTACCAATTTTTTAAATGAATTATCACCTTACCTGAAGGGTTTTGAAGCTTCTTCTGCAATTGCAGAACCCCTTTCCTTGGTTCCACATTAACAGAAATGTAACAAAGGATCACATATGTTGTATATTAAACACACAAATTAAATTGCCAAGGTTCCATTACCTTTTTTTAAAAATCTCTCCACTTTCTCCCCTTTCTTTGATGAAATAGAGGAGTACCTGGATTCTTTTGCCCTATTTCTCTCAAAATTTGCTCCTGAGCCAGTCCCCTCTCTCGGCACTACTGCTGGCGTCTGCCTCTATCTATCCAGGCATGAAGCATTTGCTGTCTGCTGGGATGTGCCGTGGTCTGCTGCTAATCCAGCACTACCTCACTTCGGCTGGAAGTCTCCTCGCTGAATCCCTAAGTCCGATTATAGGAGATATGTTATAGCTCCTCACAACTCGAAGCTACAGGCAACAACAATAGGAACAACATGTTTTTCCCAAGGGAAGACTGGAGGGGAGGAGGGGGATACAAACGAGAAGGAAACATCAGAGAGCTTACCCAAGGGGAAGAGGGTTTTAAGTGGATATTTTAAAAAGCTGCTTAGCAGCTGGCAATTTGTAACAGACTCACGGTAGTGCAGAGGACAGGCAACCTCTTTAACAAGAATGAGCTGGGCGGAAAGTTGCATTGAGGACAGGGTAAAGACGACCTTGGGTTGAAGAACTGTAGGGATACGGCGGTCCAGCAAAAACACGTGTTATTATTTCAATACGTCTTTTAAAAATAAAAGTCAGTTTTAACACTCAGAATTTTCCATTAACATCAACTTGGAGGTGAAACACACAAGAACAGAGTTGTATTAGTATTGTATTAGTAGCTCAGTTTTCAAATATTTCATATATTAGCCACAAAAAAAAAGGAAAAAAAAACATTGCCCATCTGTCTTCCGGATTGCCTGCGGAATTTATTAGCCAACAGGATTTTAACAGACAAAGACTTAAAGCTCAAACAGAGAGAAAGCCCTTGGAAAGGGCACTCCATGGACCACATAGCTATTTATTTATTTTATAGAGCACATCTACACAGGAGAGAAAGGGACATAGTTACAGAGCACAGCACACAGTCCCAGGAGAGGCGAGAGACTAGCCAAACAGAGCCATTTATTTGTTTAGCGTTTAAAGAGAGCAAGATTGATTTCAGAAACGATTCTTCTAGACTCACAGCCTTAAACCAAAACAGAATATGCATGTTTCAATACGCTCAAGAGTTTCTGCTTGGCTTCAGTGTGCAGTATAGTGTCAGAGCATTCTTTACATAGAGCACGACCACTAGAACAGAGAGGCATGTTCCAAAAGTCTGAATTTCTTTAAAACATCCGCTGTGAAGTGAATGTGAATGCAAAAACATTTATTCATTTTGAACAGGAATGAGTACGGGCTGGACCTCCAGATCAGGGCAGAATCAAGGACTGTGCAGGGTGTGTTACCTCTTTGTGCATTCCTGTTCCTCCACGGGGTAAGACAGGACTGGAGTATCTTCCATGCACTGATCTATGCCAAATAAGAGCAATAATATGCTGCACATTTATGCAGTGTGACTGCAAAAGAGTGAATTTTGCTCTCCATATAGGTAAACCGAGGGACAAAAAGGCATAGGGCTCAGCTGCCGAGCAGCCAGCAGTCCCCATTTGCTTTGAATTTCCAGCAAGTGCAGCACCTACGTGCCACCTCTGCAGCAAAACTGCATCTCAGGACTATCACGGGAGACACAGCTACTCCATATCCTCTGTGAGGACCTTCCTTC
>JAUBNY010000580.1:3736167-3748311 GCA_032275445.1 Crypturellus soui
CTTCATGCAAGCAACACCTTCAAATATGTAGTAAGATCTCCAGTTTTGTGATTTATATATAAAGAAACTTTGGGACACACACACACACACAAAGATCTGTTATCATTACTAAATTCTACAAAGCCATAGCTTTTCTTCAGGGTTGGTACTTTAAAACCAACAACTTTTGCATAGCAAAAATGAAATCAGGAAGCACTGAAGGGCTAACCAAAGTCAGAAGGAGATGCTGCTCCTGTAATCAGTTTGGGACAGTGGTCTTCCTTCCCTGGAGGCAGAAAATGTCTATCCAAACCAGATGTCTAACCAAATGTTTAACTCAAACCAGAAAATGTCTTATCAAGAACCCAGAAATGCAGGTCACACAGGTAACAAGCAGATAGAAACTGCAAGACCCTTGGAGTCTCTGTGCCTAACTCCAACCTCAAGCAAGGTGCTTTTCATCTGCTTCAGTGAGATTTTTAAATAACTGACTGTTATTAGCGCTGCTTAGAAAGAGCAGTGTATCATTCCTGGAGTGGGAGCATCAGCACCTAGGAATTTTCTCTGATTTTATGGCACGAAAATATTGAATCAGAAGGCATAAAGATAAGAGTTTCGTGACACAACTCAACAGAAGTTTATGACGAAGAGATGTGCCAGCAAGTTCTGGGTAAGATTTCAAGGAATAATTCCTCTTTTGCAAGGCTATGATCAACCATCGTGACTGCCAGAGGTATTTGGTGGGGTTGTGACAGCAAGCACGTAGATTTTTGCCATCTATTCAGAGGCAGGGAGAGATTCCAGCACTACCAGTAATATCGAATTTTGAAGGCCATATATTGCCTAATAAGACCGTGATGACACATGAAAGCAGATCTAACTCAGTTCTTTATTCTCATAGTAGACATTGGTGATCAGAGCAAAAACCAACCGCAAGTAAGATTTTCTTTTTATCCAAGACATTGGCCAAGAATATGATTTGCAAATTATATGCAAATCCCCGATTCAGGTCTCCAGTAGCAAAAATTGGTGAATTCAAATCCAGTGGAATACACTTATCTACTTTTACACATCCTGACAAACAATCTTCTCTGATGATTCTCCAAGGAAATTAAAATTGTAGATCTCAACAGGAGGTCTCAGGCTGGGTAAAATATAATCATAAACTAGTCAGTAGCACTGACCTAATGTTTCAGTTCATAAAGATCCAATGCCTTCCCCTTGACTGCACATCTCATTTTTTCAGAAGCCTTGGATTAGGTGAAGAGGAACAGGAGGAAATTTGCATGGTAGTAGCAAACAAATTAAAATACAAAAGAAGCTCATGTTTATGCTCAGGGTGCATGCTAAAAGACAGATTTTTCGTTTCTTTTTTTTTTGTTTGTTTCAGTGGCCCCCTGGATATTGCAAAGAAACAATCTAATCCGTATTAACTAAGTTAAATGCACAAGAGTGCATCTCACCTTGGTGATAGGATATTTTGTTACGGCATCTGCCCCATACTGGCCCTCCCAGACCATTAGCGAAGAGGCTAAGGATGTCTGTCACTAAGGAGTACTATCATTTTCTGATGCAAGATCAGGCTGTCCTGCTCAGTATCTTCCACCTTTCCTTATGATTCCTCTGCTTCACAGTAGTATTTAGCCTTAACTGTATCTGATTGAACAGTTAATTGAACATTTTATTTTCTCAGCTTGCAGAGTTCATAGATTTATGAAACAAATCATCCTTCTTCCTTCATAGATAAAACCAATCTCAATAAAGACATCTTTCTGAGATCAGCAAATTATAATCTAATAAAATCTATTGAAAATTTCAGTTGCACTAAACAAGGTCAATGCTTGGAAGAAACAGTGTCACTCAGAAATGGAGATCAAAGTAATTCCCTTCTATTTCTGCTGCTACCATAGAGACTAGAGGAGGGGGAAGAGGAGGAAGAAGAGATTTAGCAGACTTAATTCTTCCTGAAATTTATAATTAACTACAAGGGAAAAGGGACAATTACCATATTTCTAAGGAATAAAGGAGAAAAAAGTTGAGCTTTTGACAAGATATAATTACAAGACATTACATATGCAATGCACATTGGTTTGTTCCGTGTAATTTTCTTGAGAATCTCCCCCTTCCCCCCATTTTTTTTTTTAGAAAAGGCAAGGCGTGTTTCATCAGTTTACATTCATAATGTTTGAAATCCAAAAGGCAGAGGCTTACAATAATTGTTTCAGAATTTAGCATTGGTAAATAAAGATTTGAAATTCAGTTATACTCCCCATCTGCCTGTCATCTCTGACTATATTCTGTAGCTAAGATAAATGGTAATCAATGAAAAGGATCCTCCTGCTCTTCCAAGACTGCAGTTTAGCCAGCAGCCAACCCAGAGTCATCAAAGCTGTCCTCAAGTGCCACTTCAGAACAGCGTTAACTAAATTACATGTAAATTGCATGGGTTCAGCACTACGGCACTTTTAGGATCTGGCAGGAAAACACCACAGTTTGAAGAGCTCATCAGGACCTAATAATGACTATAGAAAAAGATTTTGATTTTAGCTAAATATGAATCTCTGGGGGAAAATCATTATGCTTCTTTTGTTTGGGGTTTGTTATAGCCTGGAAATTCAGGGAAAAGAAAAAAAGATTTAGCTATCCAATTTATCATTTTAAACTGCCATGATTCAAACCCTGAAGTATTGCAAATAAAAAACAACAAATGTTGCCCAGATCCATTTAGCACTATTAACAATATTCAGGCACACAGAAATGTGGTTATTTTTTTGTTTCCTATCCAGATAAATTTATGTCAGATCTTCATTTAGTGTAGCTGTCTAAAACTAGCTACTGACTGTGGTGCATTGTCAACACCTCAAACACTGGCTCAGTATTTAGACTTCGCTTTACCATCTCCTAATTTTGTGATTAATTAAACAAGCAGCCCCTCAAACATATATAGCTCCTCCTGTAGGAAGTCTCATAAAATAAGCTGAACCTCACCCTCTGGGTATATCCTGTTTTCCACACTCTATATTGATTTTTTTGATAATAACATAATACTAACAAAAACAAACAAGCAAAAAAAAAGTCCTATTTTCTTCAGTGAGACCTATTACAAAAGTACTTGGGCATAAATAAATACTGTAAAGGCTGGCTATTTGCATTGGTATTAGATCGCACAAAGAAATAATCCAACTCAACGTCATAGCAGATCCACCTCTGTGAAGTGAGTCCGATAACCGAGATGCAGCCTGTGGGTCTGCTCTCCACCTCTTGCAGATACCTGGAGGAGGTGATCGGATCTACCAGTCTCTTCTGCAAATATTTTGAGATGAATTTTGGTACGGCACTAAACCAGGTTAGGTCACCCCTGGAGGGTGCAACACCCTCATTTTCCTATTCTTCGCTCTCATTTTAAGCCCTCTCATCTATTGAGTTCTATTGACCAAATGCTAAATGAAGGATTCCCTCATGCTTGGGGAATCCTCCGTATCCTACAGGGACACAAAACTTGGCCCTACCTTTCCTGCGTACAGCACACTATTTAGGGGAATTACAATGGTCAACCCAGAGCAGCCAGCAGCTCCAAAATTAACCATTCCAGCCACAGGATTTACTCAGCCAGACTGACAGTGACACTACTGAGAAGGGTGAGCTCTGAAATGTGCCCTGCCTTCCACGCTGAGATTGTGGGGAAAGGAAAAGCTAATGCTGACAAAATACCAGCCTGGGATGTGCATATTTTATAACTCGCCATGATTCTGCTTCAGGATGGTATCGCTCTGCTTGAATTCTCTCTCTCTTCACGCTGCAAAGGGAGGTGGTGAGTGTGTGCAGCGGAAAAGGCCAACTCAGGTTAACTAAACAGTTATCCTATACCCAGGGCATAAGCCCGGTACTGGAAAGCAGTGGTCTATTATTTTCCACAGTCATTGTCTGTATTGAGACTTCTGCTAGCACATCTGTGAGGATTTTGCCTTGAGTGTACATGGGTCTCTCCTGCTCTAAATATATTGCAGGATCAGCAGAAGAATATATGATAGACAGATGTTACTGGCTCCTGGCAAACTGGCCAGTCAGAGCTGAACACGATCAACTCTGGGTATGTTGTAGCAAAATAAACATGCATATGACCCTGCTTTCCAGCACCAACAGAAAATACAGCCTTTTCTTCTCATTCCTCCTTTATTATTTTATCATATTTGAAATAAATCCTTATGGAGACAGCCATGAAGAAAGATTTATTGCTAATTTTCCAAACCAGTACAGTTTTAAGAAGAACAAAGCAAAACAATAAATAAAAGCTCAACTTTTCCACCAGTTCTGCTAAAAAAGCTTGCAATTGTAGGCAAATTAGGACTCACCACTGAGAATAATAGAAAGTTCTTGTAATAGCCATACGTCAAGTATAGAAACCTAATGGACCAAGTTTTTCATTAACTATAAAAAATTAAATAAACATGCTAATTTCTCCACTTATATGAATAATAACTTCTTCATTTAATTTTCTGGTTCCACAGTTCAGTCACACTTGAATTAAACATGAAACCTCTGCAGTGCATAGTCAGGCTTAAAACAATGTAAAGAGTTAAATTGAAGCTGACAATAAGAACCTCTATAGAGCAATTTTTGCAGGATTTTCAGCTTTTGGACCACCAAAGTTTATTTCTGTAGCTAAACCAACAGGGTCAAAGTGGGCATTCTGCCCAAGGTCTGGAGGCAGCCAGTTCTCTGGTTTACAAGCTGGGAGGACACAGGTTCACATGGAACATTGCCACTTCTCAATGATACAAAATCAGGAGACAGGCAACAACCAAGCGCTTTCAGTTTGACAAACACATATATATCTTAATTGGTGTCTATTTTCTGAGTCTTTAGTGCACATTTGTTTCATCTTTGCAAGCTCCTCTTAAAACAGAAACTTTTGGATAATCATTTGATTCTAATAAATGGGGTTATAAGCAAAGCCATGGAATTGATCTTCTAAACAAAACAAAAGGTGACACCATTGGCAACCACCATTGACAAATCTTAGTTCCTTTACTAATATTGGGTATAATAAAATATTAACCTAGATTTCTGAGCAAGTTTTGAAATTGATATCATGAAGTAAGATTTTATCCTTGCCTGTATAAAAGGACAATATGGCCAGAGGCATTTATACTCAATTCTTATTTTTTATGGTGCTGTGATTGTCAGTTGCAATTATCAAGAAATCTGAATATGACACTTTGCAATCATTAAAAAAAAATGAAAATTACATTGTGGCGCCTCTTCATTTGTCTTCAGGTTTTACACCTTTGGAGATTGTACCTCTGAGTTAACCTTTGCAACCTCAAGAGACGTGTTGGGTTTTTGTGCTTTTTTTCTTTTGAGTGAAAAGTCATTTGACACACGAGTGAGAGGGGGTGGGTGCCAGCCCCTATTATTGTAAGATTTGTTTGACAACACAGAGGTATCTATTTTCATTTCCAGCTGTAGCTACTGTTGCATTTTTAATCCTCCAAAGGACACAGGGAAGGAAGGAGATCCAGTTGCCAGGGGAGAGGACAGCATGTTGCCTCTACCTATTGGGAGGCACAGTGGGAATGTTCTTCCTTTTCCAAACCTCCTGATACACCTGCTGAGATGGAGTCTTGACCTGAACTTTTATTTATACTGAATTCTTCCTTAAGATAAAATAATGCCACAAAATAATGTGCTTTACGGAAGGAGGCAAGAAAGAAACTACACCAGGGGCATGATCAATTCAAATCAACCATATGAACTCATCTCAGACTGATTCAGCATTTGTTAGGTTCTGGGTTCAGAAACA
This sequence comes from Crypturellus soui, assembly GCA_032275445.1. Lineage (NCBI taxonomy): Eukaryota > Metazoa > Chordata > Aves > Tinamiformes > Tinamidae > Crypturellus > Crypturellus soui. The sequence goes on from JAUBNY010000580.1 coordinate 3,741,950, forward strand.
TATGAAAATATAAGGAAATAAAAAGGAAAGAAGAATCTATTCAAATGAACCTCTGTCTTAACCATTTCTTATATTTCGACTGAAAACGTAACGTCAATAGGAATTAAGATTTCAGGAGGTACACATGAAATTAATTTTATTAGATGGTTTCTTCCGCAACATAAAACAGAGGTCAAAACAGGCTCGTTGAATCCACTGTACACAATCTGCAAGGGCATATTCACTCTAGCACAGTATTTATGTCATTTTCTATAGATTATAAATACAGCAAGTCCCAGAGTAAATTTATTGGCCATGTGTTCCAAATGTCAACTTTTTAAATAGTGTTCATCTTTTGCAGTTTATATGGCATTCATATTTTACTCCCTCTATTTTATTTACAAGATATGAAGAATCAAACTGATATATTTACTTTCTCTTGACATTAACATCCACTTTTTTCCAGGAGTGGGAGTGGCAATTATTTGCACAAATCAGCCAAATGGGTATTTAAATAAGGATAATTATCAGATCTGAGGCCAAAAGACGACAATATTGTTGTTCTGATGAATTCATATTTATCAAGTAAATTCTAAAATAAATCTCAAATGTATTCAAAATCTGCTCTCACTATACTGGTGAAAATTGTTAGTAAGCTGCTGTGATAAAAATGTTGTAGGTCTGAAGGAAATAGAGTTACTCCAACACGCAGTGAATCAAGTGAGAGCAAGTTATGGACCAATATATCACAAAGGCACTGGGGCAGCTCTTTCCACAAGAAACCCAAACAAGACACGGAAATCCCCTGTAATTTATATAGCTTCCACCCTTTGTGGAAGTATGATAGTGTCCTGAAACTAATATTTTTGCTGTTATGCAATTCATCCACATACGCTCGTGTGGTGTCCTCACATGCATTCAAATGGTGGGTTCCCCCAGAGCCCACCCATCCTGCCTCTCTGCAGCCCCAAAACTGGCAGCAAGGACTGCAAACACTTGAGTTCACACAAGGTCAGACACTTTGAGGACAGTTCAGACATTTAGCAGCAGATTGAGGACACAGCAGAGCTAGGAGGAGAAATGCTGTGGATAGATGCAGCTGGAAGCAGCAGCATCAGGATAACAGGGAGACCCTGCACACCTATTTCTCTAGAGGAATGTTCAGTGGACACGTTCATCACCAATTCCTCCCGCGTTAAAAGCAAGGCTGGGCTCTTCTCCCAGTTACACCAGTTTGGAAGCAGGCTCATTCCTCTGACCCAAATTCGATCACTATTCACATCCTTGCCTCAATGAGGTTAAAAAGACACTCGTGTTTGCAGGTCCCCAGCACAGCACTGGAGACCAAGAAGTGACAGGGCTCATTGCAGCTCTATTTTCAGCTTTTATTTACTATTAACTGGAAACCTCAGGGGGGACAAATCAGACCCCTAGCGTGAACCTGAGCGAGACACCACTGCTTGGTGCCATGTTTCTCAGCGGCAAGATCCGGAACGATCTGGAAGGAACGAGGCTGGGGAAGAAGGCCACAGCCGGCGCTCCCGTCTGTGGCCTCCTTTTGCCTCCTGTTCCCCTCCGCTCTCGCTTCCCCCGCTGGTGAGATGGCAATGACAGCTCCCAGCTGGCTCTGCCATCCCCCTGCCGATGGCTGTGGGGCTGCATGGCTGCTTTCCATCTTCCTCCCCATCCCGGACCCTTTTTTGGCTCCGTCGCTCTTTGGCATCACCATTGGCACCACGTTGGCACCACCGTTGGCTCAGGTGTCCCGACCGACCATGCAGAGCACTGTGAAAATCCCCAAGAACACTAAAATTCACCGAATGGGAATGGGGAGCCCTGCGCTGAACCTGAGTATCCTGATTTACCCCCGCAACAGCTCCTTGCAAATCCCGACACCATGTGCAAATCCCAGCACGAACACGCGGCGATCCCGCCTCTCCCGTAGCAACGCACAGGGACTTCCCCAATTATCAGTCCCTGTCACCACTTAGTTTTAAGGGGTTTGCTCAGTTTGAGGACATCCCCGGGTATCCTGTGGCTCATCCTCACCTCAGAGCATCACCTCCGAGCCCTTAACCTGACGGGGTTCGGGTGGATAATGAACCTTTTGCAGGCACGGTTGGAAGAGACGATTTAGAGGGACCCTTAAACAGTACCGTTAGACCCAGCACTGAATTGGGGCCAAAACATTTTTATTTTTCAGGTCTAGAGATGGAAAGCAGCCTATGTTTCCTCCCCTGCCCCCCCTAAAATAAAAGCCCCCCAAAGCCACAGAAACTTGCACCTCCAATCAGGACCATCATGACTATCTCAACTACATCTGATTGGCCTATTTAAAATGCCAGGAGTCATATAGTGCCCCCCATATTTTTTGTATTCTGTAGCTTATAGAATAAACTGGCATGATATGCTGAGAAAAAAATATGTGCAGTATACCATGTATTCTGAAAGTGCTCCGGTAGCTGGAGATATTAATAGACACAAGCATAGGCTAAGATAAAACATGAAATCCTTTTGCTTTTGCTAGTAAAAATAAGTAAATTACATATCATTTAGGAAGTGCTATAGCAAACTGAATGATGTTCAGAAAAAAAAAAAGGAAAAAAAAAGAGAACAAAATGCTCATTGAAGCGGAGCTTATTTATCACTTTATCTTGCAACCTGACACAGTACATGCTCAATCTATTTAATTACAGGAACGGAAAAACAGCAGAAAGATATGTACACATAACAGCAACGTTTCCAGTCCTACCTTGGTCGTGACAATGCACAGACAATCCATTCTGTAAATCTCCACGGGAGTATATGTAAATCATAAAAACAAATCAGCAAGGGTGAGGAAAGGCTTTGGAACAGCATGAACAGAACCGGAGGCTTGAATCTGCACAGCCTGCTTTTCCAAGTGGGGCCCTCATAAGAAACTCGAGTCCTCCTCCACAGTGCTAAAGGCAGTCATGATGCTCAGAGGGATCGGAAAACCCACTAGAAATCGTCTCAAGCAAAACTTCCAGGTGGCTTATCAGGCTTGATTGCTGCATTGTTCAATCTGTGATCAAAATATTCTGTTGAATAGTGTGCAGCGCTCTAAATGAGAAGATGAGAACCACAACAAGCACAAAAGAGCAAAAGCATCACATTTCAGCTCTGGCTCTGGTTTCACTATTCTGATCTGCTGTTTCAGTATACCCATAAGATTTCCTTTGCCAAGTCTCTCTCTCCTCTCTCTCTCTCTCTCCTCTCTCTCCTCTCTGCTCTCTCTCTCTCTCTGCTTCCCTGTCTTTTTTTCTCCCCCCTCTCTCTCTCTCCCTCTCCCTCCTCTTTTCTACTAACTCAGAGCATGCACAACATATACAACTATCGGGCCCATCTATCAGAGCACTGTCACATCTCTGCCAAAACAATTGCTTTTGGTTGTAAGGGTTTTTATGAAGAGGCATGATTCCTGCAGGCGCAGATTACTTGAAGTGCATGATTGAAACATTAAGGTGTGTGCGATAGCTCATGCGTCACATCTACAGTTGCTCAGAATTACTAGGTCAGACTCTGATTCAGGAAGTGAATATAAATAACAGCTGGATAAGGAGAACTTTCAGAAAGTATAAAAAAATGTATCAGTCAGGGGAAAAACAGGAATTGCAAATTTATACATGCACGCGACTCTGTGAAGCACAACAATGATGTAATTATAGTTTACAATCCATAGAGAAAACACACTACATACATTATTCAAAAGTGGAGAGGTGCATCCTTTTTCCATCTATCATAAATATATTAAAGTTTTAATTAAAAGAACTCACTCCAAATAGCAGTCTAAAAACTCCTTAAGCTCCGTCTCAAACTTTTTCTGTCTCTTTGACAAACCCAGACGTAATTTTTTTTTATTATGTATCCTTTACTAAGAGTTTCTCAAACTCTTAAGAAAACAGTTTAACCCTCCAAGCCCCTACCTTTCTTGCAGTGATGCTGGTGCAGAACTTGCCTTTCAGGTGTCTTACGTGAAGCATTCTAAGTTAAAAAGCTCACTGTCAGCTCTTAAACTCATCCCTGTCTTACAGATAGGAAAAGAGAGAGCAGAGAAAGAGGGAGGGAGAGAAAAAAGAGACACAGAAGGAGAAAGATATGTAAAATGAAAGCTCTGGCCAAAGAGAGAGGAAAATCAATGCTCCTATTCACTGGAAAAAAAAAATACAGCCAACTGGACTGTTGACAGCAACAAGAGGAAACGTCTAGACACCCATACATTACAATTCACCTTTTCAACATACTGGACAGCACAATTCCCCCTGGGTGCTTTGCTGAGGATCTTTCATTCTCACTCAGAGTTAAAATATGTTTTCAATAAAATAAGCCGTTTCAAGAAAATAAAAAGATATTTAAGAAGCATCTCTCTTCCATAAATTTCTCAGGTTATACCCCTAATATTCTCATGATTGCTAAAGCAGCAAGAGATTCAGTAAATGACACACATTATTTTGCCAAAATGAGGTCATTGCTACCAAAGTTACAAAATCCATAGTGAATCAGATATGTGGTTAGAGAGCAACCAACCCTCCCCCAGCTATTAAAGTCTTGGAGGATATAACATCTTAAAGAGAAACTCTCCAGAGCACTTATGATTTTGTCCAAAGCTTTAACTCTGAGCAACCTCCATGTGTGTAAAGCAAACCTGATTGTATTTGCACACTGCAGAGGAACTTATCTTTTCTCCCTACGGTGCTTTCCTACAGTAGCCAAATGGTCAAACAATTTTATTAAGCTACAGATTATATGAATCATGGAACTTGCTTCAAGTTACCACCTACTAATTGTTCACTAAGGAACCAATTAACTCATTAAGATGATCTGACCAAAGCCAGGTTTGTGTTCTGGGCATGACAGGGTAGAAAGGAGTTCAGTCAAATCTATAATCAGGGGAGATTTTAACACCTAAATGTAAAACTTCCAACAGTTATTTCCTTTGTTCTCCTCTAATTGGTAGATTTAAGCTGACCTAGTAAGGCATGAAATTCTTCTATGCATATAATTACTTAATGAGACTTGGTTGTAAAATTTCATATCATACTAAAAATTGGCAGATGTGGGTATATTCTCAAATAGCTCTCTAAGGGCATGATCTGTAAATGTTTTTATTTGCAAATATTATTTGCAACTCTATTCTTATGAGCTGGTCACAGTGGATTCATGATCCTATTTCCAGTTTATGTGAAAAATAGCGGGTTTGAACACTTTGAGGTTGCTTATGTGAGCAACATGGTTTCTATGTGTGTTTTGGAAAACAAGCCTCTATAAGCGTACCCCAAAGCCTCCTCCTGCAGCGTAGTTTTTGGGCGTAAATCCTGCACTAAATTCTCTGCCATCACCTTCTAGTGGAAGATGCTGCAGTCAGCATTTAGAATGGTGGATTTGCCCATGTACTACTCAAGCTTAGCACAGCATTACGTGGTTGAACCCCTAGAAATACAGCCACCTAGTTTTTATCCTCAGTCTGTTCTTTAGCCTAGAACAGAGAATATTCTATGATTTGAGGGACAGAGACCACAACTCCAGCCTTCCACAGGCTCTCTGTGGCTGTCAGGAGCCCTAGTCACAGTTTCTGAATCACATCTGTCAATGACTGCTGCCTACTACAGCAGTGTGGTAGTAGATGACTGACTCAATGGGCGAGGATACAATCCCTCGTTTTCTGTAGCTCTCCATCCCTAATCCAAAACAGCTTCCAGCACAGCATTTTTCATTACATCAGATACAACAGTGTTTGTTAGTTATTAGAGAGCAAGAGTAAAAAGACAATGAAAACTTTAGACTTTAATGCAAAAGTTTCAGCTACTCCGTTTTCTTCCTCCAAATGGACAGTTTTTGCATTCACTTTGTCTCCACAAACATAAGATTTTTGAATTCTTGGAGCAGCTTCTCCCTTCATTACCAATGGCTCCTTCATCTATTTTCTGCAGGCTGTTTTGATCATTATTTGTGGGTTTTTGTTTGTTTGTTTGTATGTTTGTTTTTTGCCTCTGCTCTTCCAACCTTGATGTTCTCTGTAAATATGATCACGATTGAAACAATACACTCTACAAAGACTTGACCCAAAGAGCAAACAAATTAAGAAGCAGCCATCTGGGGTGAAAAGAGATGATTTATAGTTGTTTGTGTAGTTGATTTAGATGGTCAAAAACATCCTTTGGGATGAGCTTGGACTCTCAGGAGGTGCCTTTATATGGGACGAACAGCCACTACTTCCCATGAGATCCCTGTGACACCATGTGGATCTGCAGACCACCATGTTAGACCCTCTTAGCCAGGTGACTGTGTATTTCTACTCCAGTCCTACTAAGGAATCTACTTTTAAATGTGATGTGCAATGGAGCAGTGTAGGCTGAACAATG
>JAUBNY010000580.1:3796509-3814226 GCA_032275445.1 Crypturellus soui
GGCAGGATCACCTCCCTCGACCTGCTGGAGACGCTCCTCTTAATGCACCCCAGGATCCCATTGGCCTTCTTGGCCACTAGGGCACACTGCTGCCTCATGGTCAACCTGTTGTCCACCATAATGTTCACAGCTGGCACCAATGGCCAGCTCTGAGCAGTATTAAAATAGACTTCACCAATCAACTTATGTAAAGAGCTTTATAGCATCCTTTGTGTTGTTTAGCACCTCATTCTTTAGTAATTCTCACATCCTGTCAACCTTTTTTTATTACAATTATGCACGGAGCAGAACTTTTCATTGTACTGTCTACAATGATGTCACATCCCTGCCTATTAAAAATATACCCCTTGTGACATTTATCTTGTTTTTTATTGTGACATAGATTATATTATTCAGATAAGCCAGGCACATTCCGAATATCAAGGTTCAGCTAAAACACTGTCTGCCAAAGCGGAAATTAGCTGTCAAGAAGGGACTTTACAAAGACCAGAAGCAAATAACATTACCAAGACAGAAAGGGAGGACATGGGAGGAAACAGAGAACAGAGCACGAAAATAAATTAACGAGGTGAAACTCAAAATGCTTCTCAGACTTTATTTTTACTTTTCCAATGAAGAACAAAAAGAAATGAGAATTTGTATTCTCTCTCTCTATCTATGCGAGTTTATTTCATTTCAAGATCCCTGCTTTTTATCTTTTCCCTTCTGATAATGGGGCTATCTAATCACCATCACCTCGTAGCTGTTGGAGGTGTCCATAACATGGAGGGAGGAATCTGCATCCACCACACCATAAGAAGGCGATAGGCATATGTGCCAAAGGCACTTCTACTGGAAGTCACTGTTTTTGCTGGCAGTCCCAACACTGGTAAAAAAAAAAAAAATCATCTTATGTTGTGCCATACCCAGAAAAAAGGAACAGATTATGTCTAACCTAGATATATAAAAAATGGCTAAGTAAATTTGAGTCTGCATGAATGTTCAAGGGTCATCTACTGAGATTAATTAAAACAGGAAAAATGTTCTAACTTTCTAACTTGAAAAATGTTCCAAGTTTCTAACTAAAATGTTCTAACTAAATGCTCTAAGTGCGCTAACAGGCATGTGCATAGACACATTAAGGACAAAAGGATCAGCATGGTTTCATGTTAAGTGCAATTGTACAGCGTTGCAGAACTGGGTCAAAGTGTGAAGCTCCTATTGACTTTAAAAAGCCTACTTTGCCAATCCTGAATAATAGCTTTAGCCTGAAAATTTACACTGAAAACAAACAAAAACCTAGCAAATGCATTAAAGAGAGTTCTTAAATATTAATCTGACATTTCTACCAACACAAATAAATAAAAGCTATAAAGTCAAGTATTTATAACAGTGAGAAATACTTGTGTGTTCTGTATCTTATCTATAGTGATTCTTGGTTACTCTTTTTTCATTATTTATATTTCCAGTTCATTTTGCGCTCCAAAATATGCTGAGCTTTACTAGGTATCTAAAAATGAATTTCAATTTTTTTTTACTTCAAAAAGGTAGATGAGAGAAATGGATAGGGAACATGTCTGTTTATTTGCCGTTTGAAATGCAGATAGAAGTCATGCAGTTACAGATAAGTAGAATCCCTCGTTATCATGCCAAGAAGCAGTGGTTAATTGTAATGCATCATGAAGCATATGTATTCTCAAGAAATAGACACATTAATCACAAGAAATGTCATCAGGCAGAACAACAAACACTGGTCAATAAAACCCGGATGGCTATTTTGGTCTGCAGATAAAAAAGAAATGAATTACTTAACTTTCGAAAATAATCAAGAGGACTTATGATTCAGCTTTAATAGCATTTTTTCTTTAGTTTCAAAATTGAGGTCCTTCCCCACTGACTTCAGTCAGAATTAATGTGCTGTATTTCTGTATCTATTCTAGAGGTGTTGACTCTCATTCCTTCACTCAAACAATCTAGTCAAAGACTCTCTTCTTCTTTCAAATCTTATGTGAAACCAATTCCTTCTGGAAGTCGGTATTGTTTGGAGATGCAGCACATTGATTTATGACCTGAGATCTTCTGGGGTCAATTAGTGGTAGCACCTTTACCAAACACCCTGAACTGAAGCATCTACAGGCTGCAATGGGATGAATGCCATGAGTACAGTATGAAACTGGGGGTCTCTGCAATGAACAGAGCAAGATTCCCACCAATGCTGAATCTTTGATCCCATTCAGATTGAGACTGAATCCAGCGCAAAAAAAAGTGCAGGTTTTTTACTCTGATGATATTCCTCCATGAACAAAAAGGGATTCTGGGCCTGAAATAAACCTTCTCATGTCATCTATCTATCTATCTGTATATGTCATCTATCTGGCTTGGGCTCATCCTCTGTATAGTTTGTGTCATAGAATCTTTTTCAGAAAAGAGTCATAGTTTTCCACCTGCAAGTAATATGCCCAGTGTTCAGGTCCTGTTCTTCCACATTTGGAGGACAAGTATCTGTCAGAACCCATTTGTGCAGGAACCAGTCACTCAGGGGACATTTGCTGTAAGCAGTTACACTACAGAGCCCGCTCTTCAACTGCTGTGCAAACCCCACTTATCTCTTCTACCTGATGCAGGTCCTCATTCAGGAGAAGCTATGACAAACACTACATTGACTACCAAATGATGCGATATAATTTAGATAGAAAAGTGCTTAGCAGTCAGTAACATTCAATTTCCTAATTTCTAGGAGACGCATGACCTCAACTTGGTTATATTATCAATACAGTGAATTGAGAAGAACAGAGTTGCAGTGTGGGTTGGGGAAAGGTAGAGCTGGAGAAAGACAAAGTGACACAGGCTTGAGCCTGTTCCTCCTCTGTGTGTAGAAAGGGAAAAATTCTTTTCAGTGTCCCTCAGATCACTGGTCATTGCCCAGCACCCTGTTGGGTTAGGTAATTAAAAAGACAATCCTTGTTTAAAACAGGAAATATCACAGGCTCCAATACAGCAAGGAATTCAAGAAATATCAGCCTACACGAAAAGGAACAGCACTGGCACACTATCAACTTGTCAAGGTTTCTGTAAGGCATCACAAGAAAGAGAACTCTAAAATGACTTGAAAGTTGCTTTGCTGCTGGTTTAGAAAGTTCCTTCCAAACATGAGGGTAAGCATGAGAAAGGTGATGATTTGAAGATGTAATGACAAGAAGAAGGGAGCTGGCATTATCAGCCCATCAAAGACAGAAACTGACATTTAGAGATGAACAAGAGATGATAAGCCATGTGGCGAGGAGGCAAGAAGACTGCTGACAATGAAAACAAGATTATGTTTTACAAACAGAGGTAGGGGAACTAATAAAAGAATGCAAGAAGGAAGTGATAGTGTCAATTCACAGGGGTAGGAAAATGGCTCTGCAAGTGAGTTTTGAATCAGAGTGAACAGAAGTCACACTGGTCAAAGATGGAGAAAAGAATCCTGCAGTCAGCGAGTGACAGAGGAGGAGCACCAGGATAAGAATTTTAGCTATGTTACAGTTGCAAAAAAAAAAATAGAAAAGAATATGCAGAAGGACTGGCAAGATCCAAACTGAAGGCTCGCTGTCATGACTTTACCCACAAAAAGAAACCAAAAAAGATAGCAATGGTAGATCCTAACAGTAGTTTACTGTGTTCATGCTCACGTGAACCGATACCTAGATTTTAGTCAAATATGTCAAAACAAACAAAAAACAACAACAAAAAAAAAACAAGCAAGACCATTCTTTGGACTAAATAAAATAGGCCTGGAGTAGACAGGCAAGTCTGTGAGCCATCAAGATAGACATGAAAACAGGAATTTGTGTTTGTGGATTAAAATATAGAAATAATTGAAATAAGGTGAAGAGGAGTAAGAGAAGTTCAAGGGCAGGTCTCTCTGGTATCCTCAAAGCAAGTTGCGGAAGGTCAGAAGATGACAAAATATGATTCAAAATGTGACAAAATGTGACAAATGTGATTCAATATTTAACAAAATATGCCAGGTGATAAAATTAGATTCAGAAGTTAGTTACCAAAGAGGAAGAACATCTTGAGAAAGCAGTCAATGGTATGAAGAGCAGCTGACAGGCTATTGAGGGTAAAGCCAGGTACAGGGATCTGGCTTGGTAAAATCCTCTGAAAACCTTGGTGAAGGCAGATCAGGGAATACAAACGGGACTAGAGAAAATATGACTTTTTTAAGGTAAAAACTCTCGCTTCTTCTGTCTGTATTCTTTCATGTCTTTGGCTTCACACACATAAAATTTCCCATTTATTGGATGGAGAAGAAATACAAGTTTTGAGGTCCTGATGCCAGATAAGCACTAGTGAATGGTTGCCATATGGCCTTCAGGACTCCCTACAGAAACAGTGACCACTAGCAGTGTCCTCCTCCAGGTGAGAATACCATGAAGACAAGGTTTATGATCATAAAAGAGAGAGCAGAGAGCTGGTATAATCCACTGGTTCTGTGCTATGTGGTATAATCCACTGGTTCTGTGCTATGTGGTATAATCCATTGGTTCTGTGCTATAAAGTCAGACAAAGAAGGTTAGCAACGTGTTTTGCTCCTGCTATCACCACTCGTGCTTTCAGCTCTGGAACTCCCAGGTTCATTCTGCACAGTGTCGTTCAAAGAAAGAGGCTGTCATCGTTGCTGTGCTTCTCTGCACTGCACCGACTCGGCGGATAGAGCAGACTTTGTTTGCTAGAGCTGTTGAAATTACACCTTTTAGAAGAAAATGGCTTTTGAAAATTCCTAGTAAAACCAAAGATTGGCTTTAAGAGCTAAATATTTGTGCTCTTACCTAACTTAATTTGTAAGATTATCTTCCTTTTCTCTGTTAGTCCCACTTTCTTAATGGATTCCTTTAGTGTTGATGGGTTTTCTTTTAATTGAATATACTCAGGATCACAGTTTCGGTGAGTTATTTAGGGAGAAAGGACAGAAACCTTTACCTCTCGGAACATATGCAGAGAGCTCCAGTTACAGTGAAATAACTAACACACACTCATTAAATTGGCATTTAACCCAGTGTCTCAATGGGTATATTTCCCATTAACAATCATTTAAATGAATAGAGCTGCAAGCTCTGGACCAGTTAATTATGGATATTAATTAGCAGCAGTTGAACAGAAGAAGCCATCTTAACTAAACAGACAAATCTCCGCACTATAAAATGCCATGGAGCTCCCACTTATAATGAGGTTAATTTAAACCCACCGTTAAACAAGCAATTAACAAAACCAGGCCTCAAGCTTGAAGCAGACACCCTTTTCCTTCTCCTAATTGCAAAAGGGAGAACAAGTTTTAAGATGAAATCATCCAACTTTGAACTTGCTGTAGACTAGCCATTCAGATCTTGTTCTTCTCTCACAATGTCCATCATTCTTGTTCCTCAATGAACAAGATTCCTCCTGGCTTAGTTGTTCCCAGGACAGCCTACGTTGCTGATGATAAGCCTGCCACAAACAGTGGGTGCAGACTCCAGGTCATGTCACAGAAACTTGTACATTGTGCTCAAGTGATGGAATTTTACCCAGAGAATCTGCTATTGCACTGTAACTAAGCCTCGTTTTAAGATAACATCAAGTGCTATATTGGACACCAAGTTAAAAAAATAGGATATATGTACTTCAATCTTTAAGATTTCATTTCTCTTCTACAACATGACAATCCTTTCTAATTCTCTGAGCTTTTTTCTTTCTTGTTTAATTCTGTTTTTCATACTATCTCAGATTCTCCTGCTAATATTGTGGCTTCTGAAAATCTTAACGGGCCGTAACCAGTGTCTGGCATGGAATCACTTTAGTCTCTACTTATTCCTTTCTTTCCCTTGTCCTCCTCCTCCTTAAAAAGAGAAGAAAAATCTGTATCAAATTTGAAGACAAATCAGGTTTGATGCTCCTGATGTTCTGTATACAGTTGGAATCAAGATGTATCCCTTCCAGGAGAAAAAAATCCTGGTTACAGTGACGATGGCAGTGATGCCATTAAGATCTATTCCCAAGCATGTTGCCTGGCCTTCCAACTAAAACTTGGTAAAATATTTCATTAATGCCACATGGAAAAGACTAGAATTCAGTTCCCTCTCTCAAAGTTTTGCTAGCTCAACAGGCTCCCTAGGATAAAAAGATACTGGCATTACAATTGGCAGATATGCTTCAACATACAAAAATGGCAAGCACTATGAAGAAAAGTTTCTAGGTTAACTTCTTCCTCGAAGACGACTTTTCTGAGTTTCTGATGCTTTTAAATTTATGATCCAGTCTCACCCGCAGAGAACTTCAGGATTAATGGCGAATGCTGAGAGCAGGCAGACCTCCAGCAGGAGGTTTCCATAGTGGTGAGATTTGTATTAGTTCTTGTTTCTTTGCATTAGTCCATTATTCAGAAGAAGAGAGGAAGGCTATTTTGCTTTGCAAGATTTGCAAATACCAGCTGAGCAGGTGAGAGCTTCCTCCTACTGTCTGAAAAGACCACAGCTGAGAAGAGCATCACCTTATTAAATGTAAATCTATTTTGGAATCTCTACTGACAGTTTGCCATGTGAAAAGCAAACGTAGCTCAGCTGAAGTGAACAATATTGTGTTTGTTCACAGCCATATTCAGAACTAGCAATTGCCTTTCACTGTAAGACAAAGTTCACGTCAGATGTTACTATCTCCACTGCAAGTGAAAATAAAGTTCTAGATGAAAACAATAATATCTTATTTGGGAAAATCTATAAAAGGTGTAAGAAGCCACATTCCCAGTGCTGGGACCTAGCATGCGCCAATTTGCATCAGCTGGGACTCTGGCTCTACATCTCTATTGCAGAGGCTAAAAAAAAAAGAAAAACTAAATTAGAAACTGATAACTTAGAAGACAAATGCAAATCAAGTGAGAATGTAAATCAAAGGTTAATAAGTTTTGTTACAGGTTACTCTCGTATTAAAGAAGCTCTCAATATTGAAACAAATGTGAAAGAAGGCTTTGAAGTATCTGAAGATGACTTTCACTCTCTAAAAAAGCTTATTTTGTTCCTATTCAGAGACTTGAACAAATGAGTAGGTTTGATACTGAGAAAGGGGGAAAGCTGTGTTCGTGCTTGATGACAACACATATGGAGCTACAACAAAAAGACATTATAAACGGAAAAAGGGAAATAAAGTGCTGAGGTCCCTTGCTTGTTAAATTCATTAACATTAGTTAGAAGTAAATGATGCATTGTTAGAAAATGGAATTTTATGGATTTTTATGCGTAATTTGTTATTATTCCCCAGACATTCCTAGCCAGATTACAGACTCAATTTATAAGTTAATAAACAGGAAATCTTCTCAATACTCATGAGTTTAACTTCCCATGCTCCTGAGAATATTGGATTGAAGAGAACTACCCAATTTATATATTCTAAACAGAAGATAAAGGCAATTATTTTTTAAGTGGAGCAAAGCTTGACATAAGAAATTAATTCTACCAGCAGAGAAATACTTCAGCAATAATTTATAAAAGAAAGATGTTTCAGTCTTCTATTTATTTGGGAATAAACTGGTGATTTGATCAACAATGAGGACTAACTAGATGTTGGCTCAGTTACAAATGCAGATCAAATCTGGTATGTATTTTTTCTCAATGAGGAAAAACTCCAAGGCTTTCTGGGAGGGCTAAATGAAATGAGGAGAACAGGCAATTAATACTGATGGAAATAAATATAAATAAATAAATAAATAGATAGATAGATGGATAGATAAGTAAAATGAAGCAGTCAGAGATTACAAACTCAACAATGCATTAATGGGTGTTGAGAGCAGAGACCCTGGATAAAATACCCCAGCATCCTCATGCTCCTGGAAGTTCCCCGGGAATCTGGTGGAGCACTCAGGAGTGATCCGCTTAGAGTCCACGAGGATGTGTCACGGAAGCAGATCTTGTGCTCACCAGAGTCCTGCCATCTAGCTTCTCCTGGAACCACTGCACACTGCAGAGCACCTCTGAACACGGCAGGTTGTTACAGATTCATACTGCAACAGGTAGCAAGCCAATACCCGAGGGCTATTTGTGCATCCCCTGTGCGGTTCTTGACTCTTTTTTCATCATTCCTTTCACTACATTTGCTTAATCACTTGCTCCATTTTCAACTACAATGAGCTCCATCTCTTCATTGGACTGTAATCTTGCCTGCTGCCCATACAAAATGCCTTTCGGCCTAAGGCTGCTATTACAACTTACGGCTTGCTCTAAGATTAAAACGCACCGGGTTTGCATAGCTACTACCCTATATCCTATTTTTCTTGGAGCCTAATCTGCTTCAGATTCCTAAATAATAGTTTCACAGTCATTCTCTGCCTGAGAGATCTGGACATTATTAAAACCACAAAAGACTCCAAGAACTATCAAGAACAAAGCTACCTTCTACCCTGCATTTCTCTAGCACCTTTTGATGACAAAGCATAAGACTTGCTTTCCCCAGTTGTTTTCTCTATTTGCAATCTGTTGCAGCCCTGCTGTAATTTTCTGACCTTCTGTTGCTCCACTCAGAGCATTTCCTTAGTTTGCTCCTGATGCAATTTAACAATGACAGCTTAGGATGTGACTCTCTTCTTATACCCCAGCAGCACTACACTAAAATGAACACAGGACACAACAAGTCATTTTCATCCTTTCATCAGTCCAAACCCACACACTTATCAGGGAAGGCTCAGGACCTTGGGTTGTAAGGATATAAGTAATACCTAGAAAAGAAACAAATTACTAAAGCAACCCATGTTAAAAGTGAGAATTTAAATTTTGAGTGGAGAGGGTAAGCATGCTACTTAGCCTGTAAGCATATATGTTAATCACATGAAAAGTATCGTCTGGGACTTCCCACAGTGTCATTCTTGCACACTGCAGTATTCTGGTTTCTGAGCTTTTTTCTTTTCTTTTTTTTTCCCCTCAAAGGGGCAAGCATCTTTCATCCTTTGTAGAAAACTTAATGTCCTTTTGTTATTGTTTTAATACATATTGTATTTTGTTTGAATACAGAAGCTAGATGGATTACATAAAAACTCAGATTACGATAGAACATTATATACTGTGCTCATAACATTGAACATACATTAGCAGAAACAGACTCTTTTTTCTCCCCTCCCTTTTTCTTTTTGCCTGGAAATAATACATCCACATTGCTAACGTTTTGACCTGGTTTTCTTCCAAAGACTATAGTTACCTAGGAGTGTATTTTGGTTGAACTGTCTGTGTTTCTCTGACTGGTTCTGCTCTTGAATAAAACCACTCGCGCAGCTGCAGGCACGTCAGGCAACGTTCTCCAACTGCTCATACAGCTGCTTGTCGTCAGCTGCATGCATTCTTGTACAGGGGGGTATGAAATGGAGCCAGACACACCGCCACCTGTTACAACATGGTTTAATAACTAAGGCTGGATGTATCTGCTGTAGAAACAGAAATTCTTGCTTGTGTTTTATTATAAAAATGCCCTGGAGTTTAGTGACTGACACTCTATTATTCCTCCACGAAGAACGGAGAGATGGAGCTCATCCAGTGCGTTGAATCAAGGAGCAATAGGAAATGGGCATAAGGATAACCTTGAGATCAAGTTCTCAGGTATCAGAAACTTAATTTCTGAGCACTAAAAGCTCTGTGGCATTGGACAAACCAAGGATTGTTTCTTTGTCTCAGGTTCCCAGGTGGAAAATGGAGACCTTGCCCCTTCTTAAGTGCACTGGAAGGATTGATGCATGAATACGAACACTGTTAGCTCTATAAGAGCTACAGTAGTAGAGTCCTGTCCTCCACACATTGCACATGAGAGCCTGTGAATGCTCAGGTAAAATCACACCAGGCTCCCTGCTACCTCCGACCACTCTTAGAGCGTAACAAGATAAAGAAATGGAGTTATTCAGAGCTTAAGTCTAAGTTTCAATTGTGAGTCAGCCAGATTGATTTGCCAGATGATTGGCATTCATGCATAATTAAAGCTGTTTTGTTCCAGTAGTTCATATTTTTACTAACTATTAGCATTATAGTGGTGAGAATCGCTACTTCAGGAAAATACCTCCTGAGTCATACAACTAATTCGTCTTTCTCTTCATATACCCCATGGGACAGATAGCAAGAACTATCATGAATCAGCCTACCATTCCTCTGACTTTGCTTTTTAATACCATATTTAGGATATTTCTACTGTGATAGCAAATTCTTCCTAGAAAAAAACAGGACAAAATCTACCTAGAGATAAATGTCTAAATGGTATTAATATCGTAACTAAATGAAACACATATTTAAGCACCTATGTGCTCAATATGTTTCATGCCTTTGATGGGGCAAGTGACTATCCCATCATAACAAAAACTTCTACATGACATTTTAGTGAAAGAGAAGATAAATAAGAATTCTCCAGTTGTAAGTACATTCAATTCTATTGAATTTCATGCTGACTGAAAAAAAAGGAAAGCTCACAAATCAAGGAATGTGATAGTTTTCATACCAAAAATAAAACTTTTACCCCTCAACAATTCCACGATTCTTTTCCTGACTCACCTTGTTCATGTGGTTGCAGACTCAAAGAGCAAATACTCAATGAAAGCTTCACCCACAAGTCGAGACATGCAGTATGGAAAAGCAAGTAACATCATGGCTCTGGAATGCCACGACTGATTCAAATCACACTATTAAAATGTAATGTTTCAGAGTTACTTTTGTCTCTGTTTAATATTCTATTTTTCAATACAATGAGAAAGTAAATTAAGCCACTTACAGTGAACCAAAACTTCCCTTGTTTCCATGGAAATGTTTAGAAGGCTGATCTGAAGTTAACCAGACTTGTGCATACAAATGCTTTTGTTACCAGCCAGCCTAATCCCCACAGATGCCTGTTGTGCACACCATCACGCCCAGGACCCCTTTGCTCTGCACAACACTCCTTAGTGACAGCTGGTTTCTAATTCGGTGCATGGATTTAGCACAAACCTCTCCAATGTGTGTGACACCAACAGGGGTGGGGAGAGCCACCACAACTCACACTCATGAGCTAAAAATTTGGGTTTAACCATTTGCCCTTCTGACCTCCTGCAGTTAAAACGATGACCAGGTATTCTTTTATTATGCTGTTACTCTTTGCTGCTAACATACCTCCAACAATTTTACACTGATGTAATGTTTGTCTTCAATGAAAATATTTCTGTTTTATCCCAGGTTAAGAGACAGTAGAACCAGATCATTTGTGCTTTATTTTTTTTGTTGAAAAGAGATGGTGGGTCAATATTAAAATATTAATATTGAAGTTTCCCACAGAAATAGTCTGAGTAACATATCAATAATGCACAGGAAAAGTCTTGGTTGTAGGTCTGGTTGCAGGGGAAGGGAATGTAGGTGTCTTCAGGGATTTGTTAACAGAATTAAATTATCTGAGTATTGCTGCAGAACAACTAATGAAAAACAGTCATTTGTGCTGACGTTAAGCTGCAGACTTGATGTGCATATCAATTTTTTCTGAGCTGTTCAAGGCAAAAACCTGGAAAAAAAGAAAATGAGAAGCAAGAACTGCTTGGCCAAAGTTGCAGTGTGAGCTGACCTAATGACTTGCTGCTACCCAAAGAGTGATCCTACTCCTCCATCCCTTCTCTCCACTCCAACCACTTCCTCCAGCAGCCTTCCTGGCA
The DNA here is from genome assembly GCA_032275445.1 of Crypturellus soui. Lineage (NCBI taxonomy): Eukaryota > Metazoa > Chordata > Aves > Tinamiformes > Tinamidae > Crypturellus > Crypturellus soui. Next base: position 3,808,139 of record JAUBNY010000580.1, read on the forward strand.
CAGGCTTTGGTACTTGTCAGGTCTTTTGCTGAAACAATTCAACTCATGAACTTGGCAGACAATTATCCATTTTTTTCTTGGGTTATTTTTCTTCCAGCTCAGCAAGGCAAATTAACCTAGGAAATGACCAGGGAATGCCAGATTCAACATGCATGGCCAGAAATGAATGATCACCTTAATAGCAGAGAGCCATTAGTTTGCATCAGCTGTTTATCCAAAATGCGTCCTTACTAATTAAAGTATTCTGTTAAGCAAATAAAGCACACATTGAGCCTCAGTTGCTGTCTAAAAATATCTGAAAAGTTAACCTCAGACAAAATCTCGGACAAACACTGGATGTAAAGTAGATATATCAACCTGCTGCAGTAGAACAGAAGAAATAAGATCTGCTGAAAAGTGGATAACTTACAAAAAAAAAAAGAGGAAAAAAAACAGAGAACCAACTGAATAAATCTTTCTGTGGACAAGGACTTGAAGTACGTAAGTATCTTAAGTCTGCAGGGATTCAAGACAGTGTGAACACATCTGAATAGATCGACTTGACAAATGCCTGCAGGAGGAAGAAAAACAGTATCTGAAAATGGAGTAGAGCAGTGGTTCACGTATTTCTGCTGTGTCACACGAGGCCAAGCTATTTAACATTTGGCAAGCTAGAAAACAGCAAAACGTGAACTAGGTTTATTGAGACTTGAGACAGAGCAGAGTCCAGCCCTGATGGCAGCTGCACAAGAAAGGGCTGGCAAAGGACCTAAAGGCCAAACATCTCCTCAGATTATCAGTGTATCAAGTCTTCTGCTGAAAATAAAATAAATAGAAGTCACAGAAAGCAATTTCTTTCCTGATCAAAGTCTTCTGAGGACCATAAACAAGAAAAATGCTAATCTTTCCAGTATGCTATATCTGTTACAGTATGCTAGAATCTGTTATTCTTTATTCTGCATAAAGAATAAAACAGTTTCTCCTTTAAAATACTTGCCAGAAAAGTAGGCCTAAAAGATAGAAAGATGCATGTAATTTAAAAAACAGTCCAGTAATTTATAAATCAGTGTCTATGTTGTTAAAATCAGAAAAATAGAAGGACTGAGTGAATCAAAAACTGTCACTAAAACTGAGGATTTTCCTTGAAGGCCCTTTGGCAGTCTGAAGTTCAAACACAACGACACAGCTCAAGGCTTATACCTTGTGTGTGGTTTCTAACATGAATTTCCATCCTATCCTGAACAGTTACTCGTGGAACAGGGGTTCAGAGATCAGGAGGAGAGAAAAAGACCAAAGGAATCATTAAAGTAATATTGCAGAAATCTGGACAAGGGAAGGGAAAGCCATAGGGTGGGCAGAGAACTGCCCACAAAGCTCTTGGAGGAGTGATAGTTCATATTTCTTACATCTACTGGTTCCATGAAATCTATAGAATATTCACATCACAGAAAACATGGCTTCCTTCTCTGGCAAGCTCTACAGATGTCTGGAGTGGCATCATCAGCATTAGGGCCTACAATGCAGAAAAATAGCCAGACCAAAAAAAAACCATCTTCTCCACAAATGCAATAAGTGAAGTCAAGTCCAAGTCTGAAAATCTCATCAATGGTTAAGGGACTAGGTGACACAAGCAAGTTGGATGCAGCCTATGGCACTGCTTTTGCCACAGTTTTGGCTGCTCAGAACTCCACCACTCGTCATTCTGAAAATGCAAGTACATGTCACACTGAGTCTAATCAACTGCCCTTTCAAAAAAGCGCATTCCTGCTACTGTCTCTCAGATGCAGCCATATATTCCCTGCTTTCCCTGTGCCAGCTTTGGCATTGGTCTAATCCTACAGGGAGCTGTCACAAGATTTATATCGGTAGAACACATATGAATAATTTTTTTACTTTAGCTAACTTGGCTCACAGTGGACTCTGATGAGCATCAGAGTGGATACAAGAGCCGGGGGTTCAGAGAAGACAACCACACTGCCAGGAACACAGACAAGGGCTCAGTTATAATTTGAAATTATAATTTGAAACTGAAGCTTATGACGCAAATAATGTTCAGTGCCAAACAGCGATTTCAAGAGAGGCCCTTCTAAGTAATACCCAGTGGACCCTGTCTGTAGTCAGCCAGATGCGCCACAGAATATAAGCTATAGCTGACAGGCAGTTGCCAAAGAGCTGCTTGGGATGGCCAATGGGGAAGTAAAAACCAAGCACACTATCCCGTGGAGCGGATCACAAGGCCCTTACAGTAAACTTCCAAGTGTAGAGGGACTTGGGACCTATTTAGCCTCCTCCCCATTACCAGCTCTTCAGAGGTTCCCAGCAAACCAGAGTACTTTTCATCTTAGCATTGACTACCCACATCAATATCCTGCTCTAAATGATGCAAACGGGAGTTTCATCGGCGTGCGGGAGGGCAGGGGTAGATGAATACAGTGACTTGTGGGAACACCAGGAGTCTGTCAGGCTTCTGGCACACAGCCCAGCAATTCATGCATTCAGAAGAGACCATTAGATCATTTAGCCTGACCTGCTGTATATCACAGGCCATTACATTTCACCATCTCATCCTTGCACTGAACCTAACAAATACATATGAGACACAATAAACTACTGTTCTCTGTAACACTTGCTATTCTGAATGAACAAGATATTGTTTTCCAAAAGAATACCAAGTTATTTCCAGTATCCTACAGCCTGTAGTGGAAGGTAGCTTTGAATAACCTGTGAAAAGGTGGAAAAAGGGAGCAGAACCACTGGTTCCAGGATCTGTGAATGCTATTAAATGCTAGTGTTTACAAGACTGGGGAATTTGATTACATTGGCATCTTGTTCCAAGGAAATACTAAGTCACCAGTGGGAATGCTGAGATGATTGTTTTCGAGAATCCAGATTATGATTTATGATTTGGTTTACATGCTCCCTGCTTACTACAATTTAACTCCAGATGCTTGGTTAGTATTGCAGCCATATGCAAGCTGTAGCACTGTGTGGTAAGTTGGGTGGACTTAGAGATGCCCTATAGCAGGAATGCCAGGATTAGCATATTCTCTGTCTAACAAGGCCCCTGCATCTCACACACCCGCACTTCTCATCTTCAGGCAACATCTGCCTTCTGTCACCCCGTGACTTGGCTTTCTAACACCAACACAACAGACAATGCCTGATGCCCAAAGCATACTTAATATAGAAACTGCAGAACTCCCGACCAGCAGAGAGTGCCAGTTGCACTAGAACAAAGATGTGGGCCTTATTTAGAGCATTATCTCTTTAAGAGGATGCTGGAAGTCAGTGTGACTCCTTTTTTTTTACTTAATTTTACTGCAAAGAGACTGTAAAGACTCAGATTGGGAATTATCTCATCTAACTTTAGAGAAGAACAGTATGGGTAGCAGCAGTTGAATTTGTCATACCAGGTGGCTTTCATAGTCAATGGAGAGAAACGGACCCTCTGAGATATAAAGCATCTCATCCAAAGCTAGATTGCTGAAAGAGACAGGCAAACCAGCCGTCTGGAGGGACCTTTTCTTCTCCGCTGCCTATACAGGGAACATAGGCCGAGCAGTACAGATGCAGATGAGAGTCCTAAAGTTCAAAGAGAATAATCTGAGCCAATGCAATCGTAAGTTGGGTCTTGCTTGGCTCTTGACTTTCACCTGGACCATTATATCCACTCTGGGGGTCCTGAGCACAGGAAAAACATTGACATATTGTAGAAAGTCCAGGAGAGGCCATCAAAACAGTTCGGGGCTGAAACACATGGCATCAAAGGAGAGACCAAGGGAACTAGGTTTATTTGGCCTTACGAGGAGAAAGTAAAAGAAAGATCTCACTGCTTTCTATAGCTTATTTATGTGGTAGCAGCTGTAGAAAAGATGGAACAAGATTTTCATACAGTGTAAAGTGATAGGCTGAGAGGCAGCAAGTACCAGTTGCAGAAAGGGAAATTTCAATCTGATATAAGGAATAAAAATCACCATGAGGTTGTCAAAACACTAGAACAAGCGACCAGAGCAGTTGTGAAATTGTCTGCCTTTCAGATATCCAAGCCTCAGCTGGACAAGTCTCTGGGCAACTTGACCTACTTGACCTTGCTTTGCATAAGAGGTGAGACTAGATGATCTCCAGAGGTCACCTCCAACCAAAATCGCTTTGTGACTGATTATAGGAGACTTACAGTTTTTCTGAGAAAAAAGCTAGAGATTGTCCACCCTGATCTTAGGTCACATCTCAAAGTATTAGCCTTGAAGGCATGATATTTTAAAACAAGTAAACAAACAGACTCCTTCTATTCCCCCACTTGTGATGATCACTGTATCTCACAGTTTCAAGCTCTTAGCCATTCACGAGATTTTTTTTTTTGTTTACTTCTTAACTGAAAATATCCTAGTATTCCGTAGATGATTCACATCAACTTTAGGATATGATCCTTAAGAATTAAAAACATACTGAAGAAATAATATTACAGGATTGTCAGCTGGGGATTTCAGCAGGCACTTGGCATCGTGGGTTGTTTGGCGCCGCAGCAACGCAGCAGCGTTACCCCGTGCTGCGCTAGCCCCGGTCCCATAGCTGCAGGCTGCAGGGTGAATCTACTCTCCTTGACAGTGTGAATTAGTACACGCCAAGCTCAGTACCTCTGCAGCTGAGCAGTAAACAGTGACAACACTGCCACAGGTATTTTCATACTACTTTGCAAGCCAAGGCACAGGTTTACCCACTGCATGCTACTTGTTTGAGGCGCAGATATAAAACTTCTCAGGTTCCTCACACTCAGAGCAGAACAGCCTTCCCTGGCTGCCGATTACATTGAGATGGTTCAAGGTGCCCTGGTAGTTTGCCTAGAAGTTAGAGTTTATTTAAAATATCTTTTTGGAAGTTCTATGATTAGAGAAGCTCAACGTGCAACTTCCTGCGCAAGGGAAGCGCGGTCAGAAAGCAGATCGTGGACTCGGTCCACGAGTGAGCAGAGTTGCCTTTGCAGGCTTTGCGTGTGGATCTTTCTCAGCAATTCAGGCATATTGGGAATACAAATATTGGGTTACATTAAAAGCAAAAAAAATAATTAAAAACCAATTAAAGTCATAACATTTTGCTGAACGCTCAGTATTCCCACTCACAAAACAAGACTATATCCTGCATTCATAATAACTTGAAGCTAATGAAGCACAGCTGCTTTGTATGCTTCAGAAGTAGATTAAAACACAATAGGACATTCAGTAACTATGTTAAAAAAGCAAATTCTTGATGGTAACTATATCAGTTAATCTGCAGAAGAAAACTTTTGCACGCCAAAGCAGATTTCACTCCAGCTCTTCTTGTGTGTAGCTTCTTTGGACTGACATATCCCGTTGTGTCATATTTGAAAAAGTAAAAGCAAGTATGGTGGCAATTAAGCATTGATCCAAATCCTGTCCTTAGCAGCCTGTATGAACGGGAGCTGAGAATGAATTTGCATCCTTACAAAACTCGCATCAGAGAGATAAGAAAACCCACTTCAATAGGAACTACAGAAAAGCTATCTAAAATACTGATACCGATTTACAGAAAGTCTGTACTTAAGTCAATGTTAAAAACTGTAAAACTGTAGCTGATAAAAATAAAAGAACAAAATGAATGTTTTTCCAAAGTTTTCAAAACAGACTTTACCACGGAGTCCGATATTTACCAAACTGATACATTCATTAGTTTTTAAAAAAGGTAAAAGCAGATTAAACAACTTTTACTATTATGAGTAAAGTACTTATAGCTTTACATTATATTATCATATGAAACAGTCTTGGGTTATAGACATAATACATCTAACATTTGATATGGGCTACCACAGCTGAGAAATATCTTTTGTAAAATAACTTATGCTATTTTCTATTCACCTTTTTAATCGCCTTTATATCAGTGCTTTTAATGTGCATCATCTGTTACTCGTGTTTATGTTAGATTCTGATCTAGCTGTAGCAGTGTAAGTCTCATTGTGGTGACCTTATTTAAACTTACACAAGTGTATTTTAAAACAGAACTTAGAATACTGGCTATCCTCATCACTGCTTTAAGAACAGGACAACATGAAGGCTAAATTAAGTGCTACATTTTACTGAAATGGTGAGAATTATGT
>JAUBNY010000580.1:3881775-3900744 GCA_032275445.1 Crypturellus soui
TTTTCAAAGAAAATGCCCACTTTGAGATAAAATATTATATTTATACATTAACTAGCCAATACAGGTATTATGCAGCTATATATTTCCATCTCTCTTGTATAAATTACCCTTTACCAGTAACCGTATGTATTACTGGTATACATTGTATTCGAACACGTGATCATATGTTTTGTGTTACATCCTGTACTTAACTCCATAAATCAACTATTTAGCAGCAGGATATTTAAAGGCAGGCAAGAAGCAAAGCTACTGCTCTACTATAGAAGTTTGTATGCTACATAAACCACAGGAAAGTGGCATTAAGTTTTTTCCAGGTTCCTTCCAATTGCATGTTGAAAGTGTCCTCCACCCCATTTTTCCTCTTGAAAAAGCAGACTCGTGTCTTTAGCCTCTACCTATGGCGTCATAAAGATGGCCCTGGCCACATGCTCCCCACCAAACCCATCTGTGGCTAAAAATGTCCCAGAAATAAAATGTGCTGCCCATCCTCTGGGGGAAGGGGCCACCTCTGCTGAGCAGGAACGTGTCTCCTCTCTAGCTCGCGAGGTCCGTGAAGGGCGGCCTGTCCCTCGCTGCGGGCGCACAACGGCCCGGCCTGCTGCAGGCCCAGGCTGCCACGGCAGCGCGAACGTCAGCTGGGCCGCGCGGTGGGGAATGATAAACTGCACAGCCGTGTGCTATCATTTATCACCCAGCCTTCACTTCAACATTCAAACCGTGCAATGTAGTAATTTATAAAGATGTATATTGCTTTTTCTTCTTTCCTTTTTCTCTTTAAGGGAGTATTTTACAGGAAGCCATGATAAATTGTGACTAAGACAATTAGAGAGCACCCTTAGAAAATAGGGCTGCACAAAATATTATTTAAAAATACTAAAATATTTACAAAAACTTTGCTAGGAGAGACTGAGAAATACCTGATGGTCTCCTGCCTTCAGCCCATCAAGGGTAAGATGATGCTGACAAAGTATGCTAGAAACTTGAATAGTCCTCTGTGGTGTTTGAGGTGTTTTAATTAGCAGCCTTCCAAATGCAGTACAGCTTATATCTACACGTGGCATTTAGTTATCAGAGATAGTAAACTGCACTTAATAATCTTACCTCATGCATCTGCTTGACAGACTGACGGGCATTATGCATCTGCCTGTAGCCAAAGGGCTCCTCTTGCCCCATCAGGAGCCCTATCATCAAAGCCACTAGAAATCACCCCACCTCCCAAACCAGGAGTCAGAGGTGCAGAATGACAACAGTCTGGGCAAGGAAAGGACCTGGATGCCCCAGGAAAGTGGAAGGTCTAGGACCAAAACCAGAGAGGGAGCAGAAGAGACCATGAGACTGACGGGTGGATCAGAACCTGCAGAAGGATGGGGAAAGAACATCTGAGACCACCATGGGTAAAGGAGGCAGATTCCCCCACACCGGGGTCTGCAAAGGGTGTCAGGGCTCACTGCATCTGTCTCCCTCTGCGGAAGTGTGTCTGCTGCTGCCAGGATCTCCCCAGGGGCTGGCATGGTTCATGGCTGGGAGCTTCCTCATGCTCCTCACGCCCACCACTTATTAGACTCCAAAATGCAATATGCTTTGTGTTGCCTTGCTGTAATTTGTTAAATGGTTATGGAGAATTTTATTACGATAAAGAAAAACTTTAGCTGTTCAGTTGAAAGGCCTGTTCCAAATGTGAATATTCCACATGAAAGAATTCCTCTTGTTTCAACCCATTTGCATTTTCCTTACATGTTATTGATCTGATCGAACAGTTCTCTGATCAAAGGCATGTTGCTAAATGAGCAGCCAAGGTGGCAATATGCAAAGTGGGCAGCTGTTAAGAGAGCGGCTTAAATAATTGCTCAAGGATTTAGTTGGTAGTATGATTAATGGTTATGGAAATATGTGACATGATACTATGGAGTAGCGTGCAGTGATTGATGGTGACGCTGTGTAAGGCCAAGCTTAGATCCCAGAATATGGGAAAGAGTAATATAACTTTTGCTGATGGTAAAGTGGTGTTTATTAGGGCACTTTAGGTTTCGTACTTGCCTTCCTACTGGAAGTCAAATGCTAAAGTATATTGTGTATAATATTTCTCTTGTATTGAAGTTAAGGAAAAAAAATCTTGTCAATAGTGCATTGTATCAGCGGGATTGATTCAGAGACACTCTCATCTTTCTTTAAAACTCTTTAATAAGCCACACACAATTTTCTGGAAGTTCATGTTGTTGTTGTAACTAACACCTGAGAGAACCAAGTAAGATGTTGAGGAGGAAAAGGGCTGTTTGTGAAGCTGACAGTAGTTTGCACAGGAGATGGGAAGGCAGAGTAGAGAACTGGAAGCTAGTTTTGCCGTGTGGCAAGAATATTGCAGACATTTGCGTTTCCTCCTCTGTGGAGAGTGCTGTGGGATTCTGTGCTCAGATTCTGGCCCTCCTTCCAAACCTTTTGTTTAGGAACTCACAAAGTAGAATTTTATATATTTAAAAAATAAATAAAAGAAAAACCCTAAAATATTAGCAGACAAATTTAATACTAGAGGCAAAAATAGGCTGCAAAAGCTCAGTGTGAATCCCAGTGCAGGCAATATGGAGTGCAAAATTGTTACTGATATCACTTGAAGAGTTCCACGGTGGTCTTTTTTATTTAATTCTATTTCCATTATTGGATATATTTGAATATAAATAGGATCTTATATGGGATTTGAGTAAGATTTCTATAGCTTTATGTGCCAGAGTCTTGACTGCAATAAGTGAAGGGACATCATCCACAAAAATTGTATTCGGGTTTTAACGGTGACAGATATTAGGCTGTTGTGATACAGCAACAACTGCAAAAGCTTTCAAAACAGAGTGGTGTGGGCAGAGCTGTTTAAATGAAAACATTGTTGCTCATGCTAGGCAAAACAGAACTCTGAAAAGAAATGTCTATATTTGAAGCCTTGGAAGTGTTGTTAATCTCTTTATGGCTGTGAGACAAGTGGTGATGTTGTAGGATTTGAGAGAAAATCTCAGATAACAGAAAATCTGGCATTTTAAAGCGATAATATAGCTTGCAAATCTCAAGTGTTAGTATTGGCAAGATTACAGTTTTGGTGAAGAGTTTTCTGAACAGAAGGAAATAGGTAGGTCTGGGATGTCCATCCGCCTGTGGGACTGGTTCATTTGAACTGCTGGATGATTTTCTTGGCACTACTGGAATACAGGATTGTGTGGTGAGTGAAAACCATCATATTTAATTACCTTTATGCTCAAAGGCTCTAAAATATTGTCTCTTCCTTTCTTCCATCACAAATAATCTATGTAATGACTCTGTGCCCCTAGGAACCCCTCACTGATAGTCCCTGGTAGTTTCCCCATGAGAGGGAACTGGAACCTCTGTTGCTTTCTATGGCTCTCCTGAAAGCTCATCTAGGGTAGCTGAAATCAGGGTTTGCTGCAGGATTCATCTACCATTTCAGCAAAAGCACTTCTCACCCGTGGCCTCCAAATGCTATATGGCAAGAACTGTGCCTGCCCAGGAGCCTCCAAACACTAGAGTCACGGTGTTAGAAAAAAAACCTCTATAATTTATAACCTCACACACACCTGAGAAACAGTTGCATGGTTTTGTTTTGTCTGCTGTTTTCTCTGAGCGAAGATTTGTTGTGATAGGGTTTCTCATGAATATCAGGCTCCTGGCACTGTTTTTTTCCTAATTATATTTATAACCAGGAACAAATCATCTGGGCTAGTTTTACCAGACTTCTGTAAGGCACTATGAAAATTTCCATGGCACTCATACTTCTTCTGTGGCATCTTAAAGCAAACACAGAAAAAGAATGTTATTAATTTAAATGTGATCAGGACAATATGTTTATCTATTTAGATACTGTGTTTATTTTAAAATACTGTTAATTGTTTCTCTGATTACTATCTCATTTCTTTTCCTCTGCAGTTTGACTGTACAAACCCATGCTGTAGAAGCTTGGAAAGTATATTAATACTACTAAAGATTGTCTATGGGTCAGCAGAGATTCCATGCATCAGAAGTAGGGTGGAAATGCTCGTGATGTTTGCGACTCAAGCAGCTGTTTGCAGCTCCTGACTGGCAGGGACTCTGTTCTTTCTTGGCTCCTGTCATGACCAGGTCTCATTTTGGGTCAGCCTGAGAGTTCCAGGTTTGTGGAATCCCCTGTCGAAGTCATTTTTTCAGACCATACTTCCTGGCTGTGCATAGTTCTCCCATAAGGAAACCTTTACATCTTTCATGAGGAATTTTCTAGCCTCACTCCATTTATATTTCTACTTGAGTATTCAATTTTTTACTTAGTTATCTGAAAGAAGATACTTATCTGCAGGAACAGCTATTCAGGTAAGAATGAGCAATGAAACTTCTCATCTGTGGCTCCAGCTTTAAGTTCAGGTTAAACTACTACTGTTTCTAGTTATTGCAATCAAATCGTTTGTTTAAAAAAAAAAAAGTTAACTGGAGTAATTCAAATCAGTGTAAATGGCTGATGAATGCTGTAGGCATTTTAAGTTCACAGTAACTCGTGCTAAAAATGAATAAGATACAATTTTCTCATGAGGTACACTGGGAAGGTGTAAGCACCAGTAATGAAATGGGGAGTGTTTGGAAGCAGTGAGGTTGGTGAGGAAGGCTTGATTTTGCTATCACAAAACATGAGGGTAGGTTCCCAATGAAGGTACCGAATTTCTGCTCTTGCTTATGAGCAGAGGTGCTTTGACACTGATGACCCTCAGAAGCTGGGTAGGCAAGCTTGAATCTCAGATTCCCCCAATACAAATATTTTTGTATTTCTGGCCTGATCCAACCTCATAAGTTATCTGAGAACTTACTATATAGATCCAGCAGCAGCTATTGCTGTTTTATTTAAAATATAGCTGAGGAATAAGCAGTGGCCCACTCTTTGCAATACCGTAGTCATTCTCTGTTGGAGAGCCCCAGACATGCAGGTGAATACCTCAGCTTGAGAGATTTGACAGACTTTCTACTGCCCCAGCAATTCCTGACTACTGAGCTCCAGTCTATTGCAAGGTAGAAGCATTCTTCAGATTTTCTGTTGAAATTATGCCATTGTACATAAAATAATTCATAGTTCATTACAACAGATTTGGAAATTGACAGTTTGAGCTAAAATGTGAGATTTTCTTTTCCTTGTGTTCAGTTCTTCCTAAGTAAGCTCTGTTCACTTTGTAAAGTGTCCACCGCAGAGTGGCCTGTAGCCCCATTACTGAAATGGAGGCAGTGGCTCTGAGGATGAATTCTAAATAGAAAGAGGCAATTAAGACCTTTGCAGAAGCAGTAAAACACCGTGCTGTGCTAAACAGTCCCCATCATAGCGACTGTGCGTCCTGTCTGCTAGATGCTGCGAACGCTGCTGGGAAATGCTGGATTTGCTCCCGCTGCTGTGTGGCTTCCGTGCCAGAAAGATGAGTTGTGACAGTGAATGATAAGCACCAAAGTCTCCTCCTGGATCTGGGCTTTGGTGGCTTAATCTTTAGTGAGTTTCCCCAGGCCAAGCCTCAAGTATTTTAGAGGTGCCTGAGGGCAGGACAGAAGCAGTGGCATTGCACTGCAGTACTGCTCTATTTGCTTTTTGAAGAGCTTCTTGTCAGTAGTGCTGTCACATGCCTGGAAATTCACTTGAAAATATTTGAAGGAGACCCTCTTTCCACATACTCCAACACACGCAAAGTTTTCTTGATGGTGCTTTCAGATAAACCGCTCTAGTAAAGCCTCCGTTTTGTTTTATCTCCATAGATAGCTCCAGGAAAACAATCCCTGCTTCTGCAGCCCAAACAGCTCACTTTGCTGCCAAGTGCTATCTCAAAAAGAGGAACAATATAAACTAATTTCATACCTATTCAGTTCAATAATAGGCATTGTTCTAACTATACCTCTAGTGATAAGAGACAGAACAGCTTATTTTCTATTGCTAAGCAACTGTGAGAACAGTGTGCAGAATTCAGCCAGCTCTAATGGGCTGATAGGAATCAGCATCTGAAGTTCTTGTTTGCATTCTGAAGTCAACAATAATTGTAGTTCTCTATTAACATTCATTTAAGATGGTTTGTGGCTGCACCAAATTCAATCAGGATTCCGTCTTAATGGTGTTCTCAATGGTCTGCTCTTCCTTATAAAGAATATTTAGCTATAATACATTACACTGCTTTAATTCACTTGTTTTGATACAATGATGAAGTGGCATAAAAGGTGACATGGGAAAAATTAGGTAATATGAAAGCTCTTTAGAAGCGAAAGCTGATACTATGCATAGCACTAAGTTGCAGGCAGAGTGTTCAAGGTATTTGGATAGGGTGTCATAAAAGGTATTTTCATCTGAGGTGCAAAGACATCTGCAAACCCCTCTACATTTGGTGAACTGGAATCCAGAGGAGACTGGTAAAAGCCTAAGTGCATTAACCTGTGGGAATACTTCCAGACATAATTTATAAGTTCCTTTTAGTCATTCATGTGCTTCCTCTGAGAGGTGGGACTTTCTGGTTCTGTATGATGCCTTGCAGAGATGAGGAACGGGCAAATGTATAAATGCAAAATGTATAATGTTGCAGAAGTGCATCCCGCTTCATAAACAATTTCTCATAGCTGTATTATTCCTGTAGCCTGAAAGGAAACCACTTGGAGAGGATGGCTTCTCTCCAGGTGCTGCTCTCAGTCTGGGCAGTGACAAGCAGGGGAACTGCAGACTGACTGCTGCTGGCCTGGGATCCTGTGCTGCTCTGGCAGGTGTGTAAACACGACTGATGCCTGTGCACAGATGCAATCCTGTCCCATTCAGTAGAACCACTGCTGTTCTCCTTTAAATGAATGCTTAAATGCTTTGTTGGCACAAGCTGAGAAAATGAGCACCTTGCCTGATGGAGCCCATGCTGGTGAAAGAGCATTGCCTTACTTAGCCCCCTGCGCCTCACAACCCGACTTTGCAAGAGCCGATATGTGATGTGAGAGCAGAGGAGTGAAGGTTCTGAGCAAGGCCTTCAGCCAGCTGCCTGAGTCAATGCACTAGCTCATTGCACAGGGGTTTCAAAATGCAGAGGCAGAAAGTCAAGCCCTGCCCTCCTAGCAGCTTCAGCAGCGTCTGAATCACCCCAGCGCTGGAGAAGGCCGCGAGCAGGGCAGATGCTGCCTGACTTGGCCTCTTGCAGCCTCTCCCTTATGTAACAGTCTTCCCTGCTCAGTATATAAGTCCAGAAAGCACCTAAAAGCTGTTACTGAAAGCCCGTACTTGCTCTTATTTATTTGTTCATATGAGCCAAATGTGACTTAAATTGGATGAGTTTTGCATGAGCTTTACAGGAGCAACCCTTTCCTTGTTGGTTCTGGTAAGATTGCCTGCTTGTGGAATCATGAAAAGGATGGTTGCACCCTCTAGTGTATAAGAACCTGCAAGAAATCAGATTCTTAACAACCTTATCTGAATGAGAATGTGTAATATTAAACCACAATAAAATCTCCTTGTTAGTGTTGCAAGAGTTTACAGTGTTAGTATTTCTCCTTCAAGAGAAAGAATTGTAAATACCAAGTTCACGCCAGTTGCAATCCCTGCATTCAAGAACTGTAGAATTTGAAAACTAGTTTTGTTGAGTTGGATTTTTTTATTACACTAGGGCAGCATATTGTTTACAGAAAGAAATAGATTTGGATTGAAAACAGGCAACTCAAATCCAGACCTCCCTGAAACTCAGGGTTGTTCAGTGCAGATTCAGCCGTTAGGTCGGGAAAGTTTGTAATTGTATTTCATTGAATTCTAGGGACTGCTGTAGGACTGCTCCAGTAAAGAAAAGAAAAAGCGTGTGCTTAACTGTCCTCCAAAAACCCCTGCCCGCCAAAGGCGTCTAGGTTTTGGTAGTGCCCCTCATCCCACTCTAATTTAGAGTTAGGAAGTTTTTCAAGGTCTTTTAGTACCTCCGAGCCATTGATCACTTCCATATTCTTCATATGTGACTTTACCTATGCTGAGTTTTGCCCATGATGTTAAAGAAGATCCGTATCCTGGTTCAACCAATTCAGACTTTCTTTGCTGGGACCCAAAAGAGCAGTGCACGGCTCTGGGGTCAGTGTAAGTCTGTGGAGCGGCAACAAAATTCAGGTGTGCTGATTACATTGCCAACAATCAATATATGTAATTGCATGGTCAGCAATAATCCCTTCTGTGGCAATGTTAACAGTGAGGACATCCTTTCACTCCCCACTAGGGCTGCAGTGATGTTCCTTGGAGGGGCAGCCTGAGGAAAACTTCTCTGCTGCTCTCTGGAGACATCACTGATGCCGTGGATTGCCAGCGTTGCTGTTGCAGGTTGACTCTTACAAGACTAGATATCTGCAGAGGCTCTGCACATGCACAGGGCATGCTAAGGTTAGAGAACACGAAGCCCCAGCAGAGGATACGGTAAAGCAGGGAGCTCAAGGAGGTGCAGGGGCCTGGGAGCTGGCAGTGAGGTTGCACAAGGAAGTGTCTTCTCTGGGCATGGATCTGTAGCTAGATCAAGGCTTTTCTCTTCCTCCTCGTTGTGACGGAGGAACTTGCTGGAATGGCTTTGAACTCTGAGCGTGTATCAAAGAGGCCCACTTTTTGGTAGTTCAGTTTTGAAAAGCTTATTTTATTTTTTTTTTAAAAAGTCAAAATCCAGATTTGTAATAAGAAGCAAAAGGGCTCATCAAATACTTTTAAATTTTAATTATTTTTTGAGTTAAAACTTCTACCTCTCTCCAGTGGTATCTGGAATGTAGTGTAGTCTAGTATCTGCTTTCTGGCTGCCTGTCAGCAATAGCTTTCTTGGACAGATTCTGATCTGGCCAAACTACATATATGTGTTTTCATGTATTTTTTTTCCCCTGCCCACACTTCCATTGAAAGCAGGATTTAACCATTTCCCCTGGGGTATCTGCAACCCAATCATTGCAGCACGGGCAACTGCCTGAGATCCTGAAAAATTATGTTGGCAAGGCAAAAAGTGGTCTGTTTTCATTATCGAAGCAGAATTAAATGAAAAATGCAAACAAATGGCACAAATGAGGAAAATTAAATTAGATTTTCTTTCATAATCTAAGTAGTTTCTAATAGTAAATGTATTCTAAAATATTACTTTCAGCCAATAGTGTTTACCATATTAAAAACAGGCTGATTTTATTTACTGTATAATACTTAATAGATCCTCCAAGCCACTTTATTCTGTAATTTTAAATGAATTCATTGGACTTTTCTTAAAGCAAGAAAAGTGATTTTATTTTTATTTTTTTTGACACAATAGTGTCTTAACAACTCATAAGGAAGATACTGGCAGAAGCTGCAATGACTTTTTGTCAGGTATTCTTTTCTTCCAGAAGAATAGAGTTGTCATGCCAATACTGCAGTGTTCTTTGTCATTTGTATAATAGAATCAGAGTAAATAATACTATATAGTGCATGAAGAGGTTACATTTCAAGGCTCAATAGTAATATTATGATATAAAGTATATGAGCCACTAAGTACTGTTGTAATGAGAATGTTAAAAACATAGCAATCAGAAAATTATACTGATATGTGCAGGTACCAGTTTAAAAGCAAGCACCCACCCACACTTGGAAAATTGAATTGATGTATATTAGAAGCTGCTATATGCAAGTTACCTCTTTAAATCCCAAAGCCATATCTTTCCGTATCACATGGTTTCTTTTCTGAGCCTTTTTTTTCTACTTTCATAACTAGATATCCAAGTCTGTTTTTTGGTAGACAAAATTTGAGTTGGAAGACTACTGAGGTTTATAAACTATTCATTGTAATTAAGAAAGTACCAGGCTATATTTGTAAGGAAAAATTCTGTATATTTCCCTCTTCAGATTTCACATTAGAGTTAACACCAGGCCTCTGATTCTCCCGGTGACACATGAATAAGGGACAGCTCTTCCTGGGCATAGGAGTAGTGACCTTCCTGTGGATGTTTAGATGCAGCTGAACTTATTTATGGTGGACTCACTCCTCTCATGGATTGTTTGAAATAAACTGAACGAGTTTTAATTTGCAGGACAGATTGCCACCCACATGAAATGGGCAGAAGCAGAAGACTGCTTCAAGTGTCAACAAACGGCCAAAATGAGCTCTAGATTTTTTTATTTTTTTATTTTTTTTCCCCTAACCAGAATTTTGATGTTTTAGCAGGAGAATATGGAGAAATGTGCTGTTGGTAGCAGGCACCACATATCTGAGGGACACAGAACTTTTGTTTTCAGGGCTTCTCAACTAGAATAGCCCTGGGTCTTAAAATTAGCCATCACAAAGCAATGTAGATAAGAAGCAGGATTTTTTCTTGTGCTGTTTAAAGAAATCAGGTGTAAGCAAGAAATGTTAGCAACAGAGCTGCTCCTAGAAAATGACTTCCAGTCAGACCCATCATTTTTCACAGGGGAATGTCAATATAAGCAGGAGGGGATGTCCTGTTAGAGAAGGGAGGAAGATAGAAGCATGAAGCGCTAGGAACCAGCTTTGGATGATATACGTCAGAAAAGAGATAGGGACAACAGCAAAATAATAAACAGGAATATGAGAAATTTCTCTTGCTCAAGCCTCAGTCAAGAAAGGACAGACTTAGTAAAGAAGATACAGGTGAGATGACAAAATTGTCGTGAGGTAGGGAGTGATCCGCTGTTCTTGGGGGGATACAGAGGAATCAGCTGAAGGAGAGGATGAGGTGTTAATTCCCTGTACTCAGTAGTGAAAATAACTCAAGAATTCAAAGATAATCAAAAGACTACTTAAAAAAGCTTATCAGCGTTATATAGAAGTTCCTCTTAAACCTGTTTTTCACAGCTGATGCTGTTCTGCTGACAGCCATGTGATATGACTTGCAACAAAATATACTGGGCATGGCCAAGTCCCATAAACAGAAATGGCATTTTGCAGATTGTCATACATTTCTGGACTTTCATTATGCTCAGCTGTGTTTTGATAAGGAAGGTGTAGCAAGTTACCTGTGCTTCTTAAAATACAGTAGTTCACAAATTTAAAATTACACATGAGATAGGTCCTGCATTTATATTACAGTTAGGATTGTCTGAAATTAATTCAAAGTTTTGTTTTGTTTCTCCCTTTAAGGAAAGGTAGTTCTATTCTGTTGTAATATGCTGGGCTGGGGAGATACTGTATTTCAGTTAATACCTCATCCTTTCCCCTTTTGAATGTCTAATGAGATATTTAACCTAAATTTGATGGTATTTGTTCATTGGCAGATTTTTTTTTCCTCCTTTAAGTAAGATGAAGGATTTTAGCGTTTGCAAAGACACTAATATTCATCCACATTTCCCAGCAGCCTCACATGGCTATTATTCCAAGAGGCATCACTTCAACGTCTTGGAGAGAAAGCATTACAGCTAATGCAGCTTGGCAAGTCTGGGTAATATTCACTGCATTACCTTGACATGGTTTAATGGCATGAGCAGCATGCACTCTGTCTTGGAGAAAATTACATGTTGACCCTTGCTGTAGCTAGATGCCTGTTCTTAACTGGATAGCTATGAAATGGTGTGGAAAATCTTGCATGAACTCTGCTCCCCTCCTGCTCTGTCCCACAGGGAACTCATTTCCTATATGCCTGCCCATTAAAAAAAATGCCCAGCTTTGGCGTTTTTGATACAATACGATTTCATATGCACAATGGAGTTGCCCAGTGAGCCTTCCTCCTGGCCTACCCTTCTAATGAAAAGATAAACCAATAATGCAAGATATTATAAAAAGAAATAAAGCAAAATGCAAAAGGATGGTTTTATTATCCTGATGGAAAACAAAGATACTGCAGTGCTCCCTTTGCAAGAAGCAGCCTTAGTCCACTCAGGGGAAATTCTTTCTTATCCTGGGAGAAAGGGTGGCACAGGAGACAACACAGGTGATCTTGACAGCTGTGTAACGTGAAAGAACTAAATTCTTTCAGTGTGTTGCTCTCCTTAAGCAGGAGTGTCAAGCCTGAACTGGATGGGAAGCAGTGAAGAGGCAGGTCCTCAGTCTCTCCCTTTGATGTCCCAGCTAGCACGAAAGGTAGCCTGGGCCACTGTTCTGGTACAGAGACGTTAAAATATGAAAGCAAGAGGTGAATAATCTGCTGTAGAGAAGATCCCTACAGTTTGGCTGGAATCCTGATCCACAAAGCTACTTTGCTGGTTTCTGCCATTAGCCCAACTGCAATATGTGCAATATCAGATTACTTGTCAGGCCGGCATATTAACATACACAACATTAATGTTTTGGGGCCCTTAAAATGAAGAGCGCTAATAGAAAAATCCCTTCAATCCTTTCATATGAAATCCCACCATTTTGAACTGACAAAAATAAATGCAATGAACCTTCAGTGATACTGCACCATACAAAAACGTTATTAAAATGCTTTTGAAGGACTAGCTTTGTCTACTAATGCACTGAAGAAACTGCTCAGGCAGTGATTATTGCAATAATAGATTTTGGTAGCTTAAGTTTGACAAGCATTTTCAGGCTTCATATGCAAAAGAATTGCTCTGTCTTATAAAAAGATGGAGTTTTCAATAATATTGAGGTTAAATATTAAGAATATGTGTTTTAAAGGAGTATTGGCAGCTAGCTATTTGGTCAGCTCTGAAAATGTGTTTGAAAGATGTATGGGGAGGTAAAATACAAGACAAAGCAGTAACAGATTATTATTAGGAAGGCAAATGATTTATTTATTTGTTGACTTTTATTTTTTTTTACAGATTATCTATCTGTACATTACCTAAAGTGATTTGAACATAGCAACAAAATGAGAGTGCATGAAAATTTTAAAGCATAATTAGATCTACTTTGAGAAATGGGTCCATTTCTCTAATCTTGAGTTCAGACATTTTTGACCTTGCTATTCATTTTTGGACTAAATAATAGCAACTATCTCAGGGTTTAGTATTCACTAGATATGTGGGGTTTGGGTGCATTTCTGACCAAAGGAAAACAAGTCAGCCTTGTTTTATTCCTGTAAATGAGCTTATCAGAAAAAGACAGCATGGACACAAAAATTCTGACTTTTAAATCCTTACTTTCAATCATTTAAGCCAAAAAGAGTGGTAAGAATTGATTTTTAATTATCATTGTGCTTTCTCTTGACAATACTTGCTTTGAAGAATGTAGGAAGAAAAAATCATTCCTCTCACTGATATGTGCTGCCACGTTCAGTTTTCTTCTCCTCAAATATCCTCGCTGATGTGTTTTGGGGGGGGTTTGAGAGGAGGTTGAGCGTCTTGCACGCCAGCAGAACCCAGGGACATTGGCCTCAGCTGGACTGCCAGCTCTTGCGTGGGTTTTGTGCAGTGACTCGCTGCTCCTCTACACACTAAGAAAGCATCAGTTGTATTCTGTGTTGTTTTATTCATCATGCACTTGTCTGCTTTTCCCAGGTCAAATAAGAACTCCCTTAGTTCCTCTGGAGTGTCTTTCTGAAGGGTCTGAGGGTTTTAAATATTAAACCAGGGACATTCTTTGTGCTCCTAAAGGTGTCTTTGTGCCTTAGCTTGAAGGGGGGAAGCTCTTGTCCTGGGGTTACTGGGTCTATCCCTGCTAGTACTTCACAGACCTCACTGAAATCTTTTTTGTTCTGTCTCAACAGCAATGTGCAGCAGCAGCAAAAAGCAACAGGTTTAAGAGAACAGTATGATGATGTAGCAAGTTTCTGCATAGTGTTTTTTTTAAATAATACTTAAATATGTAACAATTTCCATGCACTGGTGTGTCTGCATGGTGTATTTTGCTGGATACCCTTGACCTGATGGAGATGGGCATGTGGCTGAGCACAGAAAGGGAGTTGCAGGAGGAAAGTTGTAAAATCCTTTAAAAGGTAATGGCTGGTTTTTTGTGTGTTTCACCGTGTAAGCAAATAATGACGTTGGTACTATCTTGGTAATGAATAATCTATACTGTTTGTCTTCTGCAGTATTCTTCTCTTAAATCTCTACCGCATTTGATACGTGTGTGCTGGCATGCATCTGCTAGCACTACAGGTTTTCCTTTGGGATGCCCTAGCTATTGAACTACAGAGTGGCAAACAAGGTCTGATTAACAGATAGGCCTGTAATTGTAACAAGTTTCTTGTTTTTTTTTTTTTTTCTCATAATGGCTAGAAACAGTTGAGAGTTTTATGCCACCTCCAGAGTTAAAGCAGAATTAAGGGGAGACGCTTACTGGGTCTGTTTACTTAGAATTCCTGAGTGCTTTCACTCACAGCACTCTGAATTCGCACCTGTGCCGTGGGTACAACTCGGTGAGGAAACCTGCTGCCCCTAAGGCTCCCTTGACGGTCCGGCCCTAGGACCCTGCGGCCATGGGGTTTCTCCGGGGAAGAAACTACCTCTTTACAGGACCAGCGGGCCCGTCCTGCCGCGGCCGCCGCGAGTCACCGCCCCTGGCGACACCGGCGGCCAGGCCGGGCCGGGGCTGAGAGGAGAAGGGGACGCGCAAGGGGCGAGATGTCGAGGCCGGCCAGGGTGTGATGGGGGGAAGAGAGGGTTACCCCGAGGGCTGCGCCTCCCCCATGGAAGGCTCCCCGCTCCGCTAGGGGGAGCGCCCGCGTCCCGGCCTCCGCCCGCGCCGCTCAGCGCCGTCGCCATGGAGGGGCCGCCGCCATCCGCCTCGCCTAGCAACGGGCGCCGGGCCGCCGCCGCCGCCCCGCGGCCAATGGGGAGACGCCGTGCTGCGCCGCCCGGGCAAGGCCCAATCAAAGGCGCCCTCTGAGGGGTCACGTGGGCGGGTCAAGATGGTGGTTTCCGTGTGGGGAGTGGGCGGAGCCATGTTGTAGCCTCGGCGGGAGCGGCGGCGCCCTTGGGGCCGTTGGGGCTGTTGGGGCCGTTGGGGCCGTTGGGCCCTGCTCGGTAAGGGGCGGGGGGCGGGCACCGGGGAGGCCGCGGCGGGCGCTGCCCGTGAGGACGAGGCGCGTCCGAGCAGGAAACGCTGTTCCGAAGGCTTCGCGGCGAGGCCGTGACCTCTACGGCCAGAAACGTTACCTTGAAGATACGGGAGAGCATTAGGACTGAGGAGCGCCCCCTGAATATAAACGTCTGTTTGATTCCTGCTGCGTAATCTTTGTAACGACCTGCGTGTATTTTATGTTTGTTTGTTTGTTTGTTTTTCTTACAATCCAGGACTTCAAGATGGCAGGCAGAGAGTTCTTGGGGCCAAACTCTCCTCAGAGCCTCCTGCACTTGGAAAAATTAAAGCACCAGGAAATTATAGACAAGTTGTTCGAGGGACTTCCCAAAGCAGATCAGTAAGTGTCTGTACAAAAAAAGGAGAATAAGAAAATAAAACACCCGGTTCTGTAAGGAGCTGGCTGCGCATCTGCGTCTTGGATAGATTTAGTTATAGGGAGCTTTATTTTTAGTTGGACCAAACTGCTGGATAAGCAACTACAGATAGTAGCAAAAGGCCTCCCCATTTAGGTGGAGAAGAGCAGAATGCCAGGGGTTTGTCCCGCATGTTACTGTGAGTGATGCTGCTCTCTGTAGGCCCTGGTAGTTTTTCGCTCTTCATAGAATCACAGTGGTTGGAAAAGACCTTTAAGATTTTCAGGTTCAATTGAAAGCCCTTCAACATCATGACTGTTAAAGTATGTCACTAAGCAACACTTCTTCTTCAGGGCAGCTGAGCATACACCTAAATGGTGATTCGGGAGCATCTCGATAGCTGAAAAAAAAAAAAAACGAAAGACAGTCCCCTCACTTTTTTTTTTTTCTTTTTTGTTATTGCAGTGCTTTTACAGGTCAGTAAGACTGATGTTCTGCTGGTTCTGGATGCATCAGTGCGCTCTATTTTGGATTCTCAGATACACTCTGAAATGTTAGTCTGAGTCCTCCACCTGTGGAATGCCCACGTGCATACACATCCAGCCTGTAACAGTGAATGTGCCATGAGAATAAAATGGCTGGGTTGCAGGAACTACTCTGGGAGATATTCAGTGAATGGAATCCAGTGCTGGGAAGACAGATCTGAAAGCAAAGAGGCCTTTTAATATAAAAAAGACTCCTAAATAAGAGGAAGAGAGATGTTTGACTAGCCAAGTTATTTTGATATATAGCATCATAATTAAATTGTTAGTAGCTTATTTTCTTGTATGAAGCTCTGGTATGTGTGAAGAATTAAACTTTAATTAAACTTTTCCTGTTCAGATTAAGAAGTAATTGGTACCATTGCTGTCAGATGCTTTTAATATTTAGGCTTTTGCAAAATAAGCAGCTACATCTCTAAAGTCTTTTTTTATATAGTTTGTCAATGATTAATATTACTTCAAGCATTAGAGTGTGAAAGAATGTTTTAAATAAGTGGATTTAAGAACCATTTATTTTAATTGAGGAATGCTTTAGAGATTGTCATATTTGATTTGCAAATACTTATGACATTCGGCCTAGGGTACATTTTGCTACTAATTAAGCATTTTATTGACAGCAAGGCTTTAGCTGTAAATCCAACTTATGACGTATTTGGAGAACACACTTTGAACATAATGGCAGAGCTTCAAAATTGGAGTGCCTTCCAGTTAATTACTTGTCTGTCAATAGTTCCAATTCTGTGAATTTTAGATGTGTGCAAATGAGAGAATAAAGCAAACAGTTGTTTCCACTGATCAACTGATTGTGCCAGGTATAGTGCTAAAGATATAGTGCTAAAGAATGGACAGCTTCCTTCTGTGAGTCAAATTAAAGGAGCCACAAACTGCTGATTAGTTGTGTAAAATGGGCAGTTTTCATTCCCTCTGTTATCTTAGCTACTGTGAATATTCTCTAGCAAAAAGTGTTTGTTGAAATAGTAAAGCTTGACTATCTTGGACCAGAGTGTATTCTGTTCTGCAATCCTGGTATTAGAGACATCAGCATGAACAGCTGATCTGACCTGCTTAAAAACCCAGAATCGATATCAGAATTCAGTCCCTCTTACCAGGGGAAATACAAGCTCCAGTTCTGTATACTAATATGCTGGGTTTCTGTGGCCTTTAACTAGCATAACTTCTAGCAAGGCAGAAACTCGTGTGTTCTGTGCAATGCAAGACCCACTAGAGATGATCTAGCAGCTGCAGCGGTCTTCACTGGAGCATCTCTGTTACTGTAGTTGTCCCACCTGATTTTTCCATAAACTCTTAGTTTGAACGCAAATCTGTTCTGGTGGGTAAGCATGCTTAAACTTTGGAACTCCATTGTACTAGATGCTGTGAAAAGTCACAGCTTTGAAGAATCTAGTAGAACATGGAGAATAACACAAACGTGTGTGAGAGGGGAAGAAGGCTGGAGATAAGGCTGCTAATGAGGTCATTACAGAAGTGAGCCAATGCACAACTGTGATTCAGTTCAAAAGTCATCCCAGTGATCAGTTAAGGTATCTTCTGTTTGCACAGTATTTGTTTAACATAAACTTTGTTGTTGGCCTAGTTTCTAACAATCTTGTTTAACATGTGTGTTACTTGTTAAAACTTCTGTCTTCTGGCTTAGTGTCAGAACAGGTTGCCTGATGTGGGCAGACAAAAAGAAAATGGAAGGAAAATCAAATTAGGGAAGAGGACAGACAGCTCCAATTTTCTCTTCTTCTGATTCACTCTAGATTATGATACATGTTCCCTACACATGGGGGAGCGTACTTGCATTCTGCAGCTCAGACTGCTTCAGCTATTTTTGCCCATGCATTTTGTCTTATTAGGTATATACATTATAATGTAAACTTGAATGCAAGCACTACATTTTATCCTTCATACAGACATTAGCGGATTTGGGAAGATACCACAAAGAGCCTAACTTCTGTCTCTG
Organism: Crypturellus soui; assembly: GCA_032275445.1. NCBI lineage: Eukaryota > Metazoa > Chordata > Aves > Tinamiformes > Tinamidae > Crypturellus > Crypturellus soui. The sequence goes on from JAUBNY010000580.1 coordinate 3,899,546, forward strand.
CTGTTGACAAAAGTTCAGCTTATTATTTCTTCAATTGGGCAGCATTGTAAAGTGAAAGATATTAATGTCTTGTATAAGGCTTATGTAAGTCAGGCATATAGCAAAGGGTGCTGTACTGGTTGCTTTTGAAAGTGGCTAATCTCCATTTCTGGATTTGCAGGAGTTGCATCTGTTACCTCTTAATGTAGAATATTCCGACATAAATTATAGCATTGACTAAACTCTGTTATTTATTGTTCTCAATTACTGCTTTTTTTTTTCTTTTCTTTTTTTTTTTTTCTTCCAGGAACCTTGTTAATCATGGATCCTACATCCTTGCAGCAAACTCAAGCTTATGTGGCTTAACAGCAAATACCTTCTTCAGGCGCACCCTGAACATCACAAAGGCAGCCTTTGCGTCTTCCTTGCCAATGGCTGTTATACCATTTATATCAACAGCAGCAGTTTATGACATTTTTTTGCGTCAGCCTTTATTTTTAGGTAAAATTTCATTATTCATTGTTATTTGAAGGGCTTTTTTTCTCTACATTATGTAACACTAGAGGATATCTTCCTCTTTGAGTAGCAGTGAGCTTAAATTGTTCTTCAAACCATGCCTTGCAAGGCAAGATTTTCAAGAGCACAGCAGTTCATCTAGTGCACTTGGCAGCAGTATGTGGGAAGATACCTGCATGTGTGTGTTTTTATATATATGTGTGTATATATATATGTACATGTGTGATGTGCGCTGATGAACAGTGATACTTTTAGGATTTTTCTTGATGTGCACTGATGCTTATAGCATCTTTCACACAAAAAGTCATGTAGAATTCATACTCGAACTGCAACAAGCAATTGAGTGATTGGAATGATTTTATTTGAAAGTCAATTACAGAACAATAAATTTGTTATGAATGCGAATGACTTTCACTTTTTGCAAGCGTTAAGAGTTTTTTATCCTTTTAATTTCCTGAATGCCTGCTCAGCATGGCTATTTCTGCCAGGTGCCACTTCCCACACTTATATGCAGCTTAAGGCTGATGTTCAGGAACTATGCGGATATTGTGGATACTGACAATGAAATGTTTTGTTTTGCTGTGCAGGTGACCTAGACTGTGAGGCCTGTGCTGTGGTCAGAGGAGGATTAATAGGGGCTATTGTAGGTGGTTTCTATCCTTTTCTTATGGCTCTTCCTGTGAATGCCAGCCTTGCAGCCAGGT
>JAUBNY010000580.1:3934565-3947554 GCA_032275445.1 Crypturellus soui
GTAATACCTGAACCAAAGTATGTAATGGCTGGGCTTGGTCTTCCCCACTGCCTGGTGGGGCGCTTGCTTTCCTGCACAGTATTTCCACTTGATTCCTTAGCAGCTCCTGCCATTAGAGACAGGCATGTAGCCATGTCAACGAACATAGGGAAAACAGAAAAATAGTATTTAGAAGCATACGGTCCCTCCTGCAGTTTTCCACATACAATGTTGCATAAGCTAATCTTACTTACAGAGAAACAAACCCTAGCTAAAGTCATAAGCAAAGAAATGCATGTAGTGCTACCACATTTACTTGTTCGGGCTTTGCACATTTCAGAAGCCAAAAATCAGAGACTTTTAATTAAGTATTGATGCACAGTGAATGCAAATAATAGTATCTGCTCTGCATACTGCAGGTATTTTTCTAAGGTTCACCTCCAACTACCCACCCTCAAGCTCACTGTCAGCCCTTGCTCGAGCAGGAACACCTTGAAATATTGGTTGGAGTCTGAGCATACACAGGCTGAGGAATTTCTGGTGTATTTTGGAACAAAGGCCAGAGATTGTCCTGGACAATAATTATGATGGTATTGGAGCTGTGACCTGAAATAGTCCTCAAATCATCTCAAGTTAAAGATCATGATCAAGTTGATGACTTTCAGAGCACACTGTCTGCGTTTGGCAAAAGAGAGAAAGGAGAGAGGGAAAAAAAAAAAGAAAGAAAAAAAGCCAGTCTGTATTTTCATAATGCTTTCTCAGAAGCACAGACTTGATCAACTTGTTCTTAAACCTCATGATTTTATATTATTTTGTGATGAGCAGTTGTCCAGAAGACTTTTACTACTTTATCAATCACACAAAGTAACATTGTAAAGCTGTCGTTATTTTAGAGTATTATTTTCTTCATGCAGTGTCCAAGATAGCACATAAAACACTAAAAAATATTAAATCTAAATTAAAGAGCAGCATGTCCTTTGCAGCTTATAAATAAATAATTCAGTCTTCTGAATTATTATATGAAATCTTCTGAAGATAAAAACCAGTTGTTGAAAACTACATTAGGTAACGGCTAATTATAGCAGCATTATTGGTCAGCCTTTTTGGGATGTCCTAAAGGTTCTTCATGGGATGAGCAATTTTAATCATCACTAAAGAACAACTTCATCCTTTTGGGAAGACTGTAATAAAGGAATTTCTAAGCTCGACGTTTTTCAACAAGATTTTACATGTTGGTAAGAACCTTCTGAGTTTACTCAAAGTGGTCTGTAAAGGAGTAAAGACCATCAAGGCAAGCCACATTTATTAAGAATTACACCAACCTTTGGTGCCATGCATCATGAGGGTGGGTGCCCAGCTTGCAGACCAGGAAAGCGAAAGATGGAACTGCTACAAGGTTTTGTGCAAATGAACAGTAGGAGACAAGCTTTGCTGCAAAGAAAAACAGGTGATGCACAGAGAAGGACTTAGGAGACAGGCAGCAAAGTGAAAGGTCACAGAACTGAGCAAGAGCACAACCAGAAAAAAAGAGAGTCATCCTAAAACGTAACTCTGGCTCTTAACTGCCTCTATCCACTGAAAGCACAGAGAGTAGCAATTTTATTACACACTTGTTACCTCAAACTAGGAGATTATCACTTTTATTTTCAAGTGAAGTTTTCTGAAGGATTTTCATACTGTTAGATGAATTACTATATGCAAGCATTTTAAATAGAAAACATCTCTCTTTCCCTCAGAAATAAATTCAGTACATTTCTGATCAAAATGGAGCTGTTACGGATGTTTATAGACTCGAGAGAGAAGGATTTAATATAGAATCCTCTTCAGCTCAGAAACTACTTCTCATTCAGCTTTCCTGCAACAACTAGACCCATTCACTCATACATCAGGACTATCGTGCATCACTCTGAAAGGAACATTCTCTCTTGCAGAAAGACATTTCTTTTTCTTGGTAGAATCAGATTTATTTTCCCTCAAATATCTAACAGTTTTGAATCTTCCCACAAACTTAAAGCTCAGACTGAATTAATGGTCTGTTCTCACAGAGTGACTGAATGGACTCAAGGCGGACAGCAGTTCAAAGCAGAAAATCCTGGTCTTACTTCTGGAGGCACCACCCTGTGACACAAGAACATGTATGGGACCATTCTACGCACCTTCAGCAACTTTCTCCTTGTAAATATAAGCCAAAGATAACCTGCATTCAAACACAGAACTATGAGCAATGCATATCGAGGAGATACTTGAAGCTCTTTGAAATCTGAAGACAGTATTTTGGAAGGAACTTACAGCTCCTACACTTCACCAGTTCTGATGTTCACATGCCAACTCGGACGGAGCAGGCAGCTTACCTTGAACTAGATTTCACTTCTTCTTCCTGATGTTCCACAACATCATATAGTTTTGGTTGTACAAAGACTTCTTTGTTGACATTGCTCACCCAGCTGTTCTTTGCTTTGTTTGATTTGTTCTGACCCATTTCAGCTAAAACATGAAACAAGAATATAGTTGTCTCCTATAAACTCACACAGGACTTCACAACAATAAATACAATTATTTACATTCTGTCCTATAATTATTTCATACGTCCACTCTACTTAGGGGCACAATCCGATTTCTGAAGAATAAATTTTTCTTACTCCTAGAGATGTTGCATACTACTGTAAATACTCCATTCTATTGCTCCAGGTATAACATTGGCTATCTGTAACTGCAAGCAAAAATATTTTGATGTTTAACGAGTCATTGGAACCTAACCATTGTGCAGTTCTGAACATACCAGCATGCTCCTTTGTTTAAGCAATACGTCTGGGGTAATTATCATTCCATCATAGTATGGTTTTAGGTATTTTCCTCTAAGCTATACCTATTGCTGTAAAATCTAAGCTAAACATTAGCTAGAAATTTACAGCTGATTTTCATAGCCTTTAATACCAGAAACAGGCAAAACCACAAACACACCCTTAACCACCTGTATTCCTGTTCATTTCAGGCCTTTTTTTGTAAAGTGAAAATCCCCAAACCTCCACAGGGTAATCTCTACCTGCACAAACTACCATTATGAAAACTGCTCCAGTTGCCAGAATCCTAGGCACATAAACTACGATTATAACTACTAGCTCCAGTTTATGGTGCTTAACTCTGAAATCCATCTGAGGACTCAGAGGTCTCAAACTGAACCCCCAGAATGTGGAAGATTCATCTTGAAAAGTAATTTCTCATTCTCATATTCTTTATATGTTCCAGGATAACACAAAAGGCCTCGGGACTGAAAATGTGAATGGGATCCAGGACTGGAAGGAGCTTTTAGTTCAATACATAAACATAATGCTTCTATTAGCAGTCATCACCCTAAATTTTCTCTTTGTACATAGGATTAGGGGAACACTATAAAATACACAGTAAACCCCTCCTTTGCATATTTTTTTTTGCTCTTAAGGCTACTTTCCTTGGAAATATTCACAAGTTGTCTGGACACAATCCTGGACAATGTGCTCTAGGTGCCTCTGCTTGAGCAGGGGGGCTTGGACTCCAGAGGTCCTCTCCAGTCCCAGCCATCCTGTGATTCTGTGATAATTCCTTTGTATCTCATAGGCAATGATGTCTGACTAAGAGCATCATCACAATGATCTCCACGTCAGCCATGCCAAAGTAAAACAGAAAAAGCACTAAAAGCAAAAACACAAGGAAAAACATACCAATGGTGGTGGGCTTCCTTCGCATGGAAGCTCTAATAATATCCGCTCCATGTATCTTGTCTCGGTGTCTCTTTGACTTTGCTTCATAAAACCACTGTCCACTCATGTTCTTTAGCTGGACATCATCTTTGATTTTTTCTGATAAATGTCTGGGGAGAAAAAGAAAATATAAAAGGAAAGAGAGACTATTTATTTGTATGAACAAAAGTCTGCAAAGGGAAATGCTAACTCTGCTATACATATACAGGTTAACATGGTATACTGAAGGCAAGATAATAGAGGTAGGGGGAAGGATATGGAGAAGAGTACTAAAAAAAAAAAGGCTTTTTTTTTTGCTGCTTCATCTTTCTGCATTTTTTAACACGCTCACCAAACTGTCTCTTTTAGAAATCAGGAGACAGCATCATGATCAAAATGTTTAGGTATAAGTAGAGTATTTATCATGCGTAAAAGTACAACGAAAAGAAAAATCTGAATTTTGTGACAGTGACAGACTCTACACAATCTGTTGATAGTTTCTACTTTAAATACAGCACATAGTGATATTCTTCACTCATCTGAACTGAAATTAAATTTAAGCATTTTCAAGTAGGTTTTTATAAAGAGGTACCTCAAGCTGCATGCTAACTGCTCCCTCTGGCTTCAGGCATGACCCTTTGCTTCTCATTCAGACAGCTGAATTAGCTGAGAAATCAGCAGCTGCCCCGACCTGTGATTCACATATAGTTTTTGCTTAACTAATGTTTTTGTAGTTGAAAAGCCATGTTGATAATACAAGGTGTTCCCTTAAAAAAAAAAGTGCATCTTTCTAAAACAGGGAATCTGAGTTCCCACTGGTGCTCTTCAGCTCTTCAGTCATCTTCTGAACTAGGACCAAGATTCAACCTCTCAGGAGACAGAACGCCACTCTCACATGGCCATGCTAAATGGGCAGAGTCTTTCCTTCTGCAACTTGCTTTAGTGTCCTCCAAATGCTGACACTTCCTACAGCACAGGATCTCTGATCTGCTCCACTGCTCTGCTCTGGAAATGCTTAGAGACTTCTGTAAGGCTGCTGTGGCACATTATTTACGTCCTCTGACCTGTTATTCCTTGTATTTAATTATGGCAGACTACAGTGACACTGAGCTGGGGAGGAAATAGCATCAACCTGATGTCAGTTACTCCAACTCCCCCAAAATATGTTTTGTTCTAAACCTCTCAACCTGACATAACCTTGGAGAAGCCTCCAGTAACTACAAATCTTGACTTCTTGCCTACGAAGGCAGGTCCTCCAAGGTTAAGATGCTTCTTCACAGCATAAGAAATCTGTTAAAATTAAGGCCAGGGTTTTCTTGGGGCTCAGAAGATGCATTTTCAGGCTGTCTCTCTCACACACACACCCCTCAGTGTGCTTTGGACACATGGTGCCACACTTTCTGTATGTTACCTAAAAGTCTGTATATGACCACAAGTCACAAGAGAAGACTGTATCACTCCGAGAAAGTAAAAGATTATACAGTTTATTAATTTACAGGTTTCCATCACAAGTCCTGCAGCTACATAGGAATTTAAATTCTGGCTTCAAGGTCACCCTGTCTTTATAAATCATGCTTTATGGAGCGAAGAGCTGCTGTGGGCAGTTTGGGAGGTTGTTTTCTTTCCTTATTAGGGCACCTAAGTCAGACATCTGCCTAACATATGGCCTGGACACCAACCTACAGACTAGGAAAGTAAATACGGAGATCTGGAGAGTACTTCACAATCAGAAATGCCCTCCAGCTTCATGTCTTTAGACTAAGGACTACGAATTGAACACTTCAACGTCTCCTCCAAAGTAACTGTCAACAAACAGTTTTTAGGTATAAACCGCGTTCCCTGTCTTGAATCAGCTACAGGGAGTTGAGGTTGCCAAGAGCTGAGGTCATCGCTGGCATTTTTGGTGCCAAGATGCAACGGTGCATAACATACTAGACAACTTAGAATTTAACCCTCCCTGCTGCTTGTAATGCTCTGCTTCTCCAGGAGCCAAAACAGACTCCTTCCATCTGATGCAGGTGCTCTGAGTTGGGGAGGGGACACAGCAGGAGCTTCCCTCTACCCTTAAGCAAATTCATTACTCAGCTATGAGCCAGTTCCTCACTGCTCCTCCAGTTTACGAACAGAGCCAGGAGGTAACATGACATGCAAGAACCTTTACACAGCTGGTTGCTTCTACCTTTCACCCTCTTTCCCATATGTTATTTGCCTTCTCAGAACAGATGCTCCTTAAGGCCAGGGCCTGGCTTTTCAGCTATTTGCACAGCCCCCAGGCCAGCAGAGCTCTGCCTCCAGCTAGTGCCTCAGGGCAATATGACAACCAATGCCAAGGGAGGTTCTCAAGTGAGAAGGTACTGAGTCACAGCAGAGGTATTCGATACCCTCCCCTTGTTTGACTGAGCCCTTTTAGCCCAGATACTGCCAACTCTTTCGCCTTTGTATTCAATCACTGAAACTAGGGTGCACTGGAGACCTTTGCAAGTCAATTTAGCAGATCGACAGATCGTGGTGGAAGTGGTTGGTTCAGACCACAAGGACCACAACGTCTCAGCTAAGTCAGACTGTTCACCTGCTGTCCGATCCTCTGATCTGCTGCTGATAAACACAGCAGGAAAAAGCAGAAGCCAGCGTACCTCATCTCCATCAGCTCAGCAGGCCTTCTAGAAGCCAACAGAAAATTAATCTTGCCAACACAGGCAGAAATTACCTCTGTTCTTATCCAGGATTCTCTGACCAAGAGAGCTCGTATTTTAAGAAGCAACAGGAGCTCCCTGCAGCTGACTTGCAAACTGCTGCTTCTGCCCTCTCTTCTCATTTTGGTACTTGACTCTTGGTAGTCTGGCTTACACCTTTTCTCCTCCAGAGGAGCATTTAGCTTCTTTTGAGGAGCTAAGAACAACATCAACATTTTAGCTCTTCTCAGACTTTCCCCAGACACAAATAAGAGGAGGCAGACTTCCATTATCAGAAAACACCAAGCTATTAGCACTAGCTCTTTTGTTTTGCAGAAACAGCTGCTGAGATTAAAGGTGAATCTCTATCGTGCTGTTTGAATTCTCAAATTCTGCTCTGAGCAGGCACTAGCAGAGGTACCAAACTGAACGGTGTGGCCAAGTTTTGCTGCTAGGCATTAGCTGTGGTTTACCTTGAAAGGCACCGTGCAGAAGTCAGACTGTAGCCACTCTTTTCCACTGCTGCCTGGGCCTCCCAGCATTTAACGGGACTAGAAGCCAACAGGGGATTCTGTGCCAGCAATTCCAGGCAACCGAATGCCCAGCCAAGCTGCCATTACACTATTTGCTCTTGGCCACAAGCAAACTAGTAGGCATCCAGTGTACAATTTAGATTGCAGGCTCCGTTTGCAATTAGGAAAAATGTAATCATGGCTTTATGTATGAAGTAAGCACCTATTCTGGAGTCCCTGAGAGGCCTGTTGAAATATCCAGTACCCTACGCTGCACTTCTCAGAGCAAACTGGCCTGATGTTATAGTAAACTCAGTGCTTCTTTTCTCTAGAGCAATGATACAACTCAAGAAAGTGAGGGTGCACTGTTAAAAGATTGACTAAAATCCTCTTTCAAATAGGCCTGGAGTTCTCCCTTTACCTAATATGCTGTTCCCAGTGTGTCTCAGAGAAGCATTTTTAATGTGAAGAAGACAAACCTTTCACCTAAGTACACAGTATTACAGTGAAGATGCAAACAACTGTGAGCCGCTCTGCAGGCAAACAGAAACCCTGCAGATACCCACGGAGGCAGGGTGCTCCCCACCCCGGGAAGGTCTGATAACTAGCGACATCACATGGTACCGAGCGAGGCACAAAATCTGCTGCTGGATCTAACCAGGCCGGGTAAACCTTTCTATCAGCAAACCCACAGCTTATCTTGCGCTTTGTAGGCTGGTGTGATAGCTGCTGTGAAGGCAAACTAACACTGGCTTCTGTTTTTTTTCCTCCTTTTCAGGGACTCTTAATTCCTTCCTTTTTACCCCCTTTATTCAAAGTTCTCATTATAAACCATCACAGAATTAGTAGGATGTGACCGTCAACAACTTAGCAACTTTTCATTCCTTTATTCCTCAATGAATGGCTTACACTGAGCTTTGCAGTCAGGACAGTCTGTGCCATGCTGGTGTATGCTGAGACTTTATGTAGTAACTGAAGAACTACTTAAATGAACCTGTGTTTGGCTGAAAGAAACAGGATTTATTAGTGTTTCAAGTACACAGCTCTAAAAATAAGAAAAACCACCTTACTGGCTGGTGGCAAAATGCAAACTTTTTTAAAGCCTGATACAGCCATCCTATAATTGCACCTATTATGTGTACAAGTGCATAAATGCACTTCAAAGACCTCTTTCCTGCAAATGAAAGGCCAAATAGGTGAGGAATAGGGGAGGAGACAGACTTTCGAGGAGTTTATCCTCACTTTTATTTACTACAAACACAATAAAACCCAAACCAGCACAAGGGAGACAAAGGATGTAGGTTTGCAATCACCTTCCAGATATCCACAAACAAGATAAAGTTTCTGTAGTACCACAGTCCTGCAAGAATAGGTGTAAAAGGATTTAGGAGGCGGCACTATGCCCACCAGGAATGCCGACTCTGTAATTTTCCGTCTATGAGACCGGACTGGAAATTGCTATAAAAGATTTACAAGGCAAAAGGAGTAACTGTTTAAACACTGAACTCTGTATGAACATGTTTCTTTATTCGGCACATATCTAAATAAGGCGTAGGAAAAAATGTTCTGGTACTTGTTTGAGAACTACGCCCAAAAGATTTATAAAGGGCCATTGGGGATATGTGGAGTTGGGGATGTAGGTAGCTACACACATAGATCACAGAGTCATAGAATGGTTGAGGTTGGAAGGGACCTCTAGAGATCATCTAGTCCAATACATGGGATTCAAAAGCTTACTGTTTGACTGGCATAAGCAATAAAGCCACTTAAGATACACGGGAAAAATTAAAGCAGTCCGAAGAGATTATGTAGTTTCTCCCCATTCCTGTTATAGTCCAGTTATCAACGTCCCGTCTAACATTCCTGCCTTTGGGTCTCTGGATAATGAGTTTCTGAGTAGGTAAAAGTAGCCAAGGACATGAGAAAAGAAGTCAGTCCTGTTCTGTTTGTTGTCCTGTATGTTATTCCTTTTTGCCCTTATCCGGGGGTGTTAGATTTACTAATTAATTAATCTCAATTAGCATTTGGATCCTTGGAGAACTAGCTATGCTGTAGTCAGCATGACTCCTCATGCCAATCTAGACAGTGACAACAACATTTATTCTGAAGTGGAAAGGGAAGTTATGGACAATTTCAGGCCTGAAGTATCAGAACGAGTGAATTACATACGTGTAGGTGTAGGTGTAAGGCAAGTCAACTGAACCACAATCCCAAATTCTGTGCTAACCAAGTGGCCACAATTAATTTCCCCACTGGCCGAATTAACTCTGCCATATATCATTTCCTTGTATAACATTCTTCATAGAAGACTGCTGTGCCACATTTGCAGCAGACAGATATTTATCCTCATATTTCCCTTAAATTCTACATATATCTTAGTCTGAAGATGAAATCATTCATTTTTGCACACTTTTCTACTATAAAAAGTAAGCTCCATTTTACAAGTAATATGTTATATATCAGGTAATTAGATATTCCTAACAGACTAATAACAGACAGATTAGATAATCCTGACAGACACAGAACACACAAGCTTACTTGGACATTTCTTACCTAGTGGAAGCATAATTCATGAAACCTGTAGCTTGGAGATTGAGGTTACAGCACACAGCAGGTAAACATCTGTCCAGGTATGCCAGCCTTCACAGTTCCCACTGATTTCAACTGCTTTCATTTCTATAATAGCCTCACAGCATTTGATTTCCCTGTTTTAAAGGATTTGCATAGAGGTTCCCAATGGCCTCCCCTCCCTCTTCATATATAACCAAAACAAACTGCCAATGATCAAAACAAAAGCCTTTGCAATGAAGGAACAACTACTCTGCGACAACGCTGCACCTGGAACTGCGATACAGGATGACTTCAATCTGAGATACGTGGCTGAAAAAATGTGCTTTCTGTCACAGGATCTGCCAAACCCAAGGACAGCAGCACGCTAAAGACATTAAAAACAGGAATACGAAGCACAAAAGCAACACACAGGATGTACACAAGCAGCTGTAAATGAGCAGGAGAGCCTGCATCACTGCTTTCTTCACACTGCCAGCAAGGACACTTCTCAGAAATTGGGGCCATGTTGAAGAGGAGGTTGCATTTTAGAATTTCAAGCTAGCTACAATATCAGAACTAATTTGTTATGAAGATAAGTGAAATCATCCATCCACTATTACTGAACTAGTTAACAATCCATGGTGGTGGCAAGATGAAATATCAGCCTAATTTCCACTATGGCGCAATGCTATATCTGTTACCAAGCCCAAGTGCTAAAAATACAATAATTTATTAAGCTGCAAATGGAGTTTCAGTTTTTTGTTTACTCGTTTTTTAAAAAATCAGTTCCAGAAAAACTATAAACTCTATCAAACTTATTATTAGCATCACTTTCTTATTTCTAGGTTAATTTGAATTAACCAACCCAGAGACCTAAGGATGACACCAGTCCTCCCAGAGGAACCTCAGAATCATGTTGCCCTGATAGCATTTTAACACATCCTTAGCTCCAAATTTAGAGAAGTCAATATTATTGACCCGATGGCCTGGATCCAAAGGCCAAACAGACTTTGCAAAAAGTTTCAGTTTGGAGCAGAATGGACAGAACTCAGCCTAAGAGAGATATAAGTAACTTACATGCACAAGCTGTTGTTCTGTGTACTAGTCAGGACAGAAGGAGAAGGCAAGTAGAAATACACTGTGGTCTCACCTTCAGGTACATCTTGCTTATTTTTCATTCATGTATACACACATACTTTAATCATGATGCTGTGCATTTATCCTGCGAGGTTTATAAGTTAAAAAAGAGGTGGAGAGCTTCTGAAATACACATTTTGGCAGGAGTTTTAAGGAGTCTCTAGGTATTGTGGGGCCTAGAGGACAAACAATCATTCAAAACTGGTGTGTAACTATCAGACTACACGGACACTGCAACAACAGCTCGGAGGTATGAACTGGTAAATCAGTTTTGGGCAGATGCCAGCTCAGCTACCGAGGGCACAGCCCACTCATACTGAACACCATGAGAAAGTTAAGTTCACAAAACACCCAGGAGAACCAGACCCCTTGAACCTTTCTGAGATACGCAGGGCCACACCAACGTATGTATTAAAGGGGCTTGGCCCGCGGCAGTCACCACCCACCACACAAACAACCCTGCAGCAGCATTTCCCTATCGTTCACCTTCTTGAACTCACAGAACAAGCAAACGCTCCTGAACACGGCCCACGGAAGACACTTCCAAGAGGTTCTGCTGGGAAGGGGAAGCCCGGTAGCCACAGTGGCAACCACAGCAGTTTTCTGCCTCAGACACGCTGGTGCCAGGGGCAATCACTGCAGAAGAGTCTCCCAACCCCAGTGCAGAACTTGGGACATGAGCGTATTCTGTCCCATGCTACCATCACCAGAAAGGGCCCTGCACTGTGCTGAATCTGAGCTTCAAAAGAGAGTTTGGGGCTGCTGCGAGGAAATTCAGTTACGTGCTTAGGCCATTCGCTTGTTTGGTCCTGAGCCGGAGCAGGGGGTTATCTGTGACTCCCAGAGAGGAACAAGGATGCTAGGAAAAAGAATTAGCAGTATGATGAGAAACAGCTTCTCAAAGAGCTGTTACTCAGCTCCTTATTTTATGCTATTCCCCCTTCCTCAAAATACTGCCATTTGGGACTGGCAACTCCTCTTGGGGGAAATGAAGCAGAAAGAGGGATCTTCTTGTCCCAGAATAAAAACAAAGAAGGATGCAATGTTGTTCCATTTCCCTGCATCGTCGCCCCCTCCTGCAATCTGAGATTTCTTCGTCTCAGTATTGCATTTAAGAAGAAAGTGTCAATACCCCCTTTCCTTTGGGGAAAGCTGGGCAGAGGTCACAGGGGAAGCGCTGAGAAGGGATCTCAGCGGAAGATTTGTAAAATTCCACCAGGAAGTTGCTCAAAGAGGAGTCTGTAGCATGGACCAGTCTGTCCATGCTCCCAGAACGTGGCACATGGATTCCACAGATGGAACAGATTATTTCAACGCCCTTCAAACCTCAGAATTTCTTTCTAGCAGGAAAAAGATCACATTAAAAAGGCTTCCATTATGTGCACATACAAATAATGCCTTGTCAGGGTGTGATGTTTGGATGATGACATTCTCGGAATCTTCCAGGTCTGCAAGGCTGTAATATTCAAACTAAATAATTATATCGCTTTGACTGGAGATATAATTCAGATAATCTTTTAAATATCTATTACATAAAAAGCAAGTTCAACATGTCATATCTACAGCAAAAAATCAGTTGCAGATATATGCTTCTAACTTCTGGTTTCTGAATATACTAACTTTTGAGAAGATGTTATGGTAGAAGCCAGCATGCTGATTATAGGCTAGCACAACTTGCAGTCCTTTGCATTTTCCACCACACCCTCTTGAACTACAATTACAAATGGCAAAATCAAAATTATGCAGACAAAAACACATGTCCACAGCACTTTTCAGACCACTACTAGCAGTTGGATTTGCAGCGCCAGGGAGTATTCCTTTCCCCAGGCACTATTTTCAAATTCACGTCTACAATTACTTTTCTTGAGCAGTTTCAGACCTGGCACTGCTATTTCCAATGCTTTTTCTCCCATCTCAAGGTACCCGCATTATTTCAAGCTATTCCAGAATTAAAGTCCATCTTTCTGTATATACAAGAGAGTCAAGACAATTTTGACTTTTTGGCATTTAAGGGTACTTTTTAATTCTACCATTCCTCATTCTGGCATAACTTCCTTCACATGAGGTAAAAGACAGACTGCCAAAATCCTCAGTCTTGACCAATCACCTATCTGAATTAGCTGCACCAAATTAAGCTGCTGTTTGTACTGGTGCAGATGACTTACCCAAAGCCAAGTCACCTGGGCCCTGGTGCTTTCAGTGCATACATCTATAATAATGGCAATTACCCTAACAGTAGCTCTAGGAAAACCTCTGAGCATACAAAACATCCCAAATACAACTTTCTAACCAACTACTTGCTCCTTCTTTGACACCACAGGGCAGAGGAGTATTCTGCATTAACCAGGGATTGCAAAGACTCCTCTTGGCAGGGACTATAGTGTTTGTTTGGAGCCAGAACCTCATGTGCCTCCAGCTCCAGC
>JAUBNY010000580.1:3960652-3977076 GCA_032275445.1 Crypturellus soui
CTGCGCCGCCGCCTCCTCCTCCTCCCCTCGGGGCTTCGCCTTCCTCAGCCACAGCCCTGCTGGCCACGGCGTCCTGCCCCCGCCACGGCCGCGCTCCTGCTCGGCTCCCACTTGGGGTCCGAGCCACAGCAGGGACTGGGGGGGGGGCTACATGTTGAGCCTCCATTTTTGGTAAAGGTGTGTTTGGCTCAGTTGCCCTAAGTTAAAATGACTCGCGTTGTTCTTCTGATGTTAATCTGCTGCAAGGTGTTAAGGAGAATAAAAGCCTATTTGCAGTAAAGGTGCAAGCAACGGCAACAGGTTTCAACCAGCAGCTGCCTAGAAAGTTGCTGCTGGTGCCTTTCATGGTATTTAAACCCAAAATACCCATGCAGCAATATGGGTAGGATGTTTTGGCAGTATTCAGGATGAGATCTTTCCTTGGAAATACTCCTTTTACTTATTCTTTTGGTGACCAGGGGACGAGGATTGCTACCTATGTCCTTCTCAAGACACGTGCATTTTATTTGAATTCTGGTTTGTGACGCGGTGAAGATCTCGCAGTCAGTCTCCGGAGCTGCAGTCTGCTTGTAAAAACAGCCTGCAAAGTACGTGTCCAAATGTGCCCCCGTCCGCGTTTACTCAGAGGGTGTGCTCCGTCTCCGCTCGCGGGAGCTCCGTCTTGCAGATCGGCCATCCGGTTGTTCATGGTCCGGGTCCACTCACTCCCCAAATCCTAGGTCCTCAGCACTGACTTCATGACAGTCACAAACTGTCTCCTTCTGCTTGAAATTGGAGATTCTAGACACAACTGAAGGCTTCTTAGACTTCAGTGTATGAGGCTTTTTTTTTTTTTTCACGAGGATTTAGTAAACTACCTGCATTTTCAACCCCATAGGTTTTATCTGTGACTCTTCCTTCCTGTCTAAAAACATCCCCAGTGACTACAGTATGCTTTATGTGGCATCTGGTAAAATTCTGTTTTAGTAAAGCCTCCTTTCAGTATACGTGGATCAGAGAACTTAGGTAAGCTTAAAACTTACTGTAATGATTTTCATTCAACTGCCTCTTATCCACATTTCCTGTTTATTCAGCTTACTGTAGTGTACTAAGTTTTTCCAGCCTGCACTGGACTCCTGATAGGTGCGGATCAAGAAACATAACATAGTACATTAAATAAAAGTGGGGGGCCCTTTGGCATTCTTGGTGTATGAGTTGTATTTTTCCATTGTATTAATATTTCTGACTGTGCTTTCTCTTACAGCACTCCCAAAGAACAAAAAAAAAAAGAAGAAAAGGGTAAGATTGAGACTTTTTAGACCAGGTACTCTGTACTGCCTACAAACTGTGTGTGCATCTGGCCTCTGCTGGAGGGAGCTGGTACTGATGATCTAGTGCACTACTGCCAAAACAAATTCCTCCTTAAATGAAGAAGTGAAGATACAGGCTTATGGAGCAAACTTTTTATGTTCTGCGCTTACTGCTGAGAAGATCCAGGCAGCAGAGGCATCCAGCAACAGTGACAGCAACAAAGCTGCAGCCAGCACAAAGCTGCAAAACACACTGCACTGTATCAGTTAAAATACATATCCATTCTCCCCTGCAGCCATGTGGTTTAGTAAGAGTTCTTAAAATAGGTTCAGGTGCAATCTGTGGGACTACTCAGCATGCTGATGAGCAGCAGACTGATTCCTTAGTAACTCCCAATGGAAAGGACCTACCACCAGTACACAGCCTGTCCCCACAACTGCTCTGCCCAGGTGTAGTAGATCTGAAGAGTGTGATTTAAGTGTGGAGTGGCTGCTTCTGATGTAAATTCCAGACAGACTCCTCAGCTCCTTTAAGTATTCAGCTGCTCTGTGTTATGAACTAACATTAATCACAGCTAACTCATCAGGCATTAATTTCTTTGCTCTAGACATCATTTCCTGGCTGGTGGTTTTGACCACATCACTTGTTCTGCTTCCTTTACTTGCTCTTTTTTCGCTACAGCTTCAACTGAAGTCTTCTGGTTTCTTCCAACCGCATGTAGGACAAGGCTACCTTGTGCAATGGAGTACTGCAAGTGAGCCCTGGCTGCTCCCTTAGGGGCAGGGAGGTGGGATCTGAGGGGATAATGTGGCTGGCTGGGCAGACCTTGATCTCAGGGACCCATCCCACAGTCCCCAACTAGGGCAGCTGGGCACCAAGCAGAGCGGGCCAGAGGTGGCGTCTGGGCTCAAGTCAGAGCCCAGATCATTTGGCAAATTCATGGCAATGAGGTACATCCAAGGCCAAGTTCAGAAGTCAATCCACAGGGAGAGTCAGGATCAGCCCTGTGACTGCTGTGCAGGTCCACACTGATGAGGCAGGACCGAGGCCAGCTGGATTCAGCAGCCCCTAACATGCACAATTCACCTGTTTTTTTTCCCTGCAGGAAAAAAAACAATGGGGAAAATGATGACAAAATGTAATTCGTCCTGAAGTTTTCATGTGAAATGGATCTTCTGAAAGCCACTTTGCTCTGAAACTATGCATTTATTGCATCCATTGCCATATGTAGGTCACCTTGATTTATCCTCGTCTGTGGATGAGGCATTCTATCCAATCCCAATCTCTTGCAGCAGGAAAATGCTGAAATATGTTTTGTGTGCTGAGGATTCTGACCTCTTTGCTGGGCATGTCAGATACGAGGGGAAAATCCATTGCAATCTTACTAACAGAGTTTTTTTTATTTTAAAGAAATAAGCCTTCAAAGGGGTTAAAAATCATTTAAAGGTTCTCTTTAAAATATAGCAAGGAAGTATATACCCCAGGTAAAACTGTAAAAAGAAATGGATAGTGCGGGTAATTTAGCTGTTTATAGAGCTTCCTGTGGTGAGGAGATTTTCTCGATAGTAATGATCATAATAGAGATTGTTTTAAAGAGCAAGCATGTGCACAGATAGTACTTGATAATTCTCTCCTCTTTTGCTCATAGACAAAACAAAATTAAGTCTTGCTGCCACTGTGGAGTCCTTAAATTTGACTTAGTATCCAACATGGCCAGAGACTGCTGTTGGATGCCCAGCTGACAACAGACTATGAAGGCTTCATTTGCTGCTTGATGAATTCTAGGAAGCAAAAAGGAGTGCATGAATAAATTGCAGTTTTCTGCAAGACATTTGATACTTGATAATCAAGGTATTTGCTGCTATTCCAATTGATGGGGAATGGTGACTAGTTAACTTATTTGTGCTTTTGTCATTAAACCCTTTATTCTAGCACCTAGAACCCACCTGGTTTTAGATGTCCATTTGCTGACCTGCAGAAGTTTTCTTGCTGGTTATACATGCTTCCATTCCTGTGTTCAGGAGCCCCATTGCTGGCAAATTCTGATTACTGGCAAATTCTGGTACTTTCCAAGTGCAGGTGTAGTCTGTGAGAATTGTCCTGTACCCTGTCATATATGTAAATGAATGAATTTGTTATTTGCAATGCAATGGAACTAAAATGAGTGCAATGGAACTGTGACATACCAAAATGGTTCTGGTGCTTAACAAGAAATTTCCAAACTTTCTGTAGTATTAGCCTTTATTAAGGAGGTTTTGGGTGTTAAACATTGAAGCATGCAGCAATGAAATTGCATATTCTTTTCCCAAAAGAGTTCCTACAGGAAGGGAAAATGAGAACAGAAAATAAAGTCACATCTATAGTCTTTGTGTCAAAAAACAGTGACAGCAGCATCACCGTCCCTCCCTCCACCACTGCCCCTGTGCTGTTATGTTTCCACCCACATCAATTTTCTACGGCAGTTCTTAACTTATCTGTCAGTAAAGAGATCTACCGTTTTGTTATGTTAGGTGTTAAGTTGCAAAGAAAATAGTCATGTGGTCTTCTATCGATTGCAGGCATTTCACTTGGAAGAGAAGAGCAATATGTTTTACTGAGAGTAATCTGGCAAAGTTCTATGGTGGATAAAAGAGTGTTTAAAAAAAAAATGATGGCAGGGTCCACCTAGTGATTTACTGCATGGAGGGAGGAGTCAGATGAAAATGTCCAGGAGACCCATCAGTCATGGGGTACAGAATATGGACCCCTTGCTTTCCAAACTTCTCAGAGGAGCAGCTGGGCCCAATCTGAGTCCCAGACTTGGTCAGTGGCTTATGTATAAAGGATTATGTGCACAATCAATCAGAGATGCAACTTAGTAAGTTTGCAAAGTTTCTGTGCACTATTAGTCACTTACCGAGAATCTACCGAGAATGGGTAGGGAACCTCTTGACCTCGAGGAGTAACCTTGAGCAGCATCTCCACTCAGGGAGGCTCTGCCATGCAGCCTGCTTCCATGCAGGAGAGCTCAGCGGGTTGTTTTGCAGTCACATCTGCACACTAGCCATATTTGGGCATTTACTGAAGAAGTTTATATGGCATTCCTCGTGCTTTTGGACCTACAACCCCTCAAAGACAGATGAAACGGTCCTCCTGGCCAGTGTGGAGCTTCAGCAGCCTGGGTTCCTGGCGATGTACAAGCACATGTTTTGGCAACATTCTGACTTTCTTTCTCGGGTAAAAAAAAAGTCAATTGCTTAACAGAATCTCTTCTACAAGAGCTAGACTGTGGTACCTCTGTGTTCCTTTAAAGACAGGGGAGTAGAACCTACCTGTTTATGGGCAGAAGGCTGCTGATCACTGCCTTGGGTGATAGCAGGACAAGACAGATACCGCCTCAAAGGGAAACTCCTTCAGATTGTCCTGATGAGCAGATAGCAGCTGATCCTAAAAGACTGTCAGGTCTTCTGGTACCTGGGTGGCACAAGGCAAGAACAGAAAGTTCTTTGAAGCTTTTCAGAGGGTTTCTCCTGAAGCCAGACACAGCTGTTCAGCATAGGAGCAAGTCCTGCTTCTCTGACAATTTGTCAAGCTCTTGTCCTCAATGACACCCTCACCACTCTGCACAGGTCATCACTCTCCCTGGACATGTGCTCCCTCCTCTCCTGTGCATACTAACATGCTCTCTGATTTTGTACATGGCTTTGCTCACTTCTGTTTTCAGCTTCTCACTGACACAAAAAAAACACCAACATATTTCATTCAGAGCATTCTGAATGATTCTATGTGCTTGAAATAATGCAACATCCAGGCATTGGGTGTTTTTCACACCCTCTGAAGACACCAGGCAGTGTTCCTGCAAGAATCCTTGTGAACTCAGCTTTCCAGCAGTACTGTTCCTTGCCTCTGGCTTCCTCATTTCTCAAAGAATCAACCACTTCCCAGGACAGACTTCTCTGGAGAAAGGCTTTTGGGAGAGCCTTTCCCTGCTAGAAAATGTGGGCAGAAAATTTGGACAGAGAAATAACACTGACTTGTCCTGTGGATAAGAGTCAGAGAGATGCTATCATCTGCTCTGTTTCTCTGCGAGTCAGCAAGTCCTGCTGCCCACATATAAGAGGGACATAGCCCTGGAGAGAGGCTGCTATCATTGGTAAGGGTAGACCCTGGCACTGTAGTCGCTGAGAACTGCAACCCTCAGGCTTTGTCAGGCTTTTTCCAAGGAGAATCTTGCCCTCCTTCTAGAGCTTTGGACACCCAGTGTTACACCAACTGTGATAGATTCCTCTCCTGAAGAGCGAGTAGCAACAAGCCCTTATTCTGTAACGGAGCAACACTCTATGACCCTGCACTCAAGACAGAAGCATTGAAAAGTGTACGGGATCAGGTGGAAATCAGAGGCCTTGAAAGGATGGACTGAGCCCTGATGACTAGAAACATCCAATAGGCAAGAACTTGTCACTGAAGTAATGCTATTTTGTGGAGGTGTTCAGAGCTAATGAAGACAGCAAGAAATACAAAAGCTGTGACAGGGCCTAGAATTGTGGACCCTTGTCAGCCCTTCTGTGACATGCAGAACAATACCCAACACAACGGAGGAAAGGTCCTACCTCAAATGTTCTACCACAAGAAATGCCTTGTCACAACCAGGAGGAGCCAGATAACGGAGGGGGTCTTTCTTCATGAAGCCCTGCAGTTTACAGAGATAAATACAGAGAAATCAGGGAGTATGAAAGAAGATGACCCTCCTTCACCAAAAGAAACAGGCTCTTCTGTACTTTCGATTAACACAGCCTGCAAACTTCGCCCAAACCCCAACTCCAGAGAGGACAGAACTCTTTCCAGAGACTGTCCACAAGATGGCAACACAGAAGGCTCCCAGCACACTGGTGACTGCGCTTCAGCAGTTCCTAGGTTTGCCCAAAGCCTTTCAAAACCACCAGAGAATATCTTTGAGGACATGCATCTCATGCGCTGCAAAAACAGGACCTCTTCTTACGGCCAGCTTCTCTCAATCCATGTCATTCACCAGCAGAATAACCAGCAGCAGCTTTTTGCAAGTGAACATAAAGCTCTCTAAGCTGTTGAATCCATCTTGAAACACTCTGGATCAGGGACAGTTTGAGCTCTAAGTCCTGAAGATCAGAAAAAAACAAGATGATGCAGATGAGAAGCCACACAATAGATGTTCCAGTCCCTTCATCATCTTGGTTGTTCTCTGCTGGACCCTCTCTAGAAGCTCAATGTCCTTGTAGTGGGGAGCCCAGAGCAGCCCCCCAATACTCCAGGTGCAGCCTTAACACAGCTGAGTAGAGGGGCAGGATCCCCTCCCCCGATCTGCTGGCAATGCTCCTCCTAATGCAGGCAGGAGCTCATTGGCCTTAGCCATGAGGGCACATTGCTGCCTCATGGTCAACCTGTTGTCAATCAGGACTCCCAAAGCCCTCTCCACAGAGCTGTTTTCCAGCAGTCAGCCCCTAATCTGTACTGGGGTGTCTGGGGTTATTCCTCCTCAGGTGCAGGACCTCATAAGGTTCCTCTCTGCCCAACTCTCCAACCTGTCCACATCCCTCTGAATGGCAGCACAGCCCTCAGGAGTGTCGGCTACTCCTCCCAATTTGGTGTCATCTGCAAACGTGCTGAGGGTGCACTTTGTGCCCTCCTCCAAGTCACTGATGAACAAACTGAACAGCATCGGGCCCAGTACTGACCCCGGGGATACTGACTGTGCTTAGGGTCTCTGGTAACTTAGGTAAGTTCCCGAAAACACAAAAGCCAGCACAGGCTTATGTAAAGGGGTGACAGGTTTGAAACCAGAGATCCAGGACACTTCCTGAGTGGGAATCTTTCCAAACAGATGCTCCCTTGGTAAATGCCAGTTCAGAGGAGGGCAGAGGATGGCTCTGGGCTGATAGTTTATCAACTACCTTCAGAAATCCCACCTGTGAGCTGGCTCCGTATTGCCACAGGCTGTTCTTCACAATATCTGTCTTGACCTAAGAAAGAAGTTGCTGCTTGGATGCATGAAGTGCTGCTTGGCTGTGCACAGGCATGACAGTAGCACACGTCTTTGCTCTCTTCTCCTTTTGGTGCTCCTGGACAAACAGAAAAGCCATGAGGAATAGTACAACTTCTTCATTTTACCTTAGACTTTACATTTGCTTCTAGCTGAGAAATTGCTTCCAAACAGGTACAGGTTTGCAACTTTGATCCACACTTCTCAAAGTGAACATGCTGACTGATACTCACCATCACAGGTTTCCTTGATTCTGTTGCTTTTATCTACCTGATTCATCTACCTGTCTGCCTGTGACATCCCAGGCCATTTCCACAAAAGGAATGCGTCCCAGAGCTGCAGAGAAAGAACAAGGCAGAAGAAAAAAGCCTACTGTTAGGGGAGTATCCTGCCAGAGTGAAATGTATGCTGACTGACTTTCCCCAAAGCATGGGAGCGGGGAAGCACTTTGGGATAGGAATGGAAGCACAGTGGAACAGAACTCCCCCAGGTTTGCTCACCCTAACTTGAGAGCACTTAGCTCAGAGGCTGAAGTCACGGCTTTCAACTTCACCCATGAAAGACACAGCAGCTCTAACTTTTTAGTCCTCCCATTTCCTAACTGAATCCTCTCTCCCCATGCTCAAAGAAGTCAGCATCAAAGCACACGTTGCAGTACCGTATCTTGAGACAAGTTTAGTGAGGAAGTCCAGGGATTTCCCCAGGGGTTTCCTCCACAGGCTTCAGGTGACTCTGTAGCTTATCCATGATGTCTAGGAATAGAGAGCTGGCCAGGAATATCAGGAACTCACTTGATGCTCTTCACAAAGATCTGTGTACACACAAAACAACCACAAAAGAAAACAATTGATATGAAAGCCTGAGGAGGCAGGACACATGGAACTGGTCAACATCTGTGTTATGACTTCAACTCTTCATTCCCATGCTCAGAGGAATGGTGACACAAGCCTTATTTCTCTAGCGACATCCATTCCCTACCCTGTTTGGCTGACACTGCTTTGACCATCTTGGGGGAAATAAGTAATTCAGAAGTCTTACAGGGAAGATGTGCTCTTCATTGCCAGTCAAGGGAAACATTTGTACCTTTTGTCCTTCTTTTGCTTCTCTTGCTTGCAAAGAGAATAGGAGCAGAGAAGCTCCAAGAAGGTTCCAGCAACAAATACTCTCCATTCAGGAAGCCAAATGGAATATCTGCAGCAGATATCTGCAGACTGGCACTTTGCCAGGGATCTTTCCCAAAACAGGCATCTTTCCCAACTAGACAGCAGTGGCAGCCCAATACCCATCATTTGGAAGCAGGCGATCATCCACCTCCCTGCCCAGAACCCTTCCCTTCAGGAGAGATGTGATTCTCACTGCAGTCATGGGCCTGCTTGTTCCAGCTCTAACCAAAGACTCAAAAAACCATTTCACTTTACGCAGGGCAACTCTTTCAAGCCCTGCACCTGCTCAAGAGCTCTGCTGGATACTGCCTTTTCCCTTCTTCCCTAAGGAAGTTTTCCATGGCACTTAAGTGAACACCTTCCACCCTCCTCCCAGACTCAATCAAAGCCCACCACAACCCTCCCCACTTCCTGCTCTAAATATACTTTGTTTTCCCCAGGCCGAGGGCAGGAGGTTGGGCTCACACGCACAGCAGCTTCTGCCACCCTTTGCAGCTCACTCCTACTTACAGTGACGGACACGGGACATGTCCGTGTTGCAGCCCCTTCATCATGGAACCCCTCTGTCCAAGTCCGTGTCTCCAGGAGGCCATATGCAGTGTACCCCTCCAGTGCTGCTCCTGCTGCTTCCCCCAGCGCCTGCACATGTGCCCCGCTGCTCTGGTGCCACCAGCGCTCAGAGGCAGCTGTGATCAGCTCTGACCGCACCGAGCAGGTCCCAGCCGCCTCCTACCACACAGGCCACCCCCAAACCCCAGCAATGGGGCCATCCCTTTCTTCCCAGCGCTAGGTCCAAATGTCAGTTCTTCAACAGCCAACTGTGGAGCAGGGACGATGGACTCCAGGGCTGCCTTCTCATTTCATAATTATCATAACTTGCAAAGTTGGAAGCATGGGGGATAGTGAGATGTGTCCAGGTGTCAGCGTGACTGAATAAGCCTTACTTAGAGTGAATTACACAAGGGCTAACGTAAGCTCACATAGGGCTGGCCAAATGCTTCACAAAGTAGGTTAATATGAAGCTTGCAGTTCACAAGAAAGAAGACAAAGAAGTCATTCATTTTGCTGAATCACTGTTCACTTGTGTGGTAACGTCAGAATGGCTTCCCAGACCGCCCAGGGTTGTGTGGTTCAGGTGTCAATGGCCTATGAAGGACAAGGGACAGGGCCCCAAAAACAGGAGACTTGTTGGCCATGAAGAGAGAAGCAGAACATGACTGGCCTCCAGCCCCTCTTTCCATCCTGTCCGTGAGACCGTAACTTTTTGGCCAACACTAGTGTATGGGGGCAAATGGTGTTAGAGACACCAGGGTTTGACGTTCTGCTATCAGGGTGGAGGTGCTCGCTCCATCTCAGTGCCTTAGGCTGCTCTGTTTGTTCTTGAAAGAGAATATCAAAGAAATTCAGTATCCATGGCTGACCCAGCTCAGTCTGGTGTGGAGCTGCAGCTGCTAGTGTGGGTGCTTGGAAATGCTCATTTTGTTGTACAAGGTTATAATTTCACTGTGCTCTGTTAAGTCTGACACCAGAAATATCCCTCTGGATGAACTTCATGGTGCTGAACAAGCTAGTAAGGTCTTTGCCACACGAAAGTTCCTCTTAGCAGTTAAATAGCCCCCGGTGCTGTTGTTATCATATGTTTTTTTCTCATTTTATAATGTGGGGAGCCTGCCAGGACACCTCATAGGGTTTCTGAGGGAGCCTCACAAGTGTTTTTGCCTTACAGATTAATCCAGATTAATCCGCAGTTCCTTAGGCTGGGCACGTTTCATGCACAGACAAGCTGACCGAACTTGGAAGATTCTGGAAGTCAACATCTCCCTATTAAGATATGGATACATAGACACGGACAGACATTTTTCTGAGTGCCATATAGCAGTTACCGCATGTTTACATCCTCATTTTCCTGAGAAACATACATATTTTTAGATGCCAAACCCTCTGGAGCCAGAACCTACTTTTTCTTCTATTTATAGGACCCAATGGCCAATGAAGTCCTAATTCCTACCTACGGCAGGAACAGGCACTACCGGGAGGTAAACGACGTGTTGCCACACTGACACGCTGGTCCAATTAACCACCATGCTCCCCCTCCATCCTGGGGTTTCCACCATTTTATTTCTCCTTGCGAGTGTTTCCCTAAGATCCTCCTCCAAATTTATCTTATTTCCTTTTTTTTTTTCCAAACTCCAGGAGGCTAAAACCCCTGCAGTTTAGCCCGAGCACCTGAGGCAAAGGCCTGAGAAGGGCATGGAGGGAGGCGGGGGGGCATGTGGGAAGAGCAGCTGGCCGCACAGAACCCTGTACTAAGGCACGAATGCGCAGAGCGGGATTAATCCTGGAGTGCGGGGGGGATTTGCAGGATCCCGGGAGGGTTTGGGAGGGCTCCAGGCGCAGCCTCCTCGCGCGGCCGCCAGGGGGCGCCGTAAAGCGGCGGCCGCGCCCGGCGGGGCGGGGAGGAGAGGGCGCCTGTTGCCGTGGCGACCGGCGACCGTTGGCGGCGCCGGGGCGGGATGGGCGCGCGGTAGGTCCCGAGCGAGGAGCCGCCACCGCAGCCGTTGGCGGGGGACGAGGGGGGACAGTGGGGCTGGGGGCGGCTGCGGGAGTTGGGGGGGGCAGTGTGGCCGCACGGTGCTGGGGGGGTTGGTGGTGGCAGCTGAGGGGGCAGAGGCCCGCACTAAGTTCGTTGTTGGAGCTAAAAACAGGAGGTTTTTGCGTGGGCACAAGCGGTCACGGCCCTGTCCGAGATTATACATCGTGGTTTATTTGCATAGGAGGCGGTAAATAAATGTTCTCTGTAAAATGGTTTCCTGACGGTGCAAAATCTGCAGTCAGTTCTCGGTCCCCTCCCCTGTTTCCTTCTTTCACAGGCATATGTTCTCTGTGGTTTGCACAATCTAGCAAAACTGTTGCTCTTGTATGTTCTCTACCTTGTTCTGTGGCTTGGAGGGTTTCCTAATCTCTCATCAGAGCTCACCTGAGGCCTGGCTTTCAAAAATACAAACATTGGCCAAATAATGCTGCTCAAAATGTCAGTCCTGTGCGTATCCACTTTGAAGCAGGGGATTAGATTTATCCATTTAGTGGAAGGGTCAGAGATCATGAAAGTGAGTCAGGGATTGCAGTAGTGATTTGCAGTTTCTAAGGAAAATCACTAAAATATATGCTCAAAAGTGGAATCACACCACCCCAGTTAATTCTACAAAATCTATCATACATTTGTGCATTCGGGCTGGAAATTTCTAAGGGCAGTTAAATACCTAAGTCCTCATCTAAGTGAATGTTTTTACATAATTCATATAATCTTTTTTTTTAATCTCCATTTTACAACATTCAGCATTACAACAGTGCTCACAGTTTCTAAAATCTTTGTGAAAAATATTGTATTTAATGAAGCTAAATTTGTGTTGTTATCTGTAGAGGTTTCATGGGCATGGTAAGAACTTACCTACCTTCAAATCAAAAGACTTATTTTTGGATGGTGAGTGTCAAGGAGTTTTAGTGCTGTCACATGATGATGCTGTGACAGAAGCATGATTGTAAGGAAGCTCCACAATAGAAGTATCTTACTCATGTAGCGACCATGAAAACTTTGATGTGGAACGCTTCAGAAAATTAAGATACTGCTGTCAAGATCCAGAGTTTTCCATATCTGCATGAGTGGAGTTTGCTGTAGCTGCAATTTAAATAGTTAGATGGTGCAAAGACCCAGTGATGGCTCTAAAAGATTATTCCTATGAGTGTGAGTATGTGTTTAGCAGCAAAACAGAGAAAATCCGTCTGCAGATGTAGATTTCCAGAATAGTAGGAGTTTTTCTGGATAAAACATTATTAATAAGATGTTCAAAGGTATAAGGAGCTGTGTCGATACGTCTGCCTTGCTTCAGGATATGGTCAATGCAGGGAAAAGCACGTGCAAGTATATGGATTAGGCTGCATCTGCCATTAGTTGGTTTAACTCCATTTCCTTGATTGATTTGGTGGGTTTGCTGTGCTGCTTTCCACATTGGCTTTTATTTCCTTGTGTTCATTTTAACAGGAAAAGCATCCAACCTACTGCATATTTAGTTAGGAACAAGTTGGTAGCAATCTTATCTGTTGGTGTGATAACTGTGAAAATCCAGAACAGCATGGCAGTTTAATACAAAAACAGGTTATATACAGTGTTTCTAGTCATTCAGTAATAAAAACCTTTGTTAAATTAGCTAATCTGGATTTGACATCTGACTATCTGACCACTAAAAGGGACTTTAAAAAAAAATCTTTTACATAATATATGCTCCCAGTTTCATTACAGAATTATTCATTGTCAGTTGAATTCTGAGGTTGGTGGTTGTAACAACACAGCCAGGGAATACTGCTGACACGCATATCCCTTCAGAGAGTGGTTTTGTTCTAGCTCTGACAATGAAAACTGATATCAGAGTTGCACTGAATGGCGAATATTCATAGTTCTAGGAGAATAGGAGAGGGAAAGAGATGCGTATTAACAAGTGGACTGGCTAGAACAAGCCAGATAAAGAAACAGAGACAAAGGACTAGTAAAGCAACAACAGCTTGTTTGATTTGTGAGAATGTAAAATACAAACCCACAGCAAGGAATGCAGTAAGTAACTAGTGATAGAGGCCCTCTGTTCATGAACACATATCTATTCAGGACAACATTTTGGGATATGCCAAAAGCGTGTGCCTGAGTGCTGCCCCGGGCAGGAGTGTTGTTGTCAATAAAACATCTTGTTTTGTTTATTGCAGAACTGTTTAGAATTTATCACAAGTGACAAAGACTGGTGAGCATATGAGGATCATTAATTTCTCTTGTTTTTTTCTTCCTTTCCTTTCTGCTTGCCTCCCCCCTGCTTTTTAGATGTAACTTCCAGAAGTACAACATAAAGTATGGAAGAGAAGCAGAAAGAAGAGAAAACAGAAGAAGATCTCACAGAACCTTTCTTTGAAACCTTGCTAGAATATCAGTAGGTTTAGTATATTTAACTTTTCACTCATCTACATTATATTTCTTGAATAGACAAAAAAAAAGGAACTTAACCAGTTCAGAGATTGAATTAATTACCATATAGACTGTGACAGTTGTTTAGTCTTCTTTTGTGTCCTTGTTTGGGGTTTTCAAGCCTACACTTTTCAAAATATTTTACCTATGCTAAAACATTCAAGTGAGTTAGAATTTTAACATACTTATGTTATAACTTAGGAAAATGAGTTTTATTAAAAATAAAACTTTTTTTTTTGTTTACTAGTAACAGCTATTTCATCTATACTAAGCTCATGTTTGATCATACTTTCCAGAATTCCTTTTCATGCAGATTTCATGCAGATTTCATGCAGCTGGAATTTCAAAACCAACATTCCCTTTTGTGCAACTAAGAGTAGAACACGAAGGAAATTGTCATGTGCAGTAAACCCTCAGACTGTTATGTGTCATTCTCACCTTAAGGAGAAGCAGAGCCTCTGGAGTGCCCCAGATTGTCTCCAAAACCTCTAAAAATCACCAGAGGAGAGGGAATCATCCTTTTTTAGTGTACATCATGTATGAAAAATTCTCATCTGGCAACTTAAAATTATGATGGAGAAACAGCCTCTTAAAGATCAATGTCTGATACACTTTCTGCACTGATTGTGCCCTGCCTGAAGGAAAGACTTGGAACAAAACTGAAAAGCATATTTAAAAATACCTTGGAGAGAACTTTTATCAGGAACAGCCAGTCTCTGATTCCTGTTCTTTCCCCATATCGATTCATATATTGATCAGGCATGACACAGGTATAGAAATCTCCCTTGACCTTGCTGCGGCTCAGAGGCCCATCCGCAAACAAAGCATATAGAAATGTTTTTCCAAATAATACTTGTCAGCATTTCTCCTCTGTGCTCTCTCTAGACTTACGTTCCAAATGGTATTCTACCTACTATTTGCCAATACTTCAGGTGAGTAATGAATCATTAACAGAGTCTGGAAATAGAAACACAAAATCTTTAATCAGAATATTTTAGTGTCATCTGATGAGCTGATTTCCTAGACAAGATTGCCATGCATTCACCTTAGTAATGTATTTAATATCACATCAGAGCATCACAGGTCTTCATATAATTGGATGTAAGCAGGTGATCATTTGAGAGGAGATTGAAGGAGTTGTTATCAAGAAACTGTAGGTACGTCTAGCTAGGATGATGTTATTTCTACCCACATGCAGATGGTAAGTTTCTAGTAAGCAACTCCAAACCATGCAACTCCTTTGCTACACACATTGTTTGGTTGTTGTAAGTAAATTGGATTATTTTCCTGGATTACCTGGATTTTTACCTATATTTATCTGGATTACTCTCTCTGAACCAGTAAATGTTCCTATTCATCTTCTAACTGCAGTCAGAACTGCCGTGAAATCGTGTCAAAATGTATAGTCACCATATGTTATGAAAAATTGTAGGCTTTGTGAAATCAGAAGTGTAGCTGAGCAAGGCTCTGTTCACTGAGGATGTAGCCAGTCACTGCCAGGATTGTCTCCATATCCTATGCACATACCAGGTGATGAATGATGAAATGGACCTGAAAACGGGGCCTTACATATTGGCAACTGTACCTCTAAATTACTTCCTCCCATTACTGTTAAAAATTATCATTTTAGGGATGGCCACAGAGAAAATCTCATTGCCAACTGCTGACACTAGGAAAAAAAAAACTTTGAAAATAATTAAGAGAAGACTTAACCCAATTACTATGGGGTTTTCATACAGTTTGGGGGTAAAAATATTGTTTTACATATTCCAGTATCCAGTGACCAAAATGACTCATTTGTAACAGAAAAGTGTTCCACAGAAATGTATATGGTAGTAACAGAGGATGAGTAATTTCTGGAACAATGGTAGGTAGAAAACAAAGGAAAATACTGCTTTCTTTATTATAGTTTGTCTTCTCTGTAAATCTATAACATCTGTAACATCTATAAATCTGTTACCACTCTTTTTGGACATAATCAAACAAATTATATTGTCTTTCACATTCATCTTTATGATTAATCAAGTATATCATATTTATTTAACTTCCATTCACATCTTTCCTTCTGTATATGAAGGAGATTGCTGTTCAGAGCAAATTCACTATTTTGCATTTCTGGAATAATTTCCTATTTTGGGGCTGGGTAGGAACAACACTTACCTTGCCCTGGTAACAAACCATAGATTACTGGGAAAACTGTCTTGGTACTGGGGTGGAATGTAGTTTCTGTGTGGGGAAGTGTTGCATCTAGTATGCACAGCTGAGAAAATATGTAGCAAAGAAATCATCAGTCTAGCTGTTTTGTAGCTTTCTGAATCTGACAAATATCACAGAAAAATCATCTAAACAGGAAAGGTATAAAATACTGCACACAAAATAGTGTATTTATTCTGCTCTTGTATATTTTTGAAATTAGCAAAATGATAGATAAAAGTTAATTTAAAATCTGATAGTAGCATAAATTAAGACCAATATCTGTATTCAAAATCCAAAGATCGATTAAAATGACAAGTAATGGCAAAGCTATCACCTCTCTTTAATAAGTAATACACTTCTGCATAGCCATCACCTTGCTACTTAGAGTTGTAGTCCTTCTAGCTAATAACCTTAATAGAAAACCAGAGTACCTTGAACCACACTGGCAGCAGAGGATACAGCAGTCGTAAATTTAATTTACATGACTAGATCCCTTAGAGATGCAAACTTAACCAGGGAAAAATAATATATAATTTCAAAATAACTTGTATGAAAGGGAGAGTAAAAAACAACAGCAGGGACAAAAAAAAAAAGGAACAATTCCTATTGAAGCAGAAAAGATGTGATAATTACAATACTTGTGTCTATTGTTCACTACGGGGAATTAATTCCAGGAAGAGATATGAGAATGATGATATGAGCACTGGAACAGGCTGCCCAGAGAGGTTGTGGAGTCTCCTTCTCTGGAGATCTTCAAGACCCGCTTGGATGCAGT
>JAUBNY010000580.1:3989649-4001216 GCA_032275445.1 Crypturellus soui
TTCATAACGATTAAGGTCTAATTACCAACCCACACAAGGCTGGAGCTGCATTGGCAGCTAATATGAAAGCATCTCCTAAATGCAAGGGAGATGATTTTCTCTCTTCCCTCTTGTTGGCTGTGTGGTCTTGCTCCTGCCCTTAAGGAACCCCCCCCATGCATGTACACACTTTTATTCTACTTCACTCATTAAGCCAGCAAAAAAACTTATTTTATTTTATTTTATTTATTTATTTTTTTAAATTTTCCCTCCTGAAAACCCTTTTCTTTGGGTGAGTGAACTGAATTGGTTGAGAGATCTGGAAGCAGCACAAAGGTACCTGTACTTGGAGCTCGCTCCCCTGACAGTAGCGAGCTGGTGGATTAGCTTAATCCTTCCCACAGAATTTGGTCTTTAGAGAAAGCTATATCAGTGAAAACATATTGGTGAGAAGAAGAGCACAGCAGGGCAGCAGCCTCCTAAGCTGAGCCAGCAAGACTGATGGTTTGGAAAGAAACCTCTCTTTATTTGTAAAACCACCCCGTTAATACAGAAATCATTGAACCTGGCACCCCCAAGATAACATCATTACAATTTCTTTGAAGACGAAAGTAGCTATCTTTTGAAACACTGCCTATTTTCTGAATAATTGTGGAAAATTATTATTTTCTCTTCTTAAGGAATACTTAAAATTGGGCCCTCTGGAGACAAAACTGATGTGTGTGGTTGGAAGATCCATGCCTATTCATAAGGAGTCACAAGAAAGGCCAAGCAAGAGCCACTTTACAGATGGCTTTATCAGTAAGTCAAGCAAGCACATCACAGCTCAGATGATCAAATCCTTATCTAAGGGAAAGATAGAAAAGGAAAAGTTGACAACCTCTGCTGCTAATGTGGAAATGTAACATTCTGAGTTCATTAAATATTTGCTCCGTTCTTAAGGGAGTGTGTGGCACTGAGCTTTGTGGAAACTCTCTGTAAGTGTCCGAAACATGATAGTTCACACATTGAAAGTCTGATTAGAGATATGTCTGTGCCCCAATGGTTAATTGAAGGGTTGCTTTCCTTAGCAGTGCAAGTGTCAGCAGTGACTCTGCTTAGTCTTTGGGCTTCTCAATCCAAGCAGATTCATATGTAACTAATAAAGAATCCGAATTAATATTTGGCTGTGTGGGTCCCATGTGCAGGATGTCAAATTTGGAATAACATCTTGATCAGACACTGAACAGATTAATGCAGACTGACATAAAATGCAAAACTTACTACCTTGCTAAAGCAGAATCCTGTTTATGGCTCTTTATTACTAATAGAAATTAAATGTTTGAATGCATTTTATCTCTCTGCATCAAAATCCCTAAATACAACAATTCATTAAAGACTTCTAAGACTTTAATGCTTTTTTTTTGTCAAGAATTGGCCAAATTTGTTATTTAACCCTTTGTCTTTTTTTCTACACCAGGTATCTGTGAACACATCTTGTCACACCGATTCTGTGATTTTTCCCACTCCTACCACATGTTCCGTGAATGCTCACTGGGGTTCGCAGGGCACTTTCCAGCAGGCATGAGCAGCCTTCTGAGCTGTGCGCTCCCCTCCTTAGGAACTTCTTGTAACATTGCATATTCCAGTTTAAACCCCAGATGAAAATTAATCAAGTGCTTTTTATCTTTGACAGCATGTGATATATGACCACATGATATATCAGCTTATCTCACATTTGAGTGACAGCTCTGTTCTTCAGGAGATGCTCCTGACACACCAGGTGTCTCCTTGCGCCTGAGCCAAACTCTTCTCCAGGCTCCGCGCACTCCTTAGACACCAGGAGGCATCTAGAGGTTGGAGCCTTAATCTGCACGTCCTACAGCACCTGGGTGAGTGAGTGCTGCTCGCTGTCCTGCTGCACCAGGAGGACTGAGGTGGCCCTCAGCCACAGGCCAAGGACGAGACTCACCTACATGGTGCTAAGTAGCAGAAACCTCCCCCTGGTCGTGCTTTTTTTTTTTTTTGGCTGAAACCAAGCCATACAAAAGGGCTAACTGGGAAGATTAGTTGTGCTCAGTGATTAGTTCTACTTTTTCATCTAGATGTGGCAAACTTCTTGCATTGAGCGACTTTTCAGTTAAGGAAAGGCCTCTCCTTCCTCCCAGCCCATGTCGAGGGCAGTGGCTTTTTCTGCGTGATGCTCCCCTAGGCCGTTGAAGGCTTCCTGAGCCCGTGCCCAAGGGTGCAGCAGCGCAGGCAGGACACAGGCCCTGACAACACGCACTGGCACCTCAGCAAAAGGTTTGCTGCATGGGCCTGCGTGGGGGAAAGGGAGTTGAGCACAAATCTGGAGCCGGCTAATGAGGGTGCAAGCCACAGCAGCCTGTGCAGGCTGGAAGCAACAGCCTGCAGCAAAATTTATTTAGTGGAGTGTCCCAAATCCCCTTGACTTCCATAGGATTAGCATTAAGGCCAGCATGAGGCTTTTATATGGAGAACAACGCAGCCTCCAACAACTGAGACATCTGGAGCTGATAATTTTGTTACTGGCAAAATCTCTCACAAATGAGCAACATTTGTAAAACAGAGGGCTGGGCAGCACTTTTTCCAGCAGCCTGGCCAACACCTCCAACTCCTGCTTAAGCAGGGGGAGTCATGGCTTGCTACGTGAGCTAGTGCAAAACTGACCCACGTTGCCTGCAAGCGCTCTGAAACCATCCTGAAATAGCTGCTGTCACGGTGTTTCTGTGGTGAGACATGTAGAAGGAAGGGCATCAGCTGGGTGCAAGACCCAGAAAAACATCCACTTGTCACACAGCAAAAGCTCCATTGTGCCAGGTACATTTTTAATTGGCATCTACACAACTCTCTGAGAAGCCTGCAGTTTCTACAGTGAAGCCTTGTGAGTGTTGGCTGGATTCAAAGTGGATGAAAGAATTACGAATATCACCCAGTGTGTGTGTTAAGTACGCTGTAAAAAAAAGAAAAAGCAGCTGTAATGGAACTAGAGTGCACGTGGAACTGAGCAACAGCAAGCCATTAAACGCCTGAGCAGGTAGAACCCGTGTGACGTTGTGCCCCACCAGCCCGCGCTGACAGAGGCAGCTAAAGCAGCCGCCAAGCTCAGCACTCGGCTCGTGCGAATCCTCTCGCGGAGGCCCGGGCCGTTTCCCTGCTAATGAAGCCACTGGGCGACCTTGCTCTACCGCCCGGCTGTTCAAGAGCGGCTCCCCCAGCCTGGGCTGCAGGGACGGTGCGTTCCTCAGCTCCCAGCCTCGTTTGGGGGAAGTTGGCAGTCTCAGTGCGGCTCGGTTATGTAAGCAGGCAATCCTTTCACACGCCCAGACGTGCACATTTTGGGAACCGAGGGGAGGAGAGGGCTGCTCGGCAGCATTTGCTCTCGTTTGGCTGCTCCCCTGCAGCTCCTGAAGTGTTTCTGCCGCCTGAAAGTCGTTTGCCAGAACAAGGTCAGGAGAGAAGCTAATGGGCTTAAAAGCCACGCTCTAGTGACAAGCAGGGAACAGACAGTCTAATGGCACTAGCACCTAAGCCACTATCCGTGATAAAGGATAATCCTCTGAAATGACTTTCCCTGGGCTTGAGTCTCCTGTAGAAGGAAGAACATTTCTCTGTAACAACTGAAGAACTTGTTCTCCGGAGGCTACCGCAAACATTTGATGTTTTAGGAAAGGGCACTTCACGTGGTAACAACACACTGCACTTCAAAAGCCAACAGCAACTCTTCTCCCTCCACAGCCTGTGGAGCATTTCTGCTGGGCCATAGAAAACTGGTATTTGACAAGGTGCTGGCTCTCTCTTTTAGTGATTAAAATGTAGCAAGACACCAAAGTTATACTCAAACACTGCGCTAGTACAGCTTAGCTGGCATAGGGATGTTCAGTTTAATTATGAGCAAGTCCAAGATCCCTGCCATGAAAAGTCAGAGGCTCCAGCTCTTCTTGTACATCCCCGTTCCAGGGTATCTGGAGCAGCAGGGCAGCGTGCAGCACATTCTCAGCAGCACCATCAGCTCATACAAGAGCGAAGTTGGCTGTTGGTGCCGAGGCTGTTTTCATCTTTGCTTTAGGAAACTTCATCAGCAAGTGAAGCAAGAGAAGTAAGAAACGGGTTTTACTCAACTTGTATCTTGGGCAAATTGTCCTCCACGGGTGAAACACAAGTAGCACTTACTCAGCTTTCAGATGCAAAAGGGGAGCAGCAATATTACATCTTGATGCTCTTCAGGTGTCTGTCCTCATTCCCTGGATCTAGCTGGGATATATCATACAAATCAGCCATTTTCTTCATTTTCCAGTTTTGATGGGGAAATAGAAACATCAAAAATCACAGACTTTTCTTGTTGGGCAAGTTCAGTTAAAGCCATCAAGAGCCTTTCAGCTCTCCAGCATCCAGTGCTCTATCACCTTTCCTAACATTTTGGTACCAGATACTTTTTTTTGCTACAATTCCCTTTTATCCCCAGTATGTTTGTTTTGGCCTTCAAGTTGTATTTTGCTTTACCTCTTCCCAGAACCTGCACAACACTCTGAAAACAGGCACTGGTTTTGCCATGTCCCTTGTTCTTGCTGGAGACCCGATCCTCCCAGGTACCGTCAGGGTGAATATGTTGTAGCTAACAGTTTCGCTTGACTTTGGGAAATAAAAGAACAACCCAAGAGTCTTGCTTTACCTTCAGATGAAGGTTCTACATTTGAGCTTCAGGAAATAACATGCATTTAGTAGCTGTTCACATTCTTGTTTTGGCAAAAGCAATTGTTTTAAAAAATAATCTCATGGCCATTCTGTTTTCATTGAAGCTAAAACTTGCTCTGTGCTAAAAAATCATTGTGGTTCTGATGCACTAGTAATTTCCTTCACACAGTGCTAACAGTAGCCCTTGAAAAGGAGCATGTCTTGCACTGGTTATTAAGAGTAAGCAGCTTCCCTGCTCAGTTTGCTGTTCTAGATTTAATAACCTATGAAACTATTTTTGAAAGGAATCAGCTTTTTGCATTGCCCCATAACTGAAAATTGCCTGAAATTTAACAGGAACATTTCAGTTAATGCACAACTGTTACTCTAGCAGTATTGAAAGCACAAATCTTCAGTGGGAGCAAGGCAATGGGGGAAGAGAATCCTCAGGAAAAAAAAAAATCAAGCATTTTTTGTTTTTCTGAAGTATAAAAAGTCAGGTTTATTAAGCAAGGCCTCCCACAAGAGGTTAGCTTGGTCAGCAGTTGTGCTTAAGAAAAACACAGCAGTAAGAGAAAAGAACAGTCAATCTCAGGGAAGAATCATTTTTGACACCAGAATGGTTGGCAACCTCAGACCCACGTCCCCTCAAAGTATTTCTGAGACATCTCTGAAGGAGCGTAAAAGATCCACGAAAGCCAAACTGCCATCAGGGCACAGGCTGAACAGAGCTGCCAGCCTGAAACGGCTGCGCGGAGGGGCCCGACCCTGACGAGAGGACAAGGCTGATGCTTGGCTTAGGCTTACTATACCCCAGTGCACCACGGTGAGCAAGAGGAGGAGGAGCAAGTCACCTTGATCTCTTATGCAAGCTCAGAACTGTGTTTCACTGCTATGTAGCCCCTGGCAGTCACCCAATATAGCTAGCAGTGCCCTCAAACACACTTTTTTTTTTTTTTCAAAATAAAATAACTCACATACCATTCACATGCTTGATATTTGGGCTGCAAGCCCCAAGGAACCTGAAACAAAGTTGTTCTTTGCAAGATACTCCCGCTTTCACAGCCCGAGTTCTAGAAAAGTAAAGCTTCAAGTGAACTGCACTACAAAGCTTCCCACCCCTGGGCCCGGGCCTGGATTCCCTACAGGAAAGAGGGTCACTTTGTTAATTCACACTTCTAGAAAGAGAGGGGAAGCCTCCTGCTCTGAACTGCTTGTGCTATGATGTATAGATGCCATATATAGTTTGAGGAGAAGCCTCAGGGCGTTGAGAAGAGCACAGTTTCACTCCCACCAAAATACCCTGTGGAGAAAACCAGGCCCCGAGGGAGGAGAGGGTCTGAGCAAGTTGCTCAAAGCTTCCCTGGCCCCACCTGAAGCTGGGAGCCTTGGGGGAGATGCTGACATTTGTGTGTGCACAGAAGTGTTGCTGCTTCTTGGACAGTGCCAGTTCAGTACCAGGAATATTCTGAAGAACGAGAAGATAGATAGTGAAATAGTTTAAGTTAGGAAGGCAGCTGTTAATGAGACCACGCGCCGGGATGAAGCAGGGGAGGCCCCTAGGGAAGACGTTAGACATAACGTGGCACTCGCAGCACTGCACTTCCTGCAATACAATATGCACATATGAAATAGATTTGGTATTTTATTAAGTAAACAGAGCATTCAGTGCACATTTTAAGCAGCAAAAAAGAAAAAGCACCGTAGACGTTCATACCGTAACAAAAGTTCTGTGGAAGCTGCATTTTATTTGAAAATTCACCCATTTTTGCTAACATACATTTTAATATTTTAAACAAAAATAGAATCTGCAGAGACAATGCAGCAAGTATGCTTAATTCATGTACAGAATTGCTTTCAGATCATTGACTATCCTTCTGAAGACCCCTCTCCACCCAAAAGTTATGATGTATTTACACAAAGCACCGATCAACAGTGCTACTTTAATTCATTAACGAGATTCCCATGAGACATATGTAAGGAAGCTACTTCCCCCTTTTTTGTCTTTTCACTTTTTAAAAGGTACATGATCATAAACATGGCACTAGCCAAATGAAAAGGCTCCCCCCCCCACCCCCCCAGTACTTCCATTTTTACAGAAAAGAAGGAAAGTCTTGAAGTGAAAGCAATTCCTCACATTCATTTTGGAAAGGCCTTATAATGTCAAATGTAAAAATAATGACATGCCAAGCACAAAGCAATAAAGTTCCTTCCCAATGCACTGATGCTGAATTAAAAATGTAGTGCTTCTTCTAGTCAGTTAACTGTTCCCTTGCAAAATCCTAGGCACAGAATTGACTATAAGGATTAATGCATTTTACAGCTCTTCCCTAATTCCCATATATACTGAGAATTCATTAGATTCAGACCTTTAAAATATTTAGTGCTCTGTATGTCAGCTGAAAAGCATTCTGAATCAGATTCATTCTTTGTGGATAAAAATCAGACATACTGTATACATCCATACTCATTTTCATAAGGAGGTTTTTTTTGATACAATATTAATGTTAAACTGATAATCATAAATAAATACAAACAATAATACATACGGAATGTCTACTGCAAACTGAATACATTAAAAAAAAAAAAAAAGTTAATTCCCATTACTGCTGTGCCTACATTTGTGAGGAGTGAAGAAAAGGTAACTGCAGAGTTAAGAGTTAGGATTTGACCCTCCCCTCCCCAAAGTCTTATTTTAAGTTACGGTAAAGGACATCTCCATTCCAGACAGCATTTCCAAATACAAATCTTAAATTCCAGAATAAAGGCTTCTCTTTTTATGTTACTGATTATGGATATTATTAGAAGCTGAAAGTATTGATGTATTTAGTCACCAGGACAAAAACAGATCTTGGTCTTAATTCATGGCAATTCTTGGCTTCATACTGTGTAGTGATGCTTTCCTGTGGAGCGCCCCAGGTTCCTTCATTGGTCTTCATAATTTTACTGCATCGTTTAATGGAAGAGGAGAGCTTGAAAGACTGAAGTTCAGTTTTTCCTGGAAGTTGGGTTTACTGGTGAGCACGTCTTTTTGGAATTGTTCCTTTCTCTTCCTTCTAACAGTTACATAAACTGAATCTGTAAAGATCAGAAAACCTGTGTGTTAACATAACAAGGTATCAACATAACCAGAGGGAGAAAGTCATATGTTATCTTCAAAATTTCCACTCTTCATATACACAATCTAACAGAAGTTCTTAAGTTTTGAGCAAGAATGCAAAATTAGAAAAACAAGCCAAAGCCATGAGGATGTTTTTCCAACTATACCATTTTTGGGGACATCTGTTTGCATTAAGTTATTTCATAAAGCACTGAAAAAAAAAAAAAAAGACATATATATCCATACAATATTATCACCAGCTGTAATATAACGCACAACTCAACATGTTTACAAAAAGCAGCCAAGGTTTTAATTCTCTGCGATTCAGAGGAAGTACATGAAGAAACGCAGACCGCTCTGTGCCATGACGGGCTATGCATTACATTGCACGGTGCTCCTTGAGGATTTCATGGTTTGCCTCGTTTTAGCGTTAAATCCTCCTCGTGATAAACACAAACACTGAGCAGATTTCCACTCTGCACCCACAGGAGTTAACTCATGAAACCAAACGTCTGCTTGGGCATAAAGGAAATTCTTTGCTTAAGCCGCCTGGTTCAGTGCGAGTGTCGGAAACGGCTGCCAGGCCGGAACCCTCAAACCTGCCCGCGGCACCGGGAGCTCCGGCCCTCGCGGCTCAGAAAGGCTCCATGGAGCCTCACTTCCAAGGACAGAGGCAAGACACCTGTTTGCTTGTTCAGGCCCTTGAAATGCTGCAGTACTTCAGGTTTCCAAGTCACTTCCACAGTGCTTCCAACTCTACACGACTTGTTTTTGTTGTTATTATTAATACGGCTAGAGCTGCTTCTTAGATGCAATAAAGCTCAGGTTAGCACTTCTGCCTGCGTTTCACATGACCAACACCAGCGTGTCCCCAGAATAACGGACAATACCTAAGTTGTTCTACAAGAAATCCTGGAGAGAGAGCTCTGCAAAGGGATCCTTTCCTGAGGCTCTGTGAGGACTCTGACTGGAAGGGCTGGATGCTGCAGACAGCTAGTAGGAAAGACGACAGAGAAAGGGAAAGAAAAAGAAAAAAGATCTCAGAATGACAGAATATGAAAGCTGAAAGTGTAATGAAAGGACAAGGGGAGGCAAACTAGGCAGAAATCAACTATTAAAACAAGGTGTTTGGTCACATGGAAAACAGAAAGCCTCTTCAATGGTTGGTGTAATGTAGAGACAAGCTGGACACGGCCCTCCAAAGGAAACTGATGGGGTTCTGCCAAATGAGCGATAGCCTTGCACCTCCACAGCAGGTTTCTGCCCCAGATTACACACAAATGCTGGTCCTGACACTCCTGTCCCGTCCCCCGCTCTGCTCTTACGTCCGGGCACCGAGGGACAAGGTCGGGGCTCTGGCTGCAGCGGGGCAGCTGCCCGGGCACCTGCACGTTGACAAGCGGCCTCCGCTGAGCATCTTCTGTCCCCCCAGCACCATGCTGCCTACAGGAAGGGGCAGCTACTAGCTCTTGTTTTGCAGATGAGCAGGGGACTGCAGCATGTATTCCGGGGGCAGAGAAAATAGAGGAGAGAGCTCAGATCAATAATTTCTACATCTTAACAAAAACAATCCTCTAGTCAGGTATTTAAAGCACATGGCAAGCCACGATGTTCCAACGCACACTTCCTGCCTGCTGCCTTTCCCCCGTACGGAGGAGACGGGATTTCAGCTGCTGCTGGAAGCTGCCAATAATCTGCAAGCTGTAATAGCAGTACTAGCTACTCTTGCTTCCTTAGCTTGTATTTGAACCCTGTTCTTTTTGCTCAGGGCTTCCCCAGTTGGAAATGGTGCTTTGTTAAACCAGATTTGCCCTCTCCACTTCCATAACTTCCACGTCCTGGCAGCTGCAAACAAAACCGGCCAGTTCTTCCTTTTGTGGATCCACTGCCTCAGGAGCTGAGCAGGACACACCCGCACCTCCCAGCCACTGCAAACGCTGCTGCATGGAGACACGTTGCCGTTAGAAACACGGCACGTCGGCCGACCTGCCCGGGACAGGAACGCGCTTATGGGGACTGCTGACAGGAGTGCCCCGAGGGAAAACACTGCCCCTGCAAATCTGTAATTTTCACATTAACGTTTTCACCCCAGAAAAATCACAGGGAGAGATGGAGAGCTCATCTACCTGCACTGAAATGTTCATGTACCTCCTCCCAGAACCCCCTGCCTATGGGGCACTCGGATCCACTCCCCATAAGCAGATAATGAAGAGTCATGAGACAGAATGGGAGGTGCTTGAGAAGCTGTTTAAGGATGTGGGGAGGTCTCCTTCTCAACCCAGCTCTTCCCCTTGGAAAGTCAGAGCCCACCCACATCCCACCGCTCTCCAGGATTTGCAACGGACAGCCGAGAAAGGCTGCGAGAGATGCAGCTTGGGCATAACCTGCCCTCGACTTTGTGGTGTTCCTCCTCTTCATGGTCAATTCTGACCAACTGGAAAAGTTACAAATTAAGAACCCCATTAAATCGATCTCGCAATCTCCAATTGATCTCTGGTCTAAAGTAACGCCCCAGTTTGAAAGCAGTGTGGAAGCCTGGTAGGTTTAAAGCTCTGTCATCTATGTAGTGTTAGCATGGAAACAGAAACACAGGGGTTAAATAGTGAAAAAAAAAAAAAAACCACAACAGTGTTGCTTCCTAGATATTCCAGCCGCATTCAGATACAGGATCCTACAGCCAATGTGTATTTTAACAAGATTTCTCTGCTCATTAGAAAACAAACAAAAACAAACACACACACACACACAAACGAGTACACGATATCCTAGACTGTATCTAACATCTATCAGGAGTGTATCCTGATTATTCAGTGAGACTATATTATTTTAGAGGAATACATCTAAGATCGCTTATAAAATTTTTTGAAAAAATTTTTGAAAACCTGGCAGTTTTCTCAGGAAAAAAAAAAAAGGGGGGGCGTTATTTAAGATCCTGCACAGGCCATGAGTTTCTCTAGCACTAGTAGGATCAGAGCTGTGGATGAGGCTCCCT
This sequence comes from Crypturellus soui, assembly GCA_032275445.1. Lineage (NCBI taxonomy): Eukaryota > Metazoa > Chordata > Aves > Tinamiformes > Tinamidae > Crypturellus > Crypturellus soui. The sequence goes on from JAUBNY010000580.1 coordinate 4,000,395, forward strand.
TCCCACCCAGCACAAGTGTCTCTGAAACAGGACTGGGCTGGAACAGACCATCAACAACAGACACTTCTCACTGCTTCCAGCAAAGGCAAAAAACTCCACAGAATCATTTAAATTAACACAAAATAGGCAGCGAGTAATTTTACTCTTGACTTGGATCATCAAGTTTCTCGTCACACAAGTCTGTCAGGCTCCTCCTGCACACGCTTTGGGATTGCAGGTGCCCCTTTGGGCACATCCCAGTCCGCTGCGTAGCACTGATCCCTCCTGAAGGCAAAAGCACCACGGTCCACAGCTTCAAAAGGAACTTGCTCATTTCAGCGTTTACAATGCTCCTAACATTGTACACTGTTACAACTGTTACAACTCATATATTAGCAAGAAGCAGGATAGTTTTAGGATTTAAAATGTTCTCTACCCACCTGCTTCCACTCCTAAGACTGTGTCCACTCTATGCAAGTCCCACCTGTATTAGTTATAGCCAGAAGTCAAACACAGATTTGTCTGTTTTCTATCATTCTGTGTTAGTTAATGTGTCAGTGCTGTGGGCGGAGCTGAACATGCACTTACTGCTATTGCCCATCACAACACTCCCATCTTAAAAAGGGCAATTTGTATTTCAGTGACCTGTACATCTTTCCAGTTTGGCTTATCTAATCTATCCTGCATTTGCTGCCTGTATTCCACTCGTCCTTCTGCCTATTTTTCAATTTCATTTGGACCACTGATTTGACCACAATCACCCCTAATTTCCTTCCTTTCCCCCCTATACCTCAACTGAAATAATTCAGTTTCAACTAAAATAATTTAGCCACACTGCACACC
>JAUBNY010000580.1:4001661-4013015 GCA_032275445.1 Crypturellus soui
CTCTGGAGATCTTCCAAACCCGCCTGGATGCCACCCTGTGCCCCATGCTCTGGGTGTCCCTGCTGGAGCAGGGGGGTGGACTAGATGATCTCTAGAGGTCCCTGCCAACCTCTGCCAGTCCGGGATTCTGTGAAACCTAACATAAGCTTTTTATCTAAAGCTTTCTAGTCCAGCCATAAGGCTCCATTTTGGGGCAGAAGCTGGACATACTGCCCACTAGCAGCCCCTAACAACCACGGCCATTAAGGATCAAATTAAGGCAGTGGAGAAAGAACTAAGCCAGTAATTTGGAAGAATCAACAGTCTCAACCTTTCCTTTCTCCTCCACAGAAGGGGAAAAAAAATCACTGAGAATTCATAAGCTTTAACTTGAATAATTAAATAATGTTTAGTTCAGAACCTCTGTTTCTCACACTGTCAAAGGGCAATACCATTTGTGAAGTAAAATTCAAGTTACATGTCTGATTTCAGTGCTATGTCCTGCACTGCACATACACATTCTTCCTTTAAACATCCATCCTAACATACCAAATATACCTAAATATATACATTAATATATACATTTAAACAGCTACCTGCAATTAGAAATAGACAGAACTCTTCATAAGATCCCAACATAGTCCCCATGAAGTACAATATGAACTTTGGTAAAATCCACTTAACTGACAAGTGAAAACACACATCGTTAATACTGGAGTTCCAACAGGCCCTCTGGAGTTGACTCTAGCTGCACTGCACAACCATGACTACCTTGAACTCAATGATCTGAACATTTTCTGAAAATAGTATGAAAGTGTGCACGTTCTTGTTGAGCTCTTCACACTAAAAACCTATTTGTGTGACATTAACAGATAAAAAATGAGTTTCAAGCTTAAAGACAGGAAAGATATGAATTTAAAAATTGGTATTTGAAAAGGTCAATTGAAAGCTAGACAGAGAACCCTTTCGGCACACACTTAGAACACAGGTTATGAACCTATAAACAATCTTTTAGGAAAAGCAGAAGAGCAGCCAGTTTAAGGGACACACTATTTGACAGAGCACACTTGTTTAATATGTAAAGGTCAGAGTGATTTGTATAGTTACTGGATCTCTTTACCAGGTTGTAATTTTTTTATTTTTTGAAGGAAAAATAAAAAAAGGGCAATATAAAGTCCTTTGGAGAATACATGCTTAAAACTAGACCAACATGGTATAAAATTGAGGAACATTCAGTAGTAGCTGTGTGAGTGTGGGACTGAGGTCTCTCAGTTTGATATGATGTTTTCTCTATATCCATCTGTAACATTTGTAGACTTAAAAGGTCTGTGTGCCCTTTTTTTTTTGTCCCTGCAATATGCTGTAATATAAACAATCAGCTTACACAAAGATTCAATTTTACAGGAAGTGCCAGACTTCATTACTTTATAAGCTATTATTTTTGCAAACATAAGAAGTTAGGGGACCAGCGCCAGATATAATTCAGAAAAAGCTGTAATAACTCAATCTCGCATCAAGCCATCCTTAGAGGAAAAGCAGCAGAGAACATGAACTTTGGGCATGACTGTCTGCAGCAAATAACACGTGTATGGGACTGGTATCATCCTTCTGCTAAAGCACAGAGGAAGGCAGTCATGTTCCAGAATCACACTTCCAGAGGGAAAGGAGAAGGAAGGAGGATTAAAGACTACCTTTTTTTTTGCTTTTATAGAACAAGCTTTATGACACCAACCTGGAGATAAGCAGCAAAGAAACAATCCTTTCATAATCAGCGAGCTTGTGCAATGGATTTCTTCAACATACAGAAGTAGTAATTTTCTTCTTTTAAACACCTCCGGATCAGGTCTGATCTGTTTCTCGTATTAATTATTGAATATACCCACCTGTGCTCCTGGTACAGGGCCAAAAGGGTTTGGTGGTCTCATGACTGGCTGGCTGTATATTAAAGTTGGCTGTGTCATTACTGGTATTCCTCCCATCTGGGATGGCTAAAAGAACCCAGACAACATCAGATCACACATCATATTAATGCACCACAAATATTTAAGGAGATAAATGAGGGGGGAGAGGAAATGGTAGATGGGTAAAAGTCTTGTTCTTATTTGATATATGCAACCACAAAAAGTTGTTGCTGAAGTATTCTGCAAATAAGGTTACTAGAAAGAAAATCACAGCCTTTTCAAGGTATATTCATTTAATCTTCCACTACTTCCTCCTACTCCAAGAACACCTGGAACACTAAGATGCCTCAAGGTCTGACAACACCTCGCTTTCCAGGCCTTTGAAAACACAATATGACAATTTTACAGTTATCAGTGCAGAGCTGACTGAGAACAGCAACATTTGGAAACTATAAGCATGTGTTATATAAATAAACTATATGTAAAAATAATGTTAATTCATTAGGCAATATAGCTAAAGTGTTACTGAGACTGTGGCTGAGCCAAATTAAGAATTTAACACATACTAATGGTCTTAGAAATAAGGTTTAATTGTACTTAAATTCTCATCTCTGCTACTGATTTTGGTGTTTTGCCCAGCTTAGGTTGAAATCCAGCAGCAGCGCTGCAAAGCGGTCCCATTCCAAGCGGATTTTCCTCGACAAATCCTAGTACTCCTTTCATCATGCCAAGCAGCTGTTCCAAAAACCAATGGTGAACTTGTTCACCGAACTGACCCCGATGGAAAATACCCTACAGGAAAAGCTAAAATAACTACTAGCCCTCACTGATAGAAGGGCTTGCTACCAGCTCTCTGTTTAGGGGCTGTCATAGCTAGAACTCTGTGGTACATATCATTGTTTTTTTGGGGGAAAAAAATAAGTTATGCACTTTTCGGGTCAAAATTTCAAAGAACCCTAGTGTTGTGTGTTGAATTGAGTTTGTACAAGCCAGGACAGTTTTCAGGATGAGCTATAAAGCCTGCTGGTGCTCACAGGCTACAGCAGCCAGGCTCATCCTACCACTCACAGTGTGTCCTTCTGAACAGGCAACAGGAACTCCAGTGAGAGCAAGAGGGCTACAGCTTAGCTCAACTCCAGTTTCCATTTGATAACAGCATTTAAATCTCGGGGTGAGAGCTGCTTTAAGAAACACATGGGATTATTTTCTGTGCTGAGATGATGTCAGCTTGCCTAGCTCTTATTGCAGAACTTGTGAAGAAAGTAACACAATCCTTGGATATTTTGATTCAGGTGCACAAATGCTCTTCATATCTGCAGTGCAAAGTTCAGCAGGTTAAGTCTGAATCAGCACTACTGGTATTTTAGAACAACCACAGCAGCTCTGCACAGAAGGTACTGCAGCATGGGTGGGCAGCATGAAACAGGAGACACTCTGAGCAGACCCACAAGAGCTTTTGTTGTTCCCTGAGGAAATACGGGGAAGTTCCAAACCATAAACCTAATTTGATTATATGAAGCATTTTAGATTATTTTTATCATATACATCTGCAAATTGTTTAACAATATTTGCTCCAAGAAAATTTTCTTCCTCTTCATTCACCTAGAAGAACTCTGCTACACCAGTATCACTATATTAATACAGCAGAGTTATATCACTTTAATAATGTTAAAAAAAAAAAAAAAAGGGATCAAGAAGATGAAGAGTTTGAAGTTACATAGAGCAACAGACAGCAAAGTTGGGTTCAAGCAAAAGGACTTCTGGTACTGGTGTTTTGTGAAGAGATGCAGTTCCCAACTGACACCGCCACGACACACAATGGTGTCATGGCATGTATCCTTGCAGGTAAAGTTTTTTTGGATAAGGAACAAGTATTTAAGGGTGGTTTCACTTCACCAGTGAAATATTCCTGTTGTGAGTGTAGCTGTATTTACACACTACACTTACTTTTACACTCAAAAAGTCTACCAAGAATAGACAGTAAGAAAAAGGTTAATCAAAGATTAGATGAGTAAAGAACAGATAGACTTAAATTTCAGACAAAACCAGACTGCTTTACTGCAAAAACTAGGATTTAATCATTTAGTGAAGAAAAACCAGTAGGACTGAAATTTAGATTTCACAAAAATAATTCAGAGAAGCCACTGCCAGCACATGAAAATGCTCCCCCTACCATAAGCAACCAGACGATTCACAGCAAGTCCCACTTACCATCCCGTAGCCCATCATTCCCGTCGGCGTTGTGGCAGGATATGCCATTACAGGTGGTGCCTAAGGCAAAAGGAAACTGGAGTGAATGGAAAGGAGGAACCAGCTGCACACTGCAAACTCACTGCTCAAGAGTCAGCTGCAGCAAGGCATCAATTATGAACATAGCAAAGAGGGAGTATTATGCTTAAAATAATTTGCAGTCTTTTGTTAAAGTGCATCCAATTATCTCCAATCCAATGTAATACCTAAACTACAGCTTCTAGAAGATCACCATAAATGTAAAACTATATATTTACTGTTAATGCATTAGGATATTGGCTGACTAAATTGTAAATTGGCAATTATAATTCTCTCAGAATTCTGTTTAAGGAACATACTATGATACCTCTTTAAAAAACTTTAGAAAAGACTCAAGAAGAGAAGTGTGTCTTAGAGCATAGGACATATGCATTTAACTTTCAAATCAGAAATAAGGGTGCAGGAGGAATCTCAAGGGACAACATTTAAAAGCCCCATTACCACTGCTTGCACAGGTGTTAAAAGAATTCCCTTCTCTTTAGCCAGCAGGTAGCTGCTACGGGGATTTTCCTGCCCTGCTTCAGCATTACTGCACCTCTAACACCTAAGGGCTGGAATGGGAACACAGCTGCCTTGGCTTGGCTTTTCTTCAGCCTCAAAGCCAATCTAGATGATAGGATAGGATAGTTAGTTCTAAAGCTACAGTGGTAACACTCACTAATGCTGCAGGGGACAGGGCTCCAGAAACCATTTTGTATTGAGGCTGAACAGGTGAAGCTGCTACTTCCCATTCAATTCAAAACGGTTCAAAATCCTCTTAATGTTTGGCAGAGGTTTGTATTAAGCTCAAAATTAACTGTTATAAAGTTGCAAACAAATTTTAATCAGAGAAAGTCTGGGTTGAAGTTGCATTTTGTAAACAATTTAGCAGTGTGTATGTACAACCAGCTCTAACTCCAAGTGAAAAACTGTAGAGGAATATATTAAAGATAATTCTTCATATCATAGCCGCATTCTTTGTTTTGTAATTTTACAATCCTCTTTCCCAGTTAGTATTCACTTTTACAAGGACAAAAGTTACGCTGGACTAATTTAGTGCTGGTGAATATTCAGGTTACTTGCTGCTGTCTGTCTACTCCACCTCTTGTTAGCCTCTCTTTGCAAGTACCAGCCTAACCTGCACGTTCTTTGCTGTAGAGGTTACAGTTCATCACAGGACAAACAAAGATGTTCTATCTTTGGGAATACGCAGCTTTTTGATATAGGGAAAGAAACAAACAGGGAAGCAACAGATTATCTGTAATATTAGAGCAACAAAGCAGATAAACACCAGGGACAGGACATGAGCAGAGCTGCTGCTGAATCCAGTTCTCAGCTACCAGCTGCCTTGTCACAGACAGCAGCCGGTTGCCAACATTAAGTGCTATAAAAATCAATAATTCCTGATCAAAAATTATCTAGATTGTTTACCATCCAAGTATTTTTATTTTTTTTTTAAGTTTCTCTGTGTATTCACGGCTATGCACATACACAGCATGCTGATTAGAAATATTTTTGAATGCTCAAATATGGACCTACCAGCCTTTGTTTACAGAGTTACCCTGTAATGAAAACAGAATACAGGGAAAGACCAATATCACTGTTGCCATAACAAAAAACCCTTGATATAAAACACTACATTTCTCCAACAGCAAGCCCAGGTTAATTAGTGCTTACCATTGGCAAACTGTCAACATGGATTTACTTATTTTAGGTGAGTATTAATGGCATATTGGTCTCTCCCCGCTAAAATAAATACAAATTCAAAATCTACCAAAGTGGATCAAGTGCCAAGTATAACAGAAGCCTGTGAGATTTCATGCAGTTATTCAAACACAAACACCTTGTCTTCATTCAATATTCACCAAGTGCAGTAAAGGCAGCACAGACACACACACCCCAGCTATCTGCCAGCAAATGGTAGAGTTTCAAGCGAGGAAAAATAATTTTGGTATTTCCCATGCCATCATTCGAATCAAGAGCCTGCAGAACACCTATGAAGTTCATATATGCTAGAAAAAGCTCAAATTTTCGGCACACCAAAGATTTTTAAAATGAGAAATGTGTAAATAGCAAGAAGGTTATGAGATTCTGCTGCAGCAGTGGTTAATATCAGCATGCCAGTTGATTGCAAAAAGGCTGCGGGTTGTTTCACTTACGTATTGTGGAAAATGCATGCCATTCTGTATTTCCCAGGGAAAACAATTACATAATGCAATAACACTGGATTAGAAGCAAATACTTACACAACAGAATATACACAGATAGCATTTTAGTTCACAAATACACTAAATGTCTACCCCAACACATTCTTGTAATTCAAGTCATTTACTGAAGCAACACACATTTCGTGATACTGTCATCGCTAGAAGGCCTGGAATTCTGTTTTGCATAGTCCATTTATTTGGTATATGCCTTTTTTTCCAAAGACAAGAAAGCCTTGTTTTCAAAAGCATATTTATTTAGCAAGCAGCAGCAAGTCCACAATAAATAGACCAGCAGAGCAAAACAAAAGGGTTTTTTCCCTCCTAAATAACTTCTATTTCAAGACTTTTGAATAAAAAGCTTACAGAAAGAAATCTCAACAGTATCTCTAAACAATAAAAGCTGTTAAGGGTAATGACTTATCACAAGAAGATGCATATACAAGACAAGTTATTGAACAGATCAAGCACACAAGTAAATTCAAATCATCAGACATTAGAGTAGATTATGGCTTCTACAGCATCTACCCATATTTCAGTGATGCCCCTAAACATCTCCCTCTCCATAAGGGACCTGAGCTAACAAGAGACAACATCTAGGAAAACGGCAGCAGATCTGGGGAGATGACTTTTCTCTTTCCAAATCTGCAGTGTTATATTAAATTGTCAATTCTGCATCCCTCAGTCATTCAGTCAGATGCAACAGATCCCAGGAAACCTTTTGTTACATATCCTGTCAGCATACAATACTGCAGGTGAAAAGTGCTGAGCAGAATTCACAAGTAGAAAATGTTCCATTAGCATTGTGAAAACTACCCCTGTAAACCTTTATGCTCCTTTTAACAGGTATTTTAAGAACAGATCATTTCATTAAAAAAACAAGCAACAAAAAACTACACACACACAGCAATACCCCTCACCAATATGACACGTTACTGTAAGTACTATAAAATAAGGAAAGTTCAGCTAGTGATCAAATTGACACGCATTAAAAAAGCCCACATATCAATTAATAAAGCTATCCTACATCACTACAGCCTCCCACCTCAGAGCAAGCTAGCTCTTGTTAAGCAATGCAGGTTTGACATTCCCTGATGTTCTTTACGAAAATGCTTTCCACACTTGCACTTATCCAGACTGCACCGTGACCCCACATCCCACTAGAATTCCAGTTCAGTGTTAGGTTAGTGAAATACAGAGGGAGCTATCTTACTTTGAGAGAGGATTTTCAAGTCCTATGCGAGTTTCCACTGAACTTAACATGATGCATTGTAGAACTAGTTACTCTGACTGCACATCAGAGAAAAACAAATTCAAGCAGTACTTATCATCTCAAACTGGCCATTTAAGCAATTTTCCACTGCAACTACAGATTATCTGCAAACTTCTCTCTTACATAGCAGTGTCTATATTTAAATGACTGACAATTTACTACTTTAAAATAAGTATTTGCTTACCAATGTTGGTGCATTCCATGCAGTGGTAGGTGCAATTTTGGGCTGCCAGTTGGAACCACCTGTTAGTTTCTTTTCACCTGGCTGAGTCCAATTTACATCACTTAAATAAAATTAAGAATCATTAGAAAATGCTGGATTTGCTTTAAAATCTGCCTCAGATAAACACTAAGCATTTCTTCTTGAAAGCATTTTGATGAACTGATTTCCTAAATATATGCAAAGCCTGAAGGAAATGGGAGACAGAAGTCAGGACATCTTGTCACTGTCTTGTGACAACGACAAGACCCCCTCATCCTAGGGTGACTTTTAAACAACATTGGCAATTTCACTGTCTAATCTAAGAAAGAAAAGCACTATTCCTGTCAGGTGCTTTGAATGTTAACATTAAGTTATTATTTATAGGTCAGAACTCATTCTTTCCTAAAATTTTACTAGTGAGAAGGTCAAAATTTGCAAGTTTTCATTAAGAATACTCACTTTTTAGTAGTTCCATTTCCAATGCCCAAATCTGTGACAAAGTAGGAAAAGATATTATTGAAATTCTATTCATTTAAAGTAATTAAGCATCCATCCGCTAGTATTTAATACTCACTGCCTACAAGATTGGCTAAAGAAGAATCCAAGTCATCTGACACTAATTTGTTAGGTGGTACTTTGGCAACTGGAAGACTCTGGTTTTGGGAGGCCACTGTTGGTTTTAGGAGACCACCTAGTTCATCAAAACCTGAGGATGAGTGAAAAGAGAAAAAAATAAAGTGACTTAAACGATGAGCAGCCCAAGAATGATGTCACATTCAGTTGAAGGGAAAGCAAGCTCAGCACAAAGGTTAAAATATGAAACTTAACCCAGTGAAGCTACAAATCACAGGAGGGTTAAAACAATTAGGCCTCTTCCTACATGAGCTATTTACTGCAGAAAGAAATCACGATTTTGAAATTTCATTCTAACTAGTCTAACATACAGTCAAGTGATTTACATGCAATAGATTCATTATAACTACAAAGTAATTGAAATATAAAACAAACAAACACCTAGAGAATTTCTGTCTTATAAAATGCATGTGTTTTTGCTTTTTGCATATTTCTGGATTGGTCAGAGTCCACTGTCAAAAATGCAGTGTCAAAAGACCAGAGAACATCTATTTTCCAGATGCTCAGAAGGACAAAAAGGCTACTCAATATGCAATTTTAAACAACTGTGTGTTTGACAATTTATCTTATATGATCTTTTCCTGAAAATCTCCACATTCAAAGAATAAGGGAGAGCAGATGCTACACAGCTGAAGAAAATTAAAAAGCAGCTTTAGCTCTACCTCTTATGAGCATCCTTTGTAAATACAGATAATTGCAGTTGACAGCACATAAAAACAACGGTGGCTATTCACTGTGCATTGCTTTACACACACGAAATATTCAACTGAATGATATCAAGTACACATTTCAGCACAGTTCATATAGAAACAGGCATCAAAGAAATGCTTTTTGATTATCTGGTTAAAATTATGGATAAAGGCGGCCACTATTGACCTTTTCAGTCAGCTTTCCTTTCTTCAGCTGGAACATTGTCACAGGTATACAAGTAAATACAGATTGAAGAGCTCCGTGCCTCAAGAGTCAGAGAAAACGGACATAAGATATCTACTTAAGTATCTTACCACCAGAATCTAGAACAACACTAGAAGACTTGTTTCCAAACACAGACTCAAAGTCAACATTAAGGCCAGCTGATGGCTGTGGTTGAGCAACAGGAGAAGGGGTGAACCCTGAGGAGGGGAAAAAAAGGCATTAAAGGTTTTTATAGAGTGTTTTCCAGAAAATCCACCTTCTTTACGCATGACAAACCAAAAAAAAGTGTCATTATTCAAGTACCACAGAAAGATCAGAAATACCTCAAAGGTCCAGATTACTCCCTGACATGGAAAGGTATGCAAGGGAAAGGCAGTTTATTCAGTTACTCCTCCAAAGACGCTTTCCGTTCAGCTAAGTCTTTAGGCTACCTATACACGTAATTTTTTTTTTCCTCTCCAGTTATTCATAATAAATACTTAAAAAAAATAATAATAGTCACTGCTCTTCTGCAGTGCACCTCTGCACTTTTCCTGCAGGAAAAGGAGCACACTGAGTTCACCATCTTTTTCAAAATTACCTGTCTGAAGATTATTCCATCTTTCGTACTAGTTAAATAGCTACACCTGGAGCAAGGCCTAAACTATGACAAGATGCCTCACTAATATGTAGCAACTATTCCACTATACACAGATAATATCAAGATAAATATACTAAAATTAATCACAATTTATTTTAGATGCACATTTTGCATATTTAGCAATGAAGTTTAGTAATTTGGCAAGAGAGTGGAAGTTTTAACTTCTGTTCTTGTAAAAACTTACTCATTCACTCTTGTCATGCATCTGTAAAACAGATGTAATCTGCTGGTCAACTACTCCCAAATACACATCCCTCTTCCACCACTACCTTGAAAACATTGTACTGCAAAGCACTAAGTGCTTAACACTAATATTACACCAAAAGTTGATGGGATAGCAGTGCAAAAAATATTAATTTCTTTTTATTTTATTATTTTTTATTATTTATTGTTACATACATATGCACACAAGTCTATGCATACACACTTAAGAGGATGCAGAACATTTTGATATTCAGGCAATTACAGTTCTGCCTATTCCTTTATAGGAGAAGCATCCAAAATGCGGCGTAATTTATAAAGTAGCTTTTCTTATTTATAACAAACATTGATGGTATGGAGAAAAAAAAATAAAAGAGGGTGACAATGGCTTCAATGATAAAATATTTCAGTGGACAAAACAACTGACAGAATATGCCTGGTGTTTATTTTGGCTTGCCATGACAGCTTATTTCAGCCTTACCATCTTCCTTTAATAAGTCGTCTATCACCTGAAAATTAATAACTACAGGATGTTTTCTTGAATATAAACTTCACAGAAGAACCCAGTTTAGATTCCCTGTTGCTTCCAATCCTATTTGTCTCAAAGGAAAATAAAGCTCAACTTGAGGGGAAAAAGTCTGAAGAACTTCAACAATTTACTTTTTATTAAAGACAAATCAGAGCATAGTAAGAAAATGGAAGTGCTAACATGGGAAAAGATAGAAGATAAACAAAACATATCCTTATATTAAGTATACTAGCAAGTTGTAACAAATCATTTCAGAAACTCTGAACTGCAGATGAGAATTCCTTTAACAGGGATGTATTCTTAAAAATCACATCTGCATAAACAGAAATCTTGACCTGTAATAACTTGGCCATTCTTTAGAAAATTGATCCTCTGTTCCCGTATTTTAAGATGTTTCAAGCTGCATGAAGCTAACTAGATAAGCTGGAAGACAAAGTGGCACTTCGACACGGGACTCATTTGAGTCAGTCTGGGTGAAGAGAACAAATCCTATTCCTAATGATAACACAGAACCACAGAATGGTTGAGGTTAGAAGGAACCTCTAGAGATCATCTAGTCCAACCCCCTGCTCCAGCAGGGACACCCAGAGCACGGGGCACAGGGTGGCA
>JAUBNY010000580.1:4017323-4044083 GCA_032275445.1 Crypturellus soui
TCATTCAATGACTTATAAGAAGAATGAAAATAGTCGACATTGAGTAAAGAATAAGCATAAGCAGGTGTTAATATTGTAATATATAACAGCAATACAATATCTGGTATTATCTTAGGTATGTTTGAAAGGTTAGTATTACTACCTGCTTGTGGACATGCAAAACACCTGCCACTGACTCCCTGCATAGTTGTTCTCTGTATTGAATCCTTTTTCAGGAGGTGTAAGACACCAGCTTTGACAATAAGACAGGTTAGTTTATCCCTCAGATAGTTCATCCTGGCTGTTTCAGCTGCAGTTTCACATTCTTCTGATCCTTTTAACTGACACAAAATTGGAAAATAGCACAGCTCAGGCCCAGATTATTTCCAAGGGGATCTATTTGTTTTGATTTTGAAGTTTAGGTAACTGGTAGATACAGCAACTCAAACCCGGTAGGCATGGGCTTCAAACAATCCAAATAAAGAACTCTGATAAAACAATAGGAAAAAAGCTAAAAAAAAAGCACAAATCTTTTACTCTATTTGTTTGAAACTACCTTCCAATGGAGTTACTTTACGTGTGCACTCCATAGGAAAATTACATTACATACTCTCTGATCTCAAATTTCGAAGCTGGACAAATTTCATATGCTTTAATTGCTTGCATTTCATATGCAAGACAACACAAGGCAGCTCTAAGTTTATAAAAGCATTGTGATACTCTACTGTGTTTTCAGGTACTCTCCAAGGCTGTTTCTTGACGTGCTGGTTCTAGCTAGACTGTTCAGTTTTTGTCTGGGTCTAGAATTTCCAAGATTATAGAATCACAGAATCATTATGGCTGGAAAAGATTTTCAAGATTAAGTCCAACCTTCAAGTTCTTCAACACTATTTCTGTTAAACCATATTCTTAAGTGCCCCACCTGCATGTGTTCTGAACACTGCTAGGGATGCTGACTCCATCACTTCCTGACCAAGGCAACTTAAAAAAATGATTTTGGAACAAGCAATTTCTATTGCTGTATACATAAGTTAAGAAACTGTCATCTCTCTGACAGCAGTTCTTCGAATCTTCTAAAGCCAAAGTCCATCTTTGAACACACATAGCACCTGTTTGTGTGAGTAGGAAGCACTCTGCACCTTGAAGCCATAATTAGCCATTAATGACTCAGGTGTGTTTAAAAGTCATTTGAATTTTGCAAACTCCTAGCTTTAATTTATCCAGTTAGAAGTATTTTATTTGGAAGAATAATAGCGACAAAGCATTCTTCCTTATGACAATTCTTACGGTTTGCAAGAACAGGTAAATTGAGAATATACAACTATATAACGTGTTCTCTGGGAGTCTTTAATCTCCGTAGCATTAGTGGTATTTCAAGCAGGAGTCTAAAGGAAGCAATCCAAATATAATATCCTTCTAACAGTTCATCCTGCTATTACACACCTCAGACTTGCTGCAAAAAAATGACTTAATAGTAACTAATTCTAGGCTTATGTTCCTTTGAAGGTCAATTTGCACCCAGTTTGATACTCTGAAATTTTAACTGACCTTCAGGGGACAACCTGAAATATTCATGATTAGTTTAATCTTAAAAAGTTTTAGTTAATAGTGAAGTACATCAGTGAAGAAAGAATAGCTGCTAGGAATAATTCATAACATTGAAAAAAGAAAAAAAACACAGACTTTCTACCTAAATTTCAGGTTGCTAACAAAAGAGATAGCAGACTGCGATATGACCTTTGTGAAGCTAATTTTCTGTTCACCCCCCATGAGAAAATTAAGACGTGCTGAAATGGCAGAAATATTCCAGAAAGCAGACGATGAGTGAAAACATCCTTCTTCATTTCTAAAAGCTAAGCATCTTAAATATTGAAATTCATATTCATAACTTGATATCCTCTCCACTGCGTCCTTCTCAAAAAGATGCTCTGATCAGCAAAAGTAAAAGACAAGGTAAGCTACTTCTATTCATTTTTGAAGCTATGACATATTAATATTGCCACATCACTCACTGTTGTGCAACTTTTACAAATAAATGAGGAAAAAGTACACAGTGCAAGGACACAAAAATAGACAGGAAAGTAGAATAGGTGCATTAGTTATGGTGAAAATGTTAGCTAATCAGAAAGACATGTGGAAAAGCTACAGCTTATGAAATAATACAGTGGATAAAGTTTTCAGAAAACAGTACTATATATCAAAGCCTATGAGACTTTCTGATGCCAGTAACTCGTTTTTTACATCACAGAAGTATTTATGCAAGTTTGTTTTACCAAAAACAACCTGAAAATAGCCACTTAGTTGCAAAGTTATCTACTTTACAAAGTACCAATAATGTAGAAAAGAAGAAATATCTTAAAGACGATTAATTTAAAGATTATTAATCCTCCAGCAGTATCATCAGCACTGCAAACAACCAGTAAATGGTACTTCTACCCAAAGTATTCCAGAACATTGCAAAGCAGCAAAGAAAGTGGAAGCTCTGAGTAAATGACTAATTCTCCAATAGTGCCTGAATGAATAATCTTGCTAATGACCTTCGAGAACCTGCCTTGCCTCCCTGGTTTACAGTAAAATCAGTAAAACCATCTAACATTCATTGAGTTCATCCTTGCAGGAAAGCAGAATGGTAATGTGGCTACCCCGCGGGGAAAAAAAAAAAAAAAAAAGGCACAGGGGAGACTCCAATATCATCTCTTCACCTCACAGATGTTTTCTAGCCCATCACAGATGTTTTCTAATTTGCTTCTGTAAGTAAATATGTAAATATGACAGCTTATTCAAAATCCTCTGATACATTTCAAAGAGGTACTTCGGTTTTCAATATGTAATTCTTGCTTTTCTTTTTTAAGTTTTCTATGTGTATTTGCCAAGCAACAGCCTCCTCCTCCAGTTCTTCTCTATTACTACCGGTAACACTCTTAACTTATTTTTTTAGTCTCCAGTCTGGGTATTTGGAAATTCTGTACTCAAGTACATGGTGCCACAAGGGCTGTCAGACCCCACAGAGCTATGACTTCTCACAGCTAAATTTCTCGTTTGTTACATGACTCACTTCGGAGGACAGTAATTATGAGTCTGACTCAGCCAGCAACTAAATATATTTTCACCCGCTATTCTGGTATCAAAACTCCTTGTAATCACCTCAGGCATCTACATTATTTTAATCTCTAACTGGAATGTTTTTTCCTTTTTTCCCATTCCCTTGATGCACTCATAGCTTGTCTTTTCTCAATTCAGTATAAGGTTTCCATTAAGTTTTCTGTTTTTAAGGAAGAAATAGCCCATGCACCAGGAGAAACAGTGAGGGGTGTACAGCCATTATAAATACAACCCACATCCAATTTACAAGCCTTACCTCCCCAGGTACTTCCTACTTGTGGAGCAGCAGATATAGGGTGCACAGATGGATGAAAAGTTGGCTGCAAATCAAGCAGATCATTTGGCAGCTTTGATGTGCTATAAAGACAAATTAAGAATTGTTTGAACTTAATGAAATAATTTTCAATACAAGGAAAATGTTAACAATTGGCAACTACTATGAAAGCTTTGGTACATATTTACTGGATATGATTAAACTAAAATGAAGAAAGTTTGCTGAACTTGATTCTTTTCTATGAAACTAAAAGTGTAAATTTAACAAGCTAAGTTCTCTGTCATGCTAAACGACTCTTCCAAAGCTAAGACTCAGACATAACCAGCCATCCCATCTTCCTCACACTCTAATCCCAGGGCTAGAGCATCTGAAATCCAATGATTTTCAACAGCTTGTAAAATAACTTCACGAAACTGCTATGTTAAAACTGGAATAATGGAACTTCCTTTAATGGATTCTCCTCTCCTCTCCCCAAAAATGTTACATCTAAATTCCAAAATTCGCCTGTCTTTCACTTGCCACTGCTGAGAAACTGCCTATATCTACCACCTATTAAACAACTTGAGAGAAGGGGGAAAAACTTTCAGAGACTGCTAATTGGTGTACTGAGACTGAGTCATGTGGATGACAAGCCACTTAAATGCATCTTTTAGACTACTATGAAATAAATGTAAGGCCAAGAACATCACATAAAAATGAAAAGTGAAATATAACTACTGCAGTGGCTCCAAGAGTCAAACAGAAACAACTGCTTTACAAAACATTAACTTCATACTTTAAATTCCCCTTGAAAAAATGGAGTATTGGCATCTGTCCAGACTTTCATTAGTACATTAATTAAAACAGACCTTGCACAGGCATTTGCCATACAGCACGAGGCACATGATATGGACATTTAGTTGATATCTGAAGCAGTGCCATGTGTGATTTTCAAGTTCATCTACATAACTCAGTATGACACTGTCAATAATGTTTTTTTTGTGTTTATTACATGATCATCATTACGGACAGCAGTTGGTTCACTGTAGCATTCAAGCACCTTTCAAAATGACCCATGATAATTTTCAGATAAAGCTTGTTCAAGCTATGATAGGACATGTTTATCAATACCTTATATGGAAAACACTCTGGTGCTTCATATTAGAAGGAAAACAAGATTTCTAATGTGCAAGTAGGAAGCTTTTCAGTTGCTGCTAACGTTTCCACAACACAGCATTTATGGCTTTATAGCAGCTCTATCAGAATCCTTTCAGATTACTTAAGCAGCACAATCAGAGCAAGATCACACAGCTCAAGGTTACAAGTTCAATGCAATTATCTGACCGGTTCAAGTATCTGGGCCTTTAGCAAGCAACATTAAGTTATTATTTATTTTTTCTAAAGACAGTCGTTTAGCCACCAACACTGACAGAACCTCCAGCTCCTGATACAAATTTTCTACAAATTACCTATTTCCTATAACCTTGGTGTCAAGTAATTTCTCAGTCATTTTCTGACACAGAAGGCATGCTACCGAAGTGCAAATTACTTTAAGAACAGCAGAGGGTAAAAGGAAGTGAGTGTATTCTTATCTAAGCTCTAAGGGGACAAACAAGCATTCCTTTACTAGATTTAGAATGAAATCCAAATCAAAATGTGTTTCTGGAAAGCCATTTCCTCCTTCCAAGCTGACCGAAGCAGGATATTAATATTATTTGACTGGTGATTTACAAAAGGAGGTTCACACACTCATATCAACAGTTGTGACTAGTCAAAGATCAGGATTAGTACTCTAGCCCTAGGCTTGCAAGTCCTTCTAGATGCATGATCCAGATGCAACTTCAACTGCAAAATTTCCCTCTAATCTTTCAAATCTTGTTTCAAGCTTCCTTTTTGTTTTTTAATCTCTAAAAAGTAATCTAACAAGACTCGTTACCACTCTGCTTTTTAATGCTTAGACAAGTTTATAAACATTTATTGGTAATTTCCCCAAATTACCTTGAAAGGTTCTTTGAGGACAAGGCATATATGTTTTTCTGCGCCAACTGACAGCTCATGAGTTACTAAGAACAGCTACAAGGGAGAGCTGGTTCTTAACACAAACTAAACTGTAAAAGGAGGACGAAAACACATTTTCTGTGTTATTTATTGCAATGAGATATCCCCCCCATCATCTTTGCAAAACAAAACAAAAAAACAACAAAAAGTCATCTCTAAATAAACTCTACACACAAACAACTTACTTCACTCTAAGCTCTGCAGACCTTTAGAGGAAGTGACAGTTGCAGCCCATGACAGAATGAAGCAATGATATTGAAAAATGTACCTGTTTGAAGAGCTTGGTGTAGAAAAAATATCAATGGCTGGTGTAGTCATTATGCTTCCTGCTGCGGTCGACACAGGAGAAGCTGCAGTTGTTAGCGAGGTATGAGGTTTCTTTGCAAGTTCTTTTAGACGTTGTTCCTGTTGGGAGAAACGAGCTGGGATAAGAAAACCTGCAATACTTCTGTATGTGGCATTGGAGTTCAGTAAAAGAAGGCAGAAGAGTTAATTTCACTTATTCCATGTAGTAAAGTGTGACCAGCACATAAAAAAGTAATTTACAAGAGACAATGATGTCATGTGTCTTTCAGAAACTGGCTTAGCAGACCATTTACAAGTTGTATGATACATGTACGTAGAATCCTACTTCCAGTGTGTTTGCCAACAATATGCGTTCAATATAAATAATCCTGGCTCTTCCCCTGCTCCCCTAATGTGAATTAGTAAGAATTTAGGAAAGTATTTTTGATCAAAACTCCAGGATGCCTACCTTTAAAGCTTTTAAACGAGCCTGCTCTTCCTCCAACGCCGCTTGTTTTTCCCTTTCATCAACTTTTGTAAGGGACAGGCCGGTGCTTGCAAGAGAAGAGACTGCGTTGGAAAGGGTGGTAGCCCTGAAATAATTGGAGGGAAGAGCTGGCTGTTAATAGGTGACATGTGATAGGAATATACACAAACAAACAAACAAAAAAAATCACCTGGATCCACCCTCCTGCCCCATTTCCTTCTGAACTCCTTAAAATACTAGTTATAGAGTTCATCTTGCCCTGTACAGCAAAGCATTAAACAATACACTGTATGAATTGAAAAATAAAAATTCAAAAAAACCATAATATATCCTCTCTTGGGTTTCAGGTCCCTTCCCCTTAAATGTTTCCTCTCCAAGCTGCATCACAAAAAATGACATTTGAGGCTTTGTTCTTTCCCTGCTAACCTATGAAATCATTTAAAACAAGGCAGTGTATTTGCAGATGCACAAGAATCTCTAATAACAAGTTTTAGTTCACAGTCCTGCTAATTTAGCAGGCTTAATAGGCTATTAACACAAGCCTACAAGTCTGAAAAAGGGTGCAAAAAGATACATATAATAAAACTTATTTTCTAAACAAGCTAAAACATGCTTACAAGAAGAAAAAAAAAAAGGAAATAAAAAAGTAGCTCCTAAGTCCTGAAATTGCCACTATCATAACAGCATAAAAATACTACTGCCTTATTGTTTAAGCATGTGATGAAGAAAAGGTATTTAACTTTGCAAGTCTTTTAACCCTCCAGCATATAAGCATCTTTTTTTTTTTTTTTTTTTAAAGGACTGAATAATGTCAGTTGCCTAGAAGATTTCTGTACATCTCACTTCATTTTATCAAGCTCTTGAAATCAGCAAATGCCTTTTATCACATACTTTTATCACTTTATTCCACCATTTCTTTAAACACCAATTCTCAATTTAAGGATTTATGGAAGCATTTTCTTCTTTCTGAGGAAAAGGAATTAGAGTGGAGATAACAATCTAAAGACATTCAGACATGATGTGTAATTTAAACAAGTCTAATTATTACAATAAAATGAAGATTCCAAGGCAGTAAGGGAAAACACTCCCAGTTTCTCTTCAAAAGTTCAAGATTATATCTTAAAAGTTTAGCCATTGTTCTAAAGGAAGTGCTTGGAAGTCTGGATTCTGGTTCTGTTGACCTAGAAAAAGCTGTCTTAAGTACTCACTAGGAGATACAACAACTGGCTACTCCAGCACTACTAATGCAATACAATCTTCTTTGCAACAGAACCTACACAAACATTAGTTTATGGGGGAAACTCAAAATAACTGATTTAATATTTGATTCAAAAATTGCATAGAAGAACAAGAGCATACACACCTGCTTGCAGCTGTGGAATCTTTGATTTTCTTGCCTTCAAGAGAAGCTAAATGCTGTTCCAGAGCATCAAGGAGGCTACTTGGTGCCTGAAAAAAACACCATGACAGAGATATGAAGAATCTAAGAGAAAGCTAACACTTTAAGAGACTGCAAGTGAAGCATAACTGGCACAGCAGCTCTGAATACTGACATGTTTTGGCAGCTAGTATATATTTAATTATCCGAAATATCAGGTGTTGCAGTCTCATCACTACCTGATAACGAGCCATTATGACACAGAGTAAGTAACTGAAATATGTCAAGGGATGTTAAACAGAAACAGGTAGGAAAGAACAAACAAACAATTGGAAGCAGTCAATATTTCTGAGATACTAAGGAGGAAATTATGCTCTAAGTCACTTCTACAGACATGCTCTGCACATAGCAACCTTCCCCAGTGATTAAAATAGGCATGCAGCCAAAATAAAAAGAAAAAATTGACTAAAAATCAGAGTCAGATACAAACTGTGTCTTTAAGCACAAGAGAAATTAGCTTGACTGAAAATCAATTAGAGTGTGACAAAAATGATCTATAGTATCTTACAACAAGCCAAATGCATATGAAAGCCAGCCTCTGACAGGGGCTGGATTTAATCACAAGCTTCGAAACAACTCGGTGTCAACATATGCCAGAGTGCTGAAGTGCAAGCCACAATGCCAAGTTTTTCTCATTATGCAATCCCCAAACGGACAGGTACCGACAAATGCATAATGGGTTTATCTACCTGGGAAAGATCTGGTATGTCTCCTCTGTCAATTCCAACTTGCTGTAACAAAACAAATGAACTTTAGAACCTGCTCACATTTGTTAAAGGCAGAGATGCTCAGAAAGCAAACAGTAAGATGAAATCATGCAAAAGCACAAGCCTTTGTGTACATCTTTTAGATCTCCACAATCTGGGTTGGGTATAATAAATAAACCCTTCTGTTAAAAGTATAAATGTTCGAAGTAGGCTTGGTAGAGAGGATATTTTTAACAGGTACCAAGCACTAATTGCCTTAGAAAGTATCAGGTGCTTCAGAATTCTGAATCTGGAGAACTTTGTCACACAATTTATAGGGTAAGTTATCAGTACTACTGACATAGCAACTATTTGCTAATACAAAGCATCTTTAAAGCTCTTTAAAGCACCTTTACATAACAGCTGTTGTTATTTCCTAAAGAACATTTATATATAAAGTGTTGTGCAATGTGAATATACATTTTTACAATAATAATGATAATAATAAAAGAAAATTCAACTCTACCCACTCAAAGGAGAGAAAGTGAATCAAGCTTTACTAATTTAATGTTTTGCATGAAGTCATGAGTAACTGAACAGGAAAATAAACAGAGAAGCACGTTTCATCTGAGAAATTACATAACACTGGGACATTATTTCAACAGTGCCTCAGAAACAAATATGCAACAAGTCAGATATATTTAAAAATATTTTGCAAAGTATCATATTTTTCTTCTATGCTGGCAAACTCTTGCACAAACAAATTTATAGGAGCTAGCCAGGGCACAGTCTCAAAACTAAATACTACAATATATTCATTTCTTTATCCCAAGTTTCTTTTTAGTTAAGCTCTTGTGTCATCTCTACAACTCAACATGGCAGGATGAGGAATTTCCAATTGGACCAGAATCGCAGAAAAATAAAATCATCAATTACTTCTCTGGTTTACAGTAAGATTCTTTTTCAAAGACTGCTCAAATTATATAACAAGGGAAATAAAGTTTTCACTTATATGTCCTTCTTTAGCATAAGATAAATTAGCAAATATTTTGTTTTCTACACGGTCCCCAAATGAATTTATCACCAGGGTAGAGATTGGTAAAAATGACCCTTGATGAAAGGGAACACTTACGTGCTTTATCAGAAAATAAGCACTTTATAAATTATTTCAGATGAAGGGCAAAGTTTGGCTGACTAAGGTTTACCTCTGCAACTTTGAGGAACTCTGAGATCCGTGTCATTCTAGTGAGGAACTTTTTATATATATCAAGGCCTTCTTTGCACTGGTTCTTTTTCATATCAAAGTACTTTTCTATAAATAGTAAAACAGTAAAAATATTGACATTAAATAAGAGTTAATCATCTTGCATTGGTACTTGTGTACATTTCCAAGTATATATAAGACAACAAACAGAAAACATTTTCAGATTTTTATCATGTTAAACATTGAAAAGCCACTCGATCAATCCTGAGCTACATGCAGTTAAGCCTTACCTGCCAGTACCAGATGTCACAACCAGAAGCACCCTAGCAGGAACAGATTACCAAAGAGATGCAAATTCATTCTCTTGGGGGAAAAAATAAAGTTTATGATGCAGCAGCCCCACTCCATGTTATTCAGTGCCCTGGGATTAGGAGCATGAGGGCCCTTCACTGACTAATCCTGGATTCCACTTTCCACGTTGAAAGCCCTGGGTCATAACAGCAGCAGGTAGCTGTGCCCAACCACAGAACACAACTATACCAAACAAATCCAGGACATTTTCAATGTAGTTTTATTATTTGCAGGTGCAGATTTCCCTATGCCTCCAGTGTTGGCAAGTGAAAGACCCTGAAGCCTGAGTTTGTGATTTCCCCCAATAAAAAAGATATATTTTAGAAATATTAAACCTTACAACAGTAAGTTTTTGATAGCTAAGCATTTGCTGTAACTGCAAATTCATAAGGGATCATACCTAACTCCAATTCGGAAAGTACAGACGTGTTTCTTAAAGAACAAAACACTGGTTTCATCCAGATAAATCAAATGATACAAGAAGAAAAAATAACAAAATCTTGAGCTAGCTTTGTTTATAGAATTTATTTATCCCCATGTAAAATGTGATCAGACAAAATAACAACTCTGCCTTGGAAAATACAATAAAATTAACATTTTACAATTTAGTACGTTTAATTACTGGAAAAAGAGCAGATGCTCGTACTTTTTACTGATACTCTACCCAGCCCCCGCCAAACTTCAGCATTACAGAAAGCAGATATATTTACCCAACAGATTAATGATCCCTTCGTTATAAGCTGCAAACAGTCTAATGGCATCTTTGAAGAGGAGCATGAAGGCAGCATTAATCACACCATTTGTAAGTTCATTGCTATTGACCTAGGAAGATTAGAAAATGGTTAACTCAACCAACTGATCCCTCATCCAAAAACTCCCAGCAGAACTTTACCCCAGACATGTTTTCCAATCACCTTGGACTATTAGTAGAAAGTAGCAGCAAAGCAAACCAATAGAGGATCTCTCAGCAGAGTATGAACCAATGTTAACCAAAATTAACAATAATTAGCATAACTAAAAGACAGTAGGACAGAAATGAATCAACAAACAACTAGAATAATTCTCATACATTGTACTTAACTGAAAACACTCAGAACATGGAGTGTTCTCTGTAGTAAGCCTCTTTTTTTTGAATGTTTGGATTATATCCATAAAAATGCATTATGCTCTTTAAGCTAACTAGGTAACATGGCCACAAATGGATGAAAATGGAACAAAGATTTGAAGATGTTTAAAGTTTTTATTTCCAAAGCTTGTTCAGATTTGTACGAAGCTCACAGTATGCTTGGTGCATTCACTGTTAAACTTACGTTGAAATCAAGAAGTGCATCCATTTGATTTTGTATAATTGGTACAGTTTTTAGGAGCTTTTCTGTGCTCATTGTTCTCATCACTCCATCAGCCCTATTGTGCAAAACAAAAGAAAATTCCTTAACTGGATTATGAAGGAAGTTATTAATGAGAAACAGAATGCAGAAAATAAAACAGTTCGTCAGGGAAAACACTTAAATCCTGGCCCTAGGAAATAGGCCTCTTGAGGTTTCAAAAAAGCTGTCTGGCTGATACAATGTAATCATAACATACAAGAACAACATTGGACCAAAACATCATTCTAAAGTGTTCCCACCTTTGAGAGAGAGAGGAAAAAAAAAAAAGTGTAAAAGAGTGAGGTGACAAAAAGCCCTTAAACATGGATAAAAATCACTAACACATCCCTAAGCTCCTTTCAGAAAGCCTCAAAATGTCATTTTTAAAGGTTTTTTTTTTTTTTTAAAAAAACTCATGCTGTTCTCATCACCTAACTTATTGCATGATTGTCTAGATTATTTTCTTTTAAATCAAAAGCAGTAAGAAGTAAACAAACATGGCAATACTTCCTCAAGCAGCTTATGGACATAACACTTCCTTTTAACTGCAGATTCCCAGCATTTGTGCATGAATAGGCCAATAATGTTATTTGCTTCTGTATTTTGGAAGGAAGGGGGAGAAGGGAGAAGTATTAAAACACCCATAAAAATGCTATGAAGAGTCTGGAAAGAGGCTGAATCAAAAACCTGTTATCAGGATGGGCAGATTGTCCTCAACAGCTCATCTTGTCTGCTCACAGGCACGTGCTGGGGTGAGATAACTCACCTCACTAGACTCCAACATCTACCTGTAACAGCTGGGGCTCTCTCAAGTGTGCCCATACCACCTGACTGCACACACACCCTATATGTAGAAAAAAAAACTAATTTTCTTTTGTATGTGTGTGTTGTTAAAACTCTATCCATCTCTAAAGGATCTATGAGTGGAATGAGCCCAGTCATTCCCCTCTCTACTACTTAAGTTTAAGACAAAAGGGACCCTAGAGTATCAGCAAGGAGTCAGAAGGGATTTGGAGGTTCTCTCAAATCAACTTCAAATGCTTCTGCAACACTAATGCAAAATATTAGTATGCATGTCACTACTGTGATTAACTTATAAAACAGTTTTAAGTTGAGATTCCCTTGTGAGGGAGAATTAAGTTTTCGTCAGCATGAATTATCCTGTGCATGGAAGATAAAGGATGATCAAATGTAAAACTGCAGCTATGTTTTAACTTCAAAAAGCACGGGATATGGGCAGATGTAATGCACAAAGAACAAAAGATCTTCAACCATGACTAGCAAATCTTCCTGATGAGGCAGATGACCTCATTAATTCCATCATCCACTCTACCAGGGGAGCTATCCAGTTAATGGTGATCTGCACTACATAATTTTACACGTAACACCTACCTGATTTCAAAAGACCTACTTCTCTTATGGGGGCTCATTTCAGAGAAAAGACATAGGACCAAAAGCAAGATAAGCAAAAGAAATGCAGTTCTTACCCTCTTTTTACTTTAGTGAAGTCAAAAGCCACCTGTCTATAGGAAACTGCCTTTTCATTCAGGTACCTACTATACCGCCTGATAAATGTTGACATGTCATACCCTGAAAAAAAAAAAAAAAAAAAAAAAAAAAAAAAAAAAAAAAAAAGAGAGAGAGAGAGAGAAAGTGTTTCAAAAATCTCATCATTTAGACAGAAAAGAAAACCTTATTCTAAATAAAGCCCAAGTTATTAAAGCACAATATTTTGAATATATTTTTGCCTTTTTTCCCCCACAAATGACCTATCTGTATTAAGAACTTTGTCAGCGTATGCACCATGCCAAAGCTACAATATAGCAAATATCTAGAGGATCCGAATAAGTTATGTAGAAATTCACTTTAAGGAAATTACTTCCAAAAGAAAAAAAAAAAAAAAGGCAAATTTTCTTATGTTAGGATGGAAATTATTACAAAAAGAAATTTCATGCCTGAAGCAGTTTGAATCATCTCCAAAATATATACTCTCATTTGCCAAAGAAAAGTAGCATTGAAAAAAATATGAAGGACTGATGGAAATTTGACTACATTAAGACAGTGACAACAGCCTGAAAGTTATCAAAAATATTACATATTCATACAGGCCACAAATCACTATTCACGTCTTTTATCTTACAAGGAATCTGTTTAAAAGACATACTTTTAAAGAAATACTTTAAGACAATAAAGACCTGTTCATAATCTACCACAACCACTGTGGGTATTTTAGTACAGTTGTGGCAAAAAATCAGGACTGGTGACACAGAAAGCAAGACACAGCTTCAGAGACAGCAACATATATGATCAGAATTGCACTTAACTGCTGAATACCAATTTGGAAGGATATTTAAGTTGAAAAATCTGAACCTAAGAAAAATATATTTACCTACAGAATTAGTCTCAATGATAGGCAGAATGGTCTGTGGACAATTTTGAAAGAAGTTTTGTCAACAACAGTTCTTGTCTCACTGAGATAATTTAAAATGTTCATGTGGTGCTTTCTGAAATTTAACTCACTGATCAAAATATATCTCTCCAAGCGAACAAGTCATGTTAGAAGTAACAGGTATAATAAGTCATATCTGTGTAACTAAAAAGTTGGCAGCATTTCTAGCAGGTCTTTTCTAAAAGAGGCAACAAATTCCTCCAGCAGACAATTTCTGTCATGCCATAAGAGCATTGTAAATGAAGAAATACAACTCTGGGTAAAGCACACACAGAATAAATGCTTATTAAATGACAAGGTCTATCATAGTTAGAGTTTTATTTACCATCCCCAGTATATAACTGATTTTTAATGAAGACACCTTACCTTGCAATCCACTTTTGTCTAGAAAATTGCTCAAATTAAACAACGTGTTTCTGGACGCCAGATACTGGATAAAACGCTACATAAAAGAAAAAAAAGGTCAATCTTTTCCATGTATTACTGATAAACTGGAATTGATACAGCAGTACTTGAAACTCTTGTTGTCCAGCTTATGAAATGCTACTTTCACATAAAGACTCCTTTCAAATCTGGAAACTATTACAAAACCTCAAATTAAATTTGAATGTTAAACTAGTTATTTATTTCAGTGTGAAAATCTGAAAAAGTCAGTACTACACAGATATTTGATGAATGCAGAACAAAGGCCTCCAAGACTGTTTATATTAAACCAGAAGGGTATTAAAATAACCCAGCACCTCCCGCCTCCAACACACACACAAAGCACCCACAGTTGGCATCATTTGCCAGGGATCTTTGTTATTTAATCAGAGCATAACCCTAAGAATATTTAGCTTTAACATACAGCAGAAATATTAAAAATATAAGGTGACATAAAGGTTATATATATACACACACTTATAAAGTAAGCATTAAGTAACATGCTTAGTATGTCTCACGTGAGTTAGAGTTTACTTATCTCAAAATATTAAGCCATATTTCAGTTTGATCTGAGTGGACAAACAAAAAAACAGTGCAGTTTCCAGTTTACCCCTTGAGATTTAGCGTTAAAGACAGAAATTTGTCCATGAATTAATACACCTTTCTTGCCTGTGACGTATTCTATATTTATTCAAGATTATGATTATTTGGAAAAGGTTCCCTTTAAATAACAACATATAAAACTTGCATAAGACTTGTATTCTGAGACAAGTTTTAACTTATTTTGAACTCAGAATGACTGATGCTATTTTGATCTAGTAAAGAATCACTTCAAATCACCAGCAGTACATCTAAAGTTAGCATGAAAAATATTTTGTCTTATGAACCATTGTATAGGGAGAGCTGCTACAAAAACAAAACAACCATCGAAGTGAGACAGCATTTGGAAAAGTTATCAGTGTAACATGCTCTACTCAAGCATACTTTCTCTACTCTCACTAGCATAAATATATAGTCCAAATAAAGAAAGAGTGAAGGAAGTTAAAGGCACAGAGTACTCAGCTATAAAATAAGCAAAAGCTGAAGGAATTCACAGACTCTTTAAAAGTTTAAAGATTTCCATAACCATTCAATGATTTTCATGTTAATTTTCAAATGTTATTTCTAGTTGCAAAAAAAGTTGCATCTTGAGCAGCAACTTTATCCCCCTTGCTACTGTAAACAAATTTGGCAAACAAGATGTCTTTGGCAGTTTGATTCCTGAAGTGGAAAGTATTTCAGGCAGGTATCCTGGAAAATACCTTCAATTATTTAAATTATTTTAAAATATTCCTTTATTTAAAACCATACTGATAATAGCTTAAAATGTGTATGACTCCACAGAGCGAAGTGTACAAACAGATGGTCTTTTAAAAATATGTCACCTATCCCAATGATTGTGTTTAATGAGAAAATGAGAAGTCTGCCCTCTCGTGGTTTATTTAGCTTCCAAAAAGAGATCCATTATATTTGCCGCAATATAAAAACTGTGAACTGAATGCAACTGAAATAGAGAATTCTGGGCCTTCTAAAACTACCTCTATTTAAACATCCAAGAGCGAAGTACCCTCTGTGCAGACAGGAACTATTTTTAGGTATATAAGTCAATATCCACTGTTTGTTTCATCATCAACATTTGAGATGCACTGACAATGTTTCATTTTTTCTTTTTAAATAAGTATTCATAGTTTAGCAGGCTTCCTATGGTTAAACAGCAGCGCAATCATAGGATTTCTAGTCATATGGAAAAGGCTTCTATTTCCAACAGAGATAAATGTTTCATGAAAAGAAACAGGTAACGCAAGAAACTATTTTTTAAGGACTGAAAGACTACACTAATCTGAAAGTTAAACTGCAATGTAGCTTGAAACCTGTAAGTTCTCCAGAGCACGTGACTAGCAACTAGCAACTGCACCTATGTAACCCCAAATTTAGTTTTATTTGTTGAAAAATATTTTATTTCCTTTTAATCACAAGTTTTGCACAAAAAGACCTCTGGTGAATGTCGGTTATGTCTCTTGGGAATAAATCTGTAGTTGTGAAACTTCAGCTCAGTTTTTCACATACATTTGTCAGAATTTTAAAGGTGCTCTTTACTATTATGCAGAAGTAAGGTCTGTATTCCATTTTAAAAGGAGTTTGTTTTCTTATCTACAGTAGGGATTACCTCTTTGAAACAGTATCTTGAACGAACCAGCCTTGTGTTTAAAGAGAGCCTCTCACAAGTGAACAAGCAGGCGTCCAAGAACACTAGTTACATTTTGTAGAGCTCAGATTTCAAAATCTGGTTTCATTCTGAGAGCCAGAGCTCCAAGTTAAGCACACTGCAAAACTAAACTCCCATTTTGCCAAAACCCACTGGAAATAAAAACAAAAATCTGCCTTTGGTAACATCTAAGTTTCAATCAGCTCATAAAATCAGAAGTTTAGTCTATTAAGTGACAGCTACTTTTCAAAGAAGTATAAAGAAAAAAAGCCTATATCAAGTATCCTGTGTATGAGAGATTGCAAAAGGACCAGTTTTGTTCCAAGGTAAAGAACAAACTTGCTTTGCAAGTCTGCAAGGAGGAACACCAACATCAACTCTTAAAATAACCAACTCTCCACTGAAGTGAGGGATCATATCCTTTCACAGGTGAGAAACACTCCAGCACTAGAGTAACTGGAATCATCAAGAATAAAATTTAGTTTTTTAAAACAGACATTTAAGGAAAAGCACAAAAAGGAACACATACAGTTTGAACATTGAAAAAAACTATCTTTCTTGTCTGCGAGAAAATAAAAGGATTGCTCATGTCCTGAATCCCAGCAGCTTCAGTTAATTTTCATCTGATGTTAAACACATAACTCTGTGGTACAGTCTACAAAATAGCATCTTGTAGATATACAAGGTTTGTATTGACTGCCAAGAGTAAGGTATGAAAGATGGGCTCTTCTGTTTTTATTACTAACCCTACAGGGGTAGCAGGTTAAAGAAATTTACTCTTTACAGACCAACCAAAGATCATTTTGGGGTGAAGGCAGATATTGTACATAGCTCACCCTCAACATCTAAAACACCTAAGCAAGAAAAGAAAGGCAACTCCTTGTAAATATCAGCACTTTTTGCGTTTCTATATTCTCCATTAGAGAAGTCTCTTCCAGGCTCGCATGCAGAACAGCACTTTTCTTAGTCATTCTCTGTGCCAAGTATCTGCTATGGATAGTTACCAAGTTTACATCCATTCAAAAAAAGTAAGTTAAACGAGCATAAAGATAGATTTAAATATTTACACTTATGAGCAATTATGAGACTAATTTCTAAATTCTTGCAACTTACATTAGATTGTTTTCAAAAAAAAGGAATGTTTGTAGACGCTAAGAGAGGCAAAAAAGTATAGGAAGAAAATCTCAGTCACTATGCACAGCTTAATATTTCAAAAAATAAGGTGCCACAGGAATTCAAGCTGTGGAACAGAACATAAGCTTATTTCTTTTAAGATATTTTTAATTATTCTGGAATATTTATTGTTATATAGAAACTGTTTTTAGGGTCCAAACTCCAAGATGAACAGATCTCCCTTCATCGCAAAAACTTTGGGGTAGCAGAGTGAAACAAAATCACCTACAGGTTGAGCTGTTCTGGAGGAAACACTCAGTCTACATTAGCCAGAGAATAAACTGAAAATATACCTTTCATTTCAGGTTTCAGAATCCCATTCAAGTTAAGTTCTTGGCTTTTTTTTTTTTTCCCCCCTTCATAAGGAAAACACATACTACAGAAGCGGGTACCTACAAGATTCAATTTTGCATTCAGGACAGCATCTAGTCTTCATCTAACCATTACGGATTTTAGAGTGGGAACGGACTGAGCAGACAAATATATAATAAACGCTATTTAGATGCAGAGCTAAGCAAAAAGGCAAAAATATAGATTTTCTTACAGAGATAGTTAGTAGTAGTTCTCTGACACTTAAAGAGTTAAGTGCTGTAACTGCTTTCAGGTATATATTTTTGTATTACCTCATTTCCATACACCATTAGATGATGGGTTGTGATGAGAGATTTGAAGACCACTACCCAGCTACTGTTGGTAGTTCTTTCAAACAAACTGTCTGCCAGTTGTGGGATGTTCACATTCATTTCATTTGTGCACTGAATTAAATCTGCAACAGAGGAAAAAAAAATTGTGAAAAATGCAATTGTGAAGATTTGTGACAACAAAAAAAAAATCAGTACACTTACTTATAAAGTAATGTTTTCTACCAGATTTCCAGTAAAAGGAAGGACTTACTGATAAGCATGGTGGAGATGATCTACTAGAACCTCGTGATACAAATTCCATTCTCCTTGCTGCCAAAATTCCAATTCCTAATTGATTTTGCAGTTGCCTTAGAAGGTCCTGGAACAAAAGTACCCTAATGATTTGCACTATCTTTGACTAACTCTGACTACCAGCTTTCAGATTCCATGAGCATTAAATGCTTAAAGAATTCTCATATCTACTATTAGCTAATGAAGTCTTGTTGGAGGACTGTGACCAGAATTAATTATAACTCAAAAAATTCCAACTATCTGGTCTTCTAGTGAATCAGGACACTTTTCTAGCCATTGGTTCCAAGTAATAATAAAAAAAAAATCCAAAACCATCCAATTTTTATTCAATAATTATAAAGATCCTTTACTATAATTATAATAACAAAGACCCTTTAAAGATCCTGCAGATCCTTTCTACCTTCCTACTATACTCATGATAGCGATGGAGAAGCAGGCTCATAAGACACCCAGCCTGTGATCTTAATTTCAAGTGTTGACAAGAGAAATACATGCTACAGGGACAAGTGCAACAGAAGCAGGTACTAACATCTAAAAAGTGATATAAGTTGCTTTCATTTAATATGAAGCTTGAACTTGGTTAACTCTAAGTTCTGATGTCACTTTACTATTACACTCCAAAAAAAAACAAAAAAAAACAGTAACTTCAATTCAAGCTGATAACTCTTACCAAAAGCCATAGCTCTATAAAAATCAAGATTTGAATACAACCTATGGCTGCCAAGAGTTCTAGTATGCTAAGAGGGTAATTTGGAGCATCTTATCTGTTTAAATCTGAAGGCAAATGTTCAACCTTTGAAGATTAGGTTTTATATACTGCTGAAAACAGCCATTCATCAGGAAGAATTCCAAGAAAGACAGGACTCTTCCCTTCAGCTCCAGCAGCAAGTAACACACATCTACCACAAACTCAAAACTAGTATGGACAGAACCGAAAATGATGGTATTTACAAGTTTAATCACTAAAGGAAGCAAGCAGGAAATGACTTCCACATTTAAAATGTAATGAGATGAAAAGATTAGGCATTCCTTGATCTACAAGGAAAACAGTGATGACTACAGGCACTTATGATCTCATTTTTAAGTCACGTTTATCTATTATTGGATGATGCCTTCTGGTTGTTAAGACAATGGTAGGATATTACTCAGCAGGAGACATGCTCTGAGCTCGATCATTAAAATATCATTATACAACTTCTTGATCTTCAGGTCTTCCCATCTAAGCAATAACAAACAGTTTTGTGCAAGGCTATGTGGCAGAAATACACATTAAATGCAGGTATACATCACAGCATGCTAATTCACACATTCCAGCTTAAGTGTTGCAACGTGTATTAGAAACTGAGAATTTCCATGCAACATAAAAAAACACCACACACACACAACCACAAAAAGCAACATGTCATGAAACAATCCACTAATCATAATTTCAAAATTACATTTATTCTAGCTGATACTTCACAACAGACAACTTATTTTCTGAAGCACATGGCTTTAAAATCTACCTGCTGCAGTGTGGAAAGGATAAGAGGCTAACTCAGTAAAAAAACATTCTTTATAGAATTGATGACACTTTATTTACAAAAAATATGAATGCCTTTGTTATGGGGAAAAGGGAAGCTGGCACATAAGGACGGAGAAAGAGAGGACAAGGCGCAGAAGCCATGGGCAAGAGCAGAGGTACACGGCGAGTCTGGGCTTCAATGAAGGAAATGAGTTTGTAAATACAAACCAGGAAAAGAGTCACCGATACCATCATCCTTACAAAAGAACTTCATTACAGATGGGACGTTAACAAGAACAAATGTCTAACTGCCTTCATGTCCTACATGTTACACAACATGTCTCACACTCGCCTACTGAAACACAAGCTATGTATTTTCAAAGGCAAGTGCCCAAAGCAACACTATCTCAAGGCTGCTAGTTACTGGGTATCTAAGAGCAGTAACACGGGTAGGTGCGTAACTAATACTAT
The DNA here is from genome assembly GCA_032275445.1 of Crypturellus soui. Classification (NCBI taxonomy): domain Eukaryota; kingdom Metazoa; phylum Chordata; class Aves; order Tinamiformes; family Tinamidae; genus Crypturellus; species Crypturellus soui. The sequence continues at coordinate 4,037,734 of JAUBNY010000580.1, forward strand.
CCAAAGCCAAGGCACTAGAGGGCATCCCTTCAACTTAACTGAAGAAAACTGGTGAAATTGCGCTTGGTGAAAGCGCAACCACTTCCAGGGCTACGTTTCACCCATGATTTTCCTGCCATAGGGAGGAGGAAGAGTGCTGATTACTTCCTCCCACCAATGCTCTAAAACGAGCAGATACTCTTCCTCACATTTGACCTCATGCATCAATCCCCTTTAAAGCCCAACAGCCAAAAAGTAGCCTCCAAGGAAGCACAAGCCACATTCCAATCTAAAAACAAGCTCTACAACTTCCATGACACAAGACAAAGGAGAGACATCCCAAATCCATTAGATTTCAAAGAAAGCAGTGGTTACTGGCAAGAATTTTAGGCTCAACTTGTTCCTAGATGGGACAGCCCAATAAGTGCAGCTTGGACATCAATGAATAGTCATGTTCTCAGGTGTAACTAGACAGTCCAGAGGAAGAGTATCAGGATGACAAGGGTCTAGAGCAAAGAGTCTACAAGAAGACGCTGAAGGTGCATGATGAGGGGTTTCAATGCAATCCTCATCTACCTACAAAGCAGAAAGATGGACATTTCTTGGAGGGTCACAACAACAGGATGAGAAGCAACAGACATTGCAGCATGAGAAATGTAAACAGATTTAAAACTAAATAAAACTTCACACTGGAAGTGGGGCCCAGAGTGTGCGCTATCCCCACCGAGGGATATTTGCACCTAACTGGACACAGCCAAAATGAGTTGATGTTTCAAGTTTGTAATGGTTTGGGCCAGGAGAGGAAGAAAGAGGCACAGGGAGCAACTAAGGTGACTTCCAACCTGCAATTTTATGGGCTGTAGATGGAAAGAATAAAAATAAAGAAAAAAAAGTGAATTGAATTATAAAGCCAGTCAAATTCCAGAATAGTAGGTCAGTAGAAAACTATATATATATATATATATTTAATATTTCAAAGCCTTAGAACTTAAGACATAGATTGATGAACTTGATTTTGCCTAACCACACTAAATGGTGTATTGAGTTTCAGCAGAGGTTTCAAAATCACATGATTTTCTTAGAAACCAGTTCTAGGTTTTTTGTTTGTTTTAATAGAAGATATTGAATTGTATTTCCATGCAGCAGTTAGAATTTATACTAATAAACAAGCAAAAACAAAGATAACCAGAGTAATGTTACAGTGTTATAAACGTAAAAAAAAGTGTAATTGCACCTATTCCAGAGAGATTTTTTAAAAAAATCTGTTGAAGTAGCACAAATTGTTAAGTATTGTCCTATAAAATATTATAAGGTGGAAGAAAAAGGCAAAAAAGAAAAAAAAAAAAAAAAACCCTGTGCTCATAACCAAGACACCTGCACTACTAGAAAGAATTCTACATGATTCATCGCTTCAGTAAAATATTATACAATTATACAAATTAGATTAGAGAAATACAAAGAGGAAAAGCATAGTAAAACTAAGAGACTCATTTCAAAGAAATGAGAACATAAAATCTGCATGGATCAGCTACTGCCAAGCTAAGACACTGAAGCATGTAGCTGATCGGCCAGCTCATGGTAAGGGATCACGGAACTTCAAGCCACAGCAAGTCCAAGGTAGGAGGCTAAGTGACATGTGCCACCAGCATGAAGGACACACAGGCTCTAAACATGGGCCTGTAGCCTAATTTCTCCAGCAGACCTTCATTCAGCATTAAGCAATCTTGTAAAACAAAGGTAAAAAACTACCGTTTGCTTCCCAAAGAAGCACAAGAAAGAAACAAGAAAGCTTTAATAAATATTTCCTTGTAGATCTTACCTATATCAATTCTCTGTGAGTTCATAAATGAGTCTGGATTGAAAATACATTTAATAATATACTTAAAAACAAACCTTTTAGTTTATACCACTTGTAGCACCTGCAGAAGTAGACTGAACATTAGTCAGAATTTTGTATTTCATGTATATACAGTATCTGATCATTTCCAGTGGTTTAGCTATACCTCTCATCAGGAACGAATAAGTATCAACCTGAAAATATTTCCAAGTTCCAGCAGGTCAGAAAGTGCCCCACACCTCCGAGTATTCCAAAATAGGTCAAGCAATTGTGACAGATTCCCACTGGGATAACTGTTGTTTCTTTCATTTTTTTATTATAGCAAAGATGTTACCCAAATTGAACAAATAATAGGTTACTTCCCTGACATGCTAACAGAAGAGTACATTTAAAATGACAGACACTAAACAGTACCCACCCAGCAAGCACATAACTGCAATATTGATTGTTCAATATTAATATGTACACTCAGTGCCAGAATTGAAACATATTCCATTCTTCAGCAAAAATAAAATAAAAATCAAAAGGGGAGAGGAAGGTAAATGACACTCAATTAATTCTATGTTTGTATACAATCTCAGATACCAAACCAAAATAAGCCTGAAGCTACTCAACTGCTTTGTTCAATGGTCAAGTGCCCCTTTTTAAAAGTATCTATGTCTCACTGAATCCAAATTCCATTTGGTCAGCCTGTGGGAGGTACCACTGCTATAAACTCTCAGTGCTCCTCCTACTCTCATGCAGCTTCTCAGGGATCTTGACCTGTAATTGAGAGCCACCCATTGCCACAGAAAATGGTGTCACAAAAAGAAATATTCCGTTCATGTGGAAACGGACACTGAACAGTACATGGCAAAATTTGCCCTAAAGTATATTTCAAACTCAGAAAGTGAACACCTACCAAAAATATAAGGCATGATTAAAGATACCCAAGCGTAGTTTCAGCACTTCATACAAATACTTGATCTCTCCCAAACCAACACAGAAGTCAACATCCAAAATACAACCGTCAAAGACATTCTAGTGATGATTAATAAGCACATCACATTAACAGTCTAACCCCATATAAATATTCAGAATATGCATATATTTAGCTTCAAATCCAATACTAATCTCATAGATTTGCTCCTATTTATTCTGTAATCTTAAACAAGCACACACTTGCACAGTTATATGTAAGACCTGTAATTTGGCATAAGTAATTTTTTAATACAATATAATAACCAATATTAACCACAAGGTATTATCACACTTTAAGTTCATTCTGAACAGACTACACTGTCCCTATAGAGTATGTGCAGCTTTTGTTTCAGATAACTTGGCAATGAAACACTATGAATGACGAAATAAGGTAAAAGTTTTCAATTATATCCAAAAATTCATTAATAAAATATAAATTCTCAGGCTAAACACAGAATCAATGAAGTTGGATGAGGCTTTTGGAGATCATCTAGTCCAATCCCCCTGCTCGTGCAGGGTCACCTAGAGCATGCTGCACAGGGTCACATACAGGTGGGTTTTCATTATCTCCAGAGAAGGAGATAATCCCTATCTGCTTTGGGCCATGTGACAGTGCTCAGTCATTCCCAGTCAAGTTTTTCCTCAAACTCAAGTGGAACTTCCCGTACTCCAGTTTATGCCCACTGCCTCTTGTCCTATCGCTGGCCAGCACTGAAAAATCTAGCCCCGTCCTCTTGACCTTCTCCCTTAAGATATTTGTATACATTGGTAAGATGCCCTTTCAGGTTTCCCTAGGCTAAACAGGCTCAGCTCCCTCAGTGGCTTCACACAAGAGATGCTCCACTCCCTCAGCCACTTTTGTAGCCCTCCGCTGAGCTCTCTTCAGGTAGTTCCATGTCCCTCTTGTACAGGGGAGCCCAGCATGGATACAGGCCTCCACGTGTAGCCTCACCAGGGCCGAGTGGAGAAGCAGGATCACCTTCCTCGACCTGCTGGCAACACTCCTAATGCAGGCCAGGATCCCATTGGCCTTCATGTTCAACCTGTTGTCCACCATGACACCCAGGTCCTTCTCTGCAGAGCTGCTCTCTAGCAGGCCATTCCCCAGCCCATACTGGGGCAGGGGGTTATTGCCCTCTAGGTGCAGGACCCTGCACTTGTCTTTGTTATTTCAGATTTTCAACAAAATTTCTTAATATCCTATTTTTTTTTCCAAAAAAGAATTCCATTTTTTTTTATCCAAACTGTAAAGTTTCCAGGAAGTTCTCTTTTGCCTTAACACTTCCTTAAGAAGTGTTACACTTATTAGAATTTAAAGATGCATTGATGGATTCAAAACTGTCACATACATACCAGATCAAATTTACTTGTAAATTCACATCTGAAACCAAAACATTTTTTTAATTTTGTTTTTAAACACACACAAAGAAAATGTAAAATATTTCTTGGATGAGTCTAGTAATTTTTCTTATGAAATCATGTCATCATGCAGGGTATTCTATTGAATAACTGTATTTAACACATGGGTTAGCTTTCAAACCAAACAGATAACACATTCCAATTGCATGAGGAAAGGTTTGTGGCTAATCATTAATAGTAGAACATACAGCAATGTCTATACGTAAAATAGTTCTACTCAAGAGTACCCATTGAATCAACCTTTTGCCTTTCACCTACGATTGCATGATTGGATTTTAGTTAAGCTCTTCAATCAGGGACTGAAAAATCCAATATGAATAACTTTCCCGGAAATTTTTTTCCATGAGAGAGGATTCAAAGCTAAGACATTTGCATTTCATCATCCTATTGAAAAATCAAATACAGTGGGAAAAAATTATGTGTCTCAATATTTAACGGGTGAGATATAATGCTATAGGTGTGTGCTCTAAAACTTCTCTGTCTAGATTTTAATTAATATCTTCTCACTTCCAAGTTATAACATATTCCAGTATGACAGAGTCTCATTTTCTATGTTGATTCTTCTTGCAATATATGAATATTTGATGACTGGAACAAAGCAAGAAATGTGAAATATTCCCTCATTTGCTTAGAGCTTAAATGAGATGCAAATGTTTTATACAGAGACTGTGATAGAGTTTTACAGACAGGGCACTACCAAGGGCTGGAAAATACAGATTACAATTTCTAAAGGAAAGACATGAAACTGCTTCCCACATGATGACATACAGAATGGCAGCTGCAAATTCTGCAAACTTTCTCTTTTTATAATTATCAGAAATGACCACATTTAGGCCGCTAGGAAGTTCACCATCTAGGAAATGAAAAAAAAAAAATCCTGCTAATTTTGTGTGTTAAGAATACAGTATATATTACAAGTATGCACTAGTGGTGTTGCAGAGGTTAATTCGCTTCTACTAGTCCTAAACAAATATTAAAGGTTTTGGTCTAAAAGACCCTCAAAATAAACGCACACCTGACAACATCAGTAAGTTCTTACGGATTTTAAAAATTCCTGTTCCAGGAATTGGCAAAGCATTCACATCTGCCACACCTTTCTAATGCAGAAGGGTGTTTAAAGAGTCAGTAGTGAAAATATATGCTAATGAAGAAAAAAAAAGTTCACATAATTTGACAGCAAAGTTTGAACGAGGAAGAAACTGAATTTATGTACACACCTCAGAAGCAGCAAGGTTTTTTGTGTTCAACTTTTATTTTGTCATTTCCTGATCTAAATATTTCTTTTTAACCTGATTTATGTGAATTTTAACATAAAACTGTTTTGAGCTTAATCTAATCTTAACCTAACCTTCCTGTAAGACATGCTTTCTCTTCTACTTATAATCTTACAGTAGATCTCTCAAAAATGCACCCTTTCTTCCACAGTCAATAAGAGATCATCTTGCTACCTTGCATAATAGCAAGTCCAGATAGCCCTTTGATGTCATATACCCAATATGAAGCATCAAAGGGCTTCAACTGCATCTAGACAAGTTAGTTGGACTAGGCAGGCTATTTGTACACTTACCTTGACAATCCCATTATGAAGGTAACATGCCCCTAGATATTTCTTAAGAGTTTATTTTAATTTTATCCAGTTGATTTTTTTTCAGAAGACTTAGATAAAAACAAACAAGTCAAATTAAAATGACTTCACAGGTATTTACAGGTTATAAATTCTGTCAAAATCCCTTGAAAACATTTACAGAATGCTTGACATGAATTATTTTTCCATATTCAACCACTGAAAGATTTAACTGTGCCATGATGGGTTTCTGGTCTTTTAGAGAAGCATCCCATGAAGCCAAAAGTATTTGAACAGTAAGAGATGTAGAACTAGACATTTAAGACTCAGTAGAGAGTTTAACTAAAGTTAAATAGATTTAGAGTTAGATCTAGAGTTTAAAAAACTAAGGCTTTTAGATTTTTAGATTTAGATTAAATCTAAATCTAAATCTAGTTTAATCTAGAATTAAAACCTATTTTGAGAGAACAATTGTTTTACAGAGTGTGAACTCTACTACCTTAAGATCATTCTACACATTCTATCTTAAACACAGATATCGTAAAGTAAAAGCATGTAGGCATATGTATGTGTATATATACACACACACAC
>JAUBNY010000580.1:4056264-4088032 GCA_032275445.1 Crypturellus soui
ATAGACTTGATCACCACAAGTTAACCCTAAATTTGCTAACACTATTTTCAGGCTTAGGAACTAACAGCTGATTAATACACTTTTAACAGGAAATCTAACATTTCACAAAGGTAAAATGCAAGTGTAACAGTATTTCTACTTCCTTTAAGGGTACACCAGTTATTAAGTTCACATCTTAAATGTGAGCCTCCAGAGCAGATGTAGTCTGTACCAAAATTTCCCTCTTAGCTTTACCTATGCAAAAAAAAAATCAGATCCAAATTATATTTAATTTGAAAAGTTAAAGTCTTCAGCTTCAGTTAGGAAATTTGAAGATTCAAGTTCTCATACTGATGGACATATAAAACAGTTATTCGGCAAAGCAAAGTTTGCACTGCTTCATCAAAGAAGAGTGTGCCGAGAGATTTGTAAGAAAGAATACTTGAAATTATTGGTTTAAATTTATACTAAAAACTGTTTGGAAATGATTGGTATACCGCAGCATGTCAAGATTTTATTTTAAAAGTCATTTATAATACACACCAGATTGCTTCCCAGTTCCTGCGAAGTTTACACAAAATACAAGTACACATCTCTGACTAATGTGGCCTTTTAACACTCAAGCATCGAGTGCTTGGAAAAAGACTTTAAAGACAATGAGAAAGATAAGTTTAAGAAGGCTTACCAGCCTCTTAATAAAAATATTAAAGTTAAAAATATTAAGGTTTAGAACAGAAATGGTGCCTGCTTCAGAAAATGCATATAGTACTTTCTGTGGAGAGTAAGATGTCAACATCTCGTAAGTGAACTGTCCCAACATGTCACCAGCACTGCCTGCTATATAGTCTACTTATCATATACTTTACATGAGACATTCTGTACACAAAAAAAAAGGAAAAATCTATACTGGATAAACTACATCTTTTGTATTATTATACAAACCAATGCTACTTTGTGAACGAAGTGACTAAGAACAGTTCAAAACTCTCACATCTCCAGACAGAAAACTGACCTTAAATTTAGAAACTAAAGATTGAAATAGATCATTAGGTCACAGTCTGATCTGCAAAAGAATGCCTTTATGAAGTACCACTTTTAGAAGATGTGACCCATTAAAATCATAGTAAGAGCAATAGCTTAAAGTTATATGACAACCAAATAACCACAGCTGATGCAAAACAATGGCAGGAGGAAGATTCACAGTAAGCTGATTGCAGGTGTCCTATAGCTTATCCTTCTTAGTTCCTGCCTCTTACTTCATCTGAAGTAGAATACTGCTGCAGGCTAAGGAAAATAAAACAACAGCTGCAGAACTAAATGGCTATTCTTTCTGCAAATGAACAGCTGTGGTAGAAAATTGGCCCTCCGGCAGTCTAGAGAGGAGTATGATAGTTCTTGTACTCCACTAAGAGGCACGAGTAAATATTCCAAAAATATTCTAGTAAAAAAGTTTGGAAAAGTTGGCTAGTGAAGAAATTCTAAAGGAATCATGGGAAAGGTAATGAATACTTTGAAAGAAAATCATGGATAATGCAATTATCCATATTTGAAATAAATATAGATACAGAGGACAATTTTAAGTATATATAACCATGGGCTGTCTCCAGAAATCAATCATGAACTGGGAAGCAAAAAGCAAGAGGAACTTCTGGTAAAGCTGACAAACAGAAAGAAAACATAACTCCTGCAAAACTGTAAAAGGAACAAAGACAATCTATCTACTGGAGAACACAGTAGCAGCATCTGGAGATGCTAGGAGTTAACTGAATCACTGAAATAGCCCACTTTGGATTCAATATTAAAAGCCAGACTAGCATTTGAAACACTAAATTCCCCAGCTTCCCTACAAACCTCCTTTGGGATACAAGGAAAAGCACCAAAAGTTTTCGTGCCTCAGTTCTCCAAGAAATTCTCCATTTACCCTGTTATTTGAAAGAAGAGAGGCTGTCCCTAGCAGGAATATCATAAAGCAAGTCTAACTGGGCTTTTATTTGTGCTAGTAGCAGCCTATAAACAAAACAAAACAAAAAAAAGCCTACATGAGGAATGGTGAAATAAATTCACCACAGGTGCAGTTAAGTTTATTTTCACCAGTTTCTTAAAAATACCTAAACAGCACCAACCAGGTTTACTAACTTCTTTAAGAATACTGTTTTCTTCACAATAAGAAGTGAGGGAAGTTAGACTTCAGCATAACTATAGAGAGATTTCCTGGTAAGTATGGATAATTACAGCGTTGCAACTTCCTTCCAAGCCACCCATCCACATTCTCCTTTAAAGAGTGCTACTCTATTAGGTACAAGACAATAGGGTTACTATGCTGGAGTCCTTCAAGAAACTCAACCCTAAAAGTATTCCACATCAAAGCTTTATTAACTACACTCCACAACATGCACACAGGCAGAAACATTTTTATGCTACTCAGCTCCACTGAACTAACCTACTGAAAATTCTAGTATCATCATCTATTTATCTTTTGCCTTCCTCCCAACTCCGATATTAATTATACACAAAGCAGTGGTATATCCACCTAAAAAAAAAAAAAAAATCACTTAGGAAGTGAATTTTGGCAACAAGTTTTCCAGCATTACATACAGTTAATCTCCAAGTGCTTGCTCTTTACACTGCTATACAGGGCTGAATTCAGGTAACAAACTTTAAACACTAAAGAAAGTGCTGTATAAATGTCAGTATACAAATAAACCCATAAACCAGTTCAGAGCTGTCATTGCTCCGAGATGTGAGAACTGGGACAAAGTACTAGCAAAACTAGGTTTTCTCTAAAAGAAATTTCATGACCATGCTTTGCACAGTTTCAAAACCATTAAACCTGTTTTCATTACTGTAAAACAAGTAATCCAAATCACCAGAATTACAAAAGCAGCACCCGGATTACCAAACAGAAACCTTACTCTGACTCTAACACTGACACTCCAGTAAAGCAGAAGCTATATGCCCTAATGTAAAGGTAAGATCATAAGGTAAACACTGCCTAACACAGGCCAAGTCCATGTGTAAGATTCCAATTCCTTCTCCCTCAAAGGAAACAGGCAACTAAGCTTTCTAACTGGGAAGAAGGGACATTATTTGGAGTAGGTTATATTTTTATCATTCCAGATCAGGAATGCTCTTTTACATTCTTTGATATTTAAGGCAGTGGGCACCACCAGGAATACAGAGGGAATACAGACATACAGGATTGGGATCCCTCCAAATGATTATGGAGCTCCATAAGACAAGAGTAATATATATTAGAATAGGAATAATCCTCAGTATATGAGTATTTATTTTGAATGCCCACCAATTGCTTGACCTGAACATACTAAGTAGCTCAGCCTCACATTATCTCAAGATGCTTAAGCTTAATAAATGTTATATTCACACACACATGTGTGTGTATATATATATATATACACACACACACACATACACACACATACATAATATACATACATATACACACCCACACATGTAACAAGAAAGTCACAGATCTGGCAATCTATGTAAGCAATATATCACATGAACAATTTTTACAGAAAAGTCTAAAACTTGATTTTGGGAGAGTCTTACAAGATTTGGCTCATCCAGTTGTCCAGAACACAGCTTTTCAGAATGAAGTAATATTTAACTGTCGTGCTCATCACAAATATACTAGAAAAATATTCAAGAAGCATATTACCTATGAAAGATGGGTGTATTAATAGTCATTTACAGTGAGATGTCATTTTTAGGGCTTATATAGTAGTTAGAGAGTTTAAATCATTTGCCAAAGGAAGAGATGTACAAGTAACACAGAGGTGGGGCTTGAGTCACAACTTCTGAAGAAAAAAAAAAAGCACTTATTTTTAAACATACAACCATAAACGGTATGAACAAAGAAAACTTTCAAAATATGAAAGTATGTGTCATTTCCTGATGCCAGGACCAGACAGACACTCCCAACTTATTAGGGGCAACATACAAAACTTGATCTATCCTAGATCTCTTTTTACTAATAACTAAAAACAAAGACCAGTTGTAAAACTAATTAATTTTTGAGGAAAAAAAATGCAAGAACTGGAACTTTTACAGTTCATAGTAGAAGGCACCCACCTGCAATACAGAAGAGGCTTAAATGCACACAAAGAGAAATGTAGAAATGGTTTTCTCATCTAACAGCCACTTGGAAAGTTTTCTAATTCAATTTGCCTTTCTACAACACCATCCTATAAGTCTTAATTAGTATGTCCACTAGCAAGCACATTCAGAACATCACCCATATATATGGGTGTACATACACACACACACACACGTATATATATGCCTGCATGTGAGTCTGAAGAGTAGTTACCTGACCAGTTTGATGTTAAAAACCTTATTATTCAAACTGTATTTTTGTGCTATTCCACACAAGAGGGGAACAAGAAGGGAAGCGTCTGACAAAAGGATTCCCCAGAAAGCATCCCTTCTGTTGTTTGAAACCCAAAAGCACCATCATTTCATACATAAGCTATATGACAAGTTCCTTTTTCTCTCCATGAAACTAAGTTACTTAGAATCCAAAGATTTCCTCAGCCTTCTGAGGCCCTTGGCTGACATAAAATACCAAGGCTAATCATTTACTATTTACTGCTCAGGTAAGAGAGTAAATGAAAGAAAAATATCAGAAAGAAACGGAAGCAGCGGTTCTAGAGCTTGCCTAAAAATGGATCACATCATTCTCAGTTACTCATAGATCAAGAATTTCTCATGCCCTTAAGACAGACATGTTTTGGTGGAAAGAAGGAATAACCACGGCATATACAATTCAAGTACTATCATCTGGTCTTGTTATCTTTACTTAGAGAGACTCACAAGGGAAAAAAAAATGAGACACAAGAAGAGTCTGGCCTTGTTCTCACAGATATAGGTGGAAGGGAAGGAGAGAGCGTATCTACAGTTCTCTCCCCATAGGTGAAGAAAGGTTAGTGGGCAGTTCCTTAAGGTCTAGAAGAAGTATCTGTGAGCTAATTAGGTGTTCAAGCCAGGTGCATCCTTAGTCCTGTAACCTTATAGCTTAGTAGAAGCCACAGCAACATGAACTTCAGTGCTCTTCACAGTCACCTGGATGGGGCTGTGAGGAGACCTTTTAAAGCCTTTTCATCATAGATCTATTTTTACTAGATGCTGAAGAGAAGGTGATCCCTATATAGGAAGTTAACCTCAGATGCTGGAGGTCTAAAGAAGTCCTCCTATGTCTATTTTCCCAGGGGAAAGAAACAGTCTAGAAAGGATAAGATTAAGAATACTCTTACAGGAACAGATTAATCCCTCAGGCACTCACTTCACATGTTCTTCCACATGGAAGAGTTACAAGAACAATGAAGAAGCATTTTTTTTTCCCTAGCAGACTATCTTGGAGAGAATTAAGGTAACTAACCCATCAGCTACCGCTTCCTGAAGCTTCAGCATCTCCTATACAGAGCAGGAGCGCTGCTGCGCAGGGAAGGGCTGGACAAGGCCCCTTCTGGAGAGCGGAGGGACCCCTAAGGGGACCCTCATCCTGCCCCCCCAAGACGTGCCGCACCCGGCGCTGAAACACACTGAAAACGGGGCTCCCCCTGAGCGCGAGGACACAGCGCGTCCTCGCGAGGCCATGGGAGCCGCCGGTAGCCCGGCGCAGGCCGGGCGACCCCTCTGCTCAGCCCCTGGGCCGCCTCCCCGCCGCGGTACTCACAGTCCAGGTGCTTCTTCTTGGGCCCCATGACCTCGTGGGTCGTGGCCTTGCAGACGGTTTTCGAGACTGCCGAGCCGGTCACGCTGTGCTGCGCCGCCGTGATGCGGTCGGTGAGGCTTTGGCCGGACATGGCGGGCAGCACTGGCGGCGAGCGCGGCTCCGCTGCCTCCTCGGGGGCCGCGACGGGAGGGACCAGCAGGACTCGCCGGGGGGACGGAGCTCGCCTGGGCTCCCTCACCCCGCCGTGCCGCAGGCGGCCCCCGCTCCGCCCTCAGGGACGGACCTGTCACCCGAGCAGGGACCCCTCCTCCTGCTCCTCCCGCCCCCTCCCCCAGCCGCCGTCCCCTCCCCCTCGCGCCGCGTCTTCCGCCCGCCCGGGCACAGGGGGGGGACACGCGCCGGGCGCCGCAGGAAAATGGCGCCCGCGGAGCTCCTCCTCGGACCTTGCCGGGCCGCCCGCCCCACGTGACCGCCGCCACGCCCCCACGTGACACGCCCCGCCGCGCCTCATGCGACGCCCCTCCCTCCCTGGCGCCGCGAGCCGGGGAGCGGTGGGGGCAGGGGGCGGTCACGTGGTGCGGGGCGGCCGTTGGGGACCGTTGAGGGGCGACCGTTGGCCCCCGTGGGGAGGGCGGGATGGGGAGACCCTCCTGTGGGGAGCGGGCATGAGGGGGAGATGGAGGGGTGAGGACAGGCACGGGTCCCAAAGCTGGGGGATGTGTGCAGGCAGCGTTGTTCTTCCCCCTTAAAACCGTGGATTTGGTCAGTGGGAATGTTGATGAGTTCACGCAGCTTTCCCTCGAGTGGAGTGTAGTGTTAGAAAGCTCTGTAAAAGTAACGCAAAAGAAAGGTTTCCACCCCAAAAGATGTTTTTGTGTTTCTCAAAGCAAAGTTTTGTGGAAGCTCTTTTAGTGCCACCTTACACGATGAAAATGGAAAGAAAATTCTGCTCAAAGGCTCTGAGGCATTTGGGTCTGCGTGGTTGCTGTGATCATGTCTCACTTCAGTGTTTACTTTTTATTTTTTATTTGAAAGCTTGCCAAAAAAAGTTCAAACATACATTAGGGGAAGCATAAATTTTGTTTTCTAAGACCTCTCACAAATGACCTCCCACCATTTTCATATTCAGCCAGTGCTTCTCAAGGCTCTTGTATTTGGTCTGTCCTTGGCTTGTTGGGATTTCAACAAGTTACTTAATGCTTTTGTTCATGACAGATAACTGCAGCTTCGGTAGGTCTGGTACCTGCATGACCCAGATATGGGGGTTGACGATGAGGTTCATAGTTGCCTTCTACTGCACAGCCACAGCCACTCAGCTATCTACAGCTTTCATTACTTGTTTCAACAAGGCACTGCTGTCCTTTTTCCCAAATAACAGTGAATAGTATAGCAAAACCAACGGATTCCAGCAAACAAATGTTCTTCCTCTCCCCAAAGCGCCCCCAATGTGGTTCCTCATGGAACCATTCTTCATCCATGAAACCACTGAATTTTTTATTAGGCAACTTAAACGGAAACAGTACACAGATGATGTACCCAGCTGTGTCTCTTTGACAGGATATATAAGCAGGATTATCTCTTTATAATGCATAATAAAAATCGGTGTCAGATGAAGGGCAGCTGGGTAAAGCCGAAACAGAATGATGCTACTGCTGTGTAAGTAGAAGGAAGGCTGTGCTTGTAGAACTTGCTGCCTCTCTAGTTCTAGGCTCTTTGAAGTTTGGCATTGTTCATGTTTTTTGGTTCCTCCTGAACCCTTTTTGGATCCCCAAATATCCATACTGGACGAGATAAATCACTATTGTATGCAAAATGGACACTTGAGAAGGCTATTGTATCAAGACAGCTTTAGAGTAAATCTTTACACTATGAAAACACCAAGAGGCAGCTAAAGGCTATTGATACAACAACACATTTAACTGTAAATGCATCATCTCTTTGTGTTGTTTCCATATTATACCATAAATCAGAGGTTAAAATAATTTTGAAAACGGATAGTAGTTTTTGTGCTAATTCCAGCTAGGATCAGGATTTCAATAGCCCACTTCAAGGAGTCTTGATTTTCAGAAAAGGTCAGTGGAATTGGCCTGAGTAATTTCAGATCCACCTCTTAAGCTCTAATTACGTCCATTGCTCTTTCCTACAACGGTGAAACTACCCATGCAGAGCAAGTCTGTAACTACAGGAGTTACTTAGAACAATTTTAGACAATATATCTCATTTGTTAGGAGAAAGAAGTCACTTAGGTCTTCGAAGCCTAAAAACAAAAATGAGTTTAGTGTGAATTTTTCTCTCTGGCCCTTCATATGCACAGAAACCTCATTTTCACCCTACTTAGTTAAAAATTCTACCCATTACTTTTGCTCATAAGCAGAAATGGGTGAAAAAAGTCATGGGAGAACTTTTTGCAATTGTTTCGTGCTTTTTAATTGCTTGGGAGGCACTTGATACCATTATGATGAGGAGCTTGAAACGCTGTTATAGATAATATCTGTGTGCCTCCCAAAGATTTGGAAATTGAAATCAAAACATTAATCTCTTCCTTTACCACCAGAAGAAAACAAGTTTGATTAGTTTATAACTCGTTTGTTTTTGTTTGTGTGTCTGGGTGTGCTTGAGAACGAAAGGAGAAAGGAGTACATATTGAAGAGACTACTGCTGATATGAGTCCCATATTTAGCTAAGCGGCAAACCTAAACAACATTCTTTTCTCTTGTGAAGATTTCTTTCAGAGTCTGGATCCACCTCCTGTGAAAATGCTGTATCCAACATTCATGAACTCCCCAAACTGTCAGTGTTTCTTTGGTGTCCTAGTTGTCCTGGTGGGACAGGCAAGCTGACAGGGCTGTTTCTGCCTGTGTGTACTAAACAGTGCTGAAAGTCTTGCCTCAACTCGACCTCTGTAAGTTGCTATGTATATAATTTTCCTGCAACATTGTCATTTCTATGCTGTGCCGTGTCTGCCAGGCTCTAATGCCCACTTTGCAGCTATGTGCTTTGGTTCCCAAGCACTTCTGGCATTCATGCCTTCCTTCCTTCATGCTTTGTACTATTGCAGACACTCAGCAAGCTGTTAGGAAAGTAATGTTAGGAGGCATTATTGATTGGGTCTAGCTTCACATTTGAAACAGATGTTTTTGTTGAATGTCAGACCTGTGAGAAATAAGTGGTCTAGGTCTCACAACTGGTGAGGCATGGAACAGAGCACGTGGTAATGAACTGTAGCAGACTCTTCTTCGGCTTCCCAAATGTAGCCAGGTGCAGTCATGACATAACACACCTCTGAACAACACAGAACTCCAAGAGAGGAGCACAGCTAGAATACAGGCCACTTAGAATATATAGGGCCTTCTATAATGGAGATGGGTTATTATAAGGACTGTAAAGTCTAAGGTTATTGATGCACTTTTGAGTAGCCTAATTTTGCCTGTTATAGTAGTGCCCATTTAATTACAATTCATTCATTACATTCAAAGACATTTTTAAAGATTATCACAAAGATTCACCCAATTTTACTTTTCTGTGCAAGGCAATACTCCAACTTGATTATAATAAGAATCTGCTATAATTTGCATTGTCATCGCACCTTCATCAAATTCATCCAATAATTAACTTACTCTTGTAACACCTCTAGGAAGAAAATAAACATACTTTTAAGAAACTGGGACGTAGAAAGGCTTAAGTCAAAGTGACACTTTTAGTGACATAGTGAGGTAGACAGTGCTGGCATGTGCTTTTCTTTACTTGTTCATGGTGCCAATACAGGCAGTTATCAGAAGTATGGACAGTGACCAGATTACAGCAGGGGGAGGAGACACAGATAGGAGCATGGGAATAGCACAAAATAGCCACAACAGAGGAATTTTTTTCAGGTGATACTCCTTTCCACTTCTCTGAATACACTTGTTTACATGACTCGCCTTCCTCCTGCCCACACATAACATGGTGACTACCAAGCTCTTCTTTCTGCTTCTCTCCTAGCTGCTTTGTATGAAATTGTATTTCTAATCCCTCAGACTTCAGTGCTCACCTCCTTCCTTTCAGTCCCAATGATCATTATTCCCTGCTCAATTCCTTTGTGCTTCAAATACTTCACTTCTTTTTATCTAAGCACCCCCTGAGCTTGTCAGCTCCTGCTGAAATTACATATTGCTTTTACACCTGCTTTCTTCCCCTAACTCCCCACTGTTTTCACATCTAATTCAAACCTCTTGTCCTTACAGACAAAACCAACATGCTCAAGTTCATGTTGAATCAAACATCTCCTTCTTACTACTTTCCCCTCTTTCTAGAAATGGTGCCATCTTTGATGTTTCCTTTGTTCCTCTCACCTTTCCCCTTTCGTGCTCCTGTGTAACACCAGTACCCAACATCCTTCATCATATGTGTGACTGAGCTCTGCAGCTTGTTCCATCTTTTCATGAGGCTGCAGTTAACTAGTGGTCAAATTGTGGTGCTGTTCCCCAAAAGAAAGATGACTTTGTCAAAGGAGAAGGCATTTGCCCAAGAGGTAGTGTAATTTGGAAGTGAAAAAAAGTAGGGAGGGAGGGAGAAAAGTCAGTCAGTGCAATTTCAGAGGAAAGGAGTGATCTGAACTGATTTTAGTGTGTTCACTTCAAGTAGGGTATTTAGGTGGGAGCTCCCGTGCCGAATGAGAAGATCTAAGTAGAGGAGAAAACGAACACAGTGCCTGTGAATTCTGCTGTGTGTTATAGCACCTCTCCCTCCTTGCTCTGACACGAAACTCACACATTGCAAAACGGATTGTATTGTACACAAAGGCCTTCAAAACCAGGATTGCTACCTGTAAAACAAATGCATGTAACAAACGCCATTTGGAGTGTGAGACGAAAAGGAAACAAGCTGACCTACATTTTGTTCCCACTTTCTAGTGGCTGTGTCAAACACTGACACCTCTGAAGTGAGAGTTGTTGCCTGTATCTGCATCGCCCAGCCTAATGCACTCTTACTGCTCTTTCCTAAAACCTTTCTTTTTTAAACATCATTTCTCAGGAGTGAGTACTCCCACATTAACTCACTCGGATGCTACAAAGTAAAAACGCAGCCTTATTGAAGTGAGGAGTGTACTTAGACTTCCTCAAAATTTCTGGGAGACCATCTTTGACACAGGAAAAACAAGTAACCCTGTGCCAGCTAGTGACACCATCTCCATCCCTTCCCCCTAGTCTCATCCAGAAAACCTAGTGCCTTGCTGCCAAATACTCTTCTCACATCATAGAAGGCTGGCAGTGCTCATGGGACTTGGCAGGAGGTAGCGTTTGATAAGAATCCTTCTCTGGGCACTTCTGAGATGGCACTGCCATTCATTTCACTCCCCTGCCAGCTCATGAGAACCAAGCCAGCAGGCTGAGTGAGGAGGAACTACATTCCTTTCAAGCGCATGTAACTCGGAAGCAACTCCTATCATTTTCTTCAGTCACCTTTGAGCCAAGTACAAACATAACACACTTCAGCCCCACAGGAATATTTTTAAGGGAAGTTATAAGCAAATGAAAATGCAGGGTATGAATGGAACAGTCACTTCAGCCTGCTGCCAAGCTATAATTAGTACTTAAACTCACACACTTGCATGTACATACGTGCAGCAGAGCTTAATAGAATCCCCCCATTAAAGTAGCGACTTGTGTGCTCAGGCTCTGTGTCTGGGAAAGCTTTACACCCACATGAATTTTGATGTGGAGCTGAAACAAAAATGTTGATGCTGGCAATGCCAACTATACAGAGTAAATAGCTGGGTCCAGCCCTGCCAATGCTGACATGAATGGGGCTTCTCACCCAGAAGAAAACCTATGTGTGAAAGTATTCTCAGGGCTAGGCCTGTACAGCAAAAGTAAATCCTGCTTCTCTTCCTCAAATGAATAAATCCATTTATGCCAATGAGTTGATCTCAAGCCTTGTATATGTAGGTTCCACTGCGTGGTCTTTATGTGAGATCTTGCCTGCTGGAAAGTGTTGAGCTATCAGAGCTTGGTTGTGTGTTTCTGGGGTCAGGGACTGCATTACATGTGGGCAGACTTCATGCTGATTAAATGAAACTGTGGCACCGACAGAGACATTAACTAAATGCCTCCCAACGTTTTGGTGGTGGATAAGGTATTCTGAATCTTAATATCAATAGAGGATTTGTTCTAGTTCGCTCAGTACACACAAGTGCATAAATGGAGGTGCTTTGGTTCCATTCAGTGAAAAGGAGAAAATGCATAAAAAACAAACCAGATATTTTTAATTGCTTTGTGTTTTAATGGCCTGAAAAGCAAAGATTACTAGTAAAATAGGGGTGATTATTCTCTCTCTCTCTTTCATTTTGTTTTCTACTGTTATTCCTTAGAATCCACGAAGGAATAAACCTTTCTGTTGGCACTTGGGCCAGTGTGATGCCACACTGGGGAATAAGTTGAGTTCTCAGCACCACAGCAGAGGAGTGGGAGAGGGCCCATGTAAGAGTGAAACACCCTTGCTAATCTGGTAAATCCATATCAGTTTAAGATTACAAGTGATTCTGGAAGCAAATTTTATGATTTGTGGAAAGAAGATGCCTACTGCGTTGGAAGTTTTGTGATGTGAACCTTTCCACTGACAACTGGTCGGAAACCAACAATTTCAGTTTCCATAGATCACAACATCACCAGAAAATGGTAATTTTTATCTGAACCCAAGAGCAAAGAATAGTAGGGGGTCTCTATTTCATTATTTATATGCCCACCTAGCCAGCTCTTCTCTTTCAGCCACTTTTTGTGTGTACTTCAGATAATCAATCAAGCTCTCCCATGAAGCTCTGTCTTTTTACGCAGCATCCCTTTCATTGGAAAGCCAGACCTGTTGACAGTGTTCACTTCTGTAGGAATAAAGAAGGAATAATGATCCAAAAGCAAAGATTATAGGCTCTCAGATTGCACTGGGATATTCTCAGGTAAAGCACTCTTTGTGTATATGTTCATATTCACTTTTAACATTATCCTAGTCCTCCTCATTGCTAAAAACTTTGTCCATCAGAGCAGCAATTGAACCCTGGGAATAAGCACAATGAACATTCAGCGCACCTGTATGTTTTAGCTCTCACAACCCAAAAAACAGCAAAAGAAAAAGGCAAAAATGAATATCAGATGCATTGAACTGATTCTGGTTACACAACCCAGTTGCAGGAAATGGGAGAAGATAAGTAGTTTGTACAGCAGCTTGTTGACCTGAAAGATCAGATGCTTAAAAGAACATTTAACTAAGAGCAGCTGTAAAGAAAACAGAGTACCACAGGCAGGTAAAACCACAAACCAAATACTTTGCAGGGCAATATTTCATCACATACAGTATATTTTAAGATGTGAGATTCTGTTCCTATTGAATCTGTGGCAAAATGCCCACTGACTACAAACAAAATAGGTTTTGTCCATGTAAGCTGAGAGTGCGGTCAGCAAGACCAATGCAGTACAGAAAGAAGTTGTGTAGGTGAGGAGGAGGCACTGCAGATTCAGTGCTTTGCTCATTTTAATGCTTTCTATTTCCAAATTAACATTTTGCTCTTGTACGTTATAGAAATCTTTTTTTTTTAGGTCCACACATTTTTAAGTCTGATGGCTGGAGTGCTAAATACTAATAAACTGTATTTTGTAAATATGTTTTAAGTTAAAATGGCTTAAAATGTTTGGAAACATTATAAACAGTCTTTTCAAAACAGATTTTTTTTTCTATCATCATAAGTTCTGTTCAGTAAAGTTCTTAAAAACTTGCTATTCTCTTTCTTTTCCTTCTCTTCTGTTTCATTTTGTTCTGTTTACTGAGATCTGTCTAAATTTATATTTTTAAACCTTAATCTCGAATTGGGATATGACAGATCTTTGCAATTGTCTGGTATCTTAGCATTATGGTATGTATCAATGTGGGTTTCCATGGATGTGAAAATGAATATCATAAAAACACTACCAAATATTTTGCACAATTAACTAATTTTGCATCAAAAGAAGTAAATTTGTCAGCTGTGTATATGTAGAATTTTTAAATCAGATAAAAATAGGCCTACTCTATTCTTTAATTAGTATAACAAAAAGTTAGCCAAATCAGCCTCGGACACAGCAGGAGATGTACAATTTGTCCTGATTTTGTGGAGAATGAAAAATGTAATGCTTGGCACATGAATTAACTATGCTAACCAAAAATGTTATTAAAACATAGTCAAGTAAATGAAATATGTTGGTTTACCAGAGATTAGTCCACATATTTTAACAGAACAGAGGAACACAGTTTTTAAGTTGTGGACTGCTGGAAAAAAAAAAGTGAGGAATTTGATTATCAATGACATTAGATTGAAAATTTTGAGAGAAACTGTTTATATTTTAAAATCAATAAACTCCTTTTGCCAAATCCTGACATTTTTTCTGACACAGACTAACAGCATCCCCTACAAATATGTCTGTTGATTTGGGAAGTCTGTTTGCAATTTGAAATTGCAAAACATTTCAACTTGAGTGAACATTTTCAAATGTTAAGATGTTAAAAGCCACCTTTTATTAATTTCTGTGTGTCCAGTTGTGTCAGATCAGTCTAATGAGGTTAGAGGGGAAACTTGGGGAAAAATAGTTTATTTAACAGCAACAAATGCCAACTGAATAAACATCATACAAATGCTGATTTCCTCTCGGGTAGATGTTGTCCCTGTCCATGTGTGATGGGACTTGCTAAGCAGATACTTTCTTCTGCAAATCAAAGGACAGAGTTTTCAGAGTTACTGAGCCTTTGCAACTGCTGTCATTCTCAAAACCACATCCTTAAGCAGAGATACTCTCAAGAGCCATGGAAATCTTATGAAAGACTCCTTTGAAAATCCAATATGAAAGTCTCTCATGAAATTACATATGGGCTTCAAGCCAGTCCTGTACCGAAAAGGTAAAGCTGATTCTTTGCAAAGCAGTAATAACCAAATCCTGGGAAACTCACCTTTAGAAAGCACCTCTCTGCAACTCTCCCTGCGAAGGTTTACTGATTTAGTTGCAATTTGAATTTCTGTCAATGAGGTTTTGAAGGACAATGCAAACCTTAGCACATGAGGCAGCTCCTCTGAGTATTCACTTTTCCCTAGACAGCCCAACTCAGTTTAGGAGTGACTACATTTCTTTAGGAGCACCAAACTGCTCACTGATGGAAGAGTGCAGAAAGCTCTGCCCGGGCATGTTCTTTGGGGGCAGACATAGCACTGGGCCTTTTTCAGGCAGTCTCTGTAAGAGTAAAATGGAAATGGAAAGCAAACAGCTTGCTAAATTTCCTGAGGAAAGGTGTTTCCATTCTGAAGTGCCCAGTTAAGTGATATGATGAAGCCTGCTCAACAACTGCCCAGGCAAGACTTCCCTGTGTCCTCAGTAGGCTATATTTTCTAGAGTGTCAGGCTCATACTTTCAGTAATAGGCAAAAAAAAAAAAAAGAAGAAAATCTATTTTCCAAAAGTGTCATTCTACAAAAGTGTGGTGTGCTGACAGGCAGCTAGGGAATTTACTATTTACTGGCCTCTTCTATCTTTAGAAATATATGCCATTCTTTTCAAGAGCTTCATTATGCACATTGCCTCATTCAGAAACGTGAAGTTTCACAGCTTTAGAGGAAACAGCTACCTGAAGAGCTTTTCCAAATTGCATCACAGAATATATCTTTTGGGGTTTCTGTAACATGGATCATTTCATTTCCTGGAAAGAACAGCTCACCATTTCACAGGACTGCCTTCCCTCCACACAAATGGCTGCCTGTCAGAAATACTCCCCTTTAGAAAGTGCAGTAGAGCATGAGCTCTTAGGAAGTGGTCTCTGACCCTCTGTGGGGTCACAGCAGTTTTGAGTGAGATTGTGATCATGGCAGAAATTGGATCATTTAAGTAGTCAAATTGAAGGAGAGCTTTTAATCAGCAGGAGTTGCTTAAAAGACAGTTGGACCACATCATGTTCTTCTCTAAGGTTTTCATGATTGCAAACATTGCACTGTCTTTGAGTTGTTATCTGGTAGTTTCAGTGAGAGACAACTAAAAAATACTGTTTTACAGTCAAACATCAGAAGGGCAAGAGAAACAAATAGAAGAAAGGTCCTCAAAATTACCCTTTTCTCAAGGGAACTTAATTTTTCTCAATTCATTTTTCAGCTCATTCCCAGTGCTGTGACCTCCCTAGATGGAAGGTGTTTGTTGGGCACCCTTCCTCAAAGATCCCCAAACGTCTTTCTACCCCAACCATGTTTCCCACTGGTAGGAGGAGGTGGGATGGTCAGTCACTAAACAGCCTTTGTACCACCTCTGCCTTAGACACACTCAGCAAAAGTGGAATGCAGCCAGATTCTTTGGCAGGCAAAGGGATGTGTGAGAGTGTTTCTCCCGTTAGGGACTTGCTAAACCTCCCATGGGTAGATGGGAGCATAGCTGAAAACACAAACGTGATTCCAAGGCTCTGCAAAACTCTCTGGCCAGCCCTGTCTCTTAAAAAAACACAGAAGAGGAACGTGAACATGTGTTTGGCCAGTAAAAGAGTCGTTACATAAATGTTAATTATTGAAGAGGATTTCTCACAAGTGCAGGGCTTTTGACACGGCCTTGATCCCATGCAGGGTAGAGGTCTCAGCAGTCACACACTGTGCCTTGGAACTGCATTGACACATCTGTGAGCCCTAAGAAGCTGCAAAGGCATTTGCTGCAGCACAGGGACAGAAGAAGCTTTGATGATTGAAACTGAAGATTGCCGAGTATCATGCTGGAGCAACCCTCTGTTTAATTAAAAAGTTTCATCAGTCAGAACACGTGACTATCTAATTATGATCCCTGAGTGCCCCGCACATTAGAAAAAATGCAAGAAAAAGTATTTCTCTTGAGCCTCCCAAGCACTCTCCTGCTTCCCATAACCTAGCTTAAACCAGCCATAAAAATCAATCTCATCTGCTCACTTGACTGTTATCTTCTCACCAGGTTTAAATGCCTTCCTGTGTCCTCCTCTCACCTCCTGCCTCTTACTGGAGCTGTTCATCTTTCCTTGCAAGACCTTATACAATGCAAGCTACACCTACACCGCACACTATATCAACCTACTAAGCAGGTGGGTATGGTAAGGAGGTGGATTGCTGATTAGTGCTTACTGCAACGTGGTTTTCTTTGTGTGATGTAACTGAACCCTTAGGTCTTATCTCTTGCCTTGGTGCCACTTCTTCCATCTTGTCCTGCTCCCTGTGCTTTCTCCCTTCCTCCTTTACCATCCCTTCCAAAGCTTTAGCCCCCTGCTCCTCTTCTCCTGACAGACTTCTTTAATTATGATGCTTTGAAAGCTGCTGTTCCCTTAACCAACAGCACGTGAAATAGCTAATAAGAAAGAACAAAAGCGAAGCCATCCATGTGGCTAAACAGTCCCTTTCTATCACCTAATTGTCAAATCCTTCCCATCCTTTTTCCTCTTTCCTGTGCAGTCCTGTCAGACCTGTGATATGACACCCACGTTCAGAAAGCCACTCATGCTGAGCTCTTTGCACTTTGATCAGTCTCTGACTGGGTCCAGGTGTACGTGATAACGTATCATCCACCCCAAAGCTCTAGTAATAAATCAGATCTGGAAAACAATAATCACCCTGCAGGCTAAGGCATCGTTACATTTTTGCTCTTATGCGTGTGAGATTCTTCTGGTTGCCTTCAGCTTTTTGAGCTGTTGGGATCTGTCTTTCATGCTTTCTTCTACAAGGAGGGATCCACGCTAAATTAGCCTTTCTGAATGAAAGC
This sequence comes from Crypturellus soui, assembly GCA_032275445.1. NCBI lineage: Eukaryota > Metazoa > Chordata > Aves > Tinamiformes > Tinamidae > Crypturellus > Crypturellus soui. The sequence continues at coordinate 4,073,685 of JAUBNY010000580.1, forward strand.
TGCCATTCCCACAGGGATAACAGGGCTCCGGGTGCCCACAAAAAAATCATAAGGACCAGGGCCAGCCTCGAGCTTTATTTGCTATGAGTAGCCCCTTTTAAGTGAAGTGGGAGTGAATAACCTTGTCTACAGTGAAGGGTACCCTTGCATCTTCACGGGGCTGAAGGAACCAGAGATTCAGTTTAATAAAGAGCCCATAAACATCACTGGTGGTTTGAGCAGCCACTGCGACATTCCTCCCTTCATACTGTGATCACTTCTTCCTCATGCCGGGGCCTTTGTGCTCGCAGCATTTGTGCTGCTGCAGGAGGAATCCAACCAGAGAATCTGCCTGGCTGAAGCATTACTCTTTCAGTCAGATCTGATTTCTCTGATGCAGTTTGTCACGTGGCTTCAAAGGGTGCCGAAACAGTCCGAGGGGTGTGAGGTGGGAATGTGCGGGCAGCAGTGGGAGTTTGGGGATGTGAAAACTGTGCCAGCCGTCCTCAGAAGCCAGAGACTGAATAGTGAGGATTGTCCCTGCTTTGGGATGGAAACCTCTGTCTTCCTTGCCTGTTAAACTCCTATTACATATGGTGCTCTATAAATTACATCTTTTGAAACTATTATGAGGCTAGTTTGAGAGAGACAAATACAGTCACTGAATTTCCTCTGTGATTTATCTACCAGGCTTTCTCCCCTCACAGTCCCCTGCCGCTGATCATCTCATTTATGTATTTAGCAAATGGAAAAGAGAACACTGTTCTGCTTTTTTCCCCTTTCTTAAAAGACAAAAAAAGAGAGATTTTCATTTCAGTCTTTAAAGGATTTCAAATACTGAGAAAGAGTTGAAGTTTGTTTGTTTGTAATTTTTGTTTGTTTGTTTGTTTGTTTTTTTAAAGCAGCCTTTTGATGAAAGAAATAATATATATGTCAGAATTTCTTCCTGTATCTGAATGGCTGAATGAGAGTTCTGTACTTGCGTCAGGGATAATTTGTAGTCACAAGGAAAATCTAAACTTTAATTTTGTTAAGCTATCAATACTGAAAACTGCATTTTTATGCCAGCTAATAAAATGTACACTACAGCCCTGAAGAATCTGAAGTATATTTATTTGGAAAAAAAAAAAAAATCTGTCCCTGAAGGAAGAAAGCAAGGTTTGTCAATAATATTGATCCTGAAATAGAGAAGCTTACCTACGACAGAGGACTGGCCTTTCTGAAAAAAAAAAAAAAAAAAAAAAAGACTTTTAGGCGGGGTACTTTTCTTCCAGTGATGTAATAGCAGAGTCCAAAAGGGAGTCAAGGCCCCAGTTGCATTTAGCTTTGACCCATGAGCTTTGTCACAGGCAAGGATGATTCCCTAATACCTATGACATCCAGGAAAGGAGGGTGGCTGAGCGACCTATAAATCTCAAAGTCCTGTTTCACACTAAGAGGCATAACAGAGTGAAGCAGAGTTATGGCAACATGGCATTTGCATGGTCAAAGTGCTACAGTCATCATACCTTCCACAAAACGCTTGTAAACTTGGGGAGTAAAGGTTATTATCTCCATACTGAAGCTTGCCAAAGGTAATATTTCCTGGAAATTATTTTAAGTAACATTAAACTCTTCAGTTCTTCTCTAGAAGCTAATAATAAGTGACAAGCCAGGCCTATAGTAGAAGATAAACCCTGCGACTTCCTAGTCGCAGGGTTTTCAAGTTCATACCACCTCACAAGCATCAAAGTCTCCTGTTCAAGACATACCTGGAAGCTATGTTAAAATCTGAGTTTTATTTTGTGCAGGAAGAAATGGTTGCCTGGAATTTGTTTCCTGTGAGTTGTCCTCCAATTGGCTTCTCCCTGAACAGAAGTAATTCTTGTTTCTACTTCAGATGATAAGCCACAAGTTAAAACACGCAGGTTTCTTTTGAATATCAACTAGCTACTAGTATACAATTTGTTATCAGATCTAAGGAAACCTGACCTTAACCCTAGGTACTATATCATACAGCCATACCTTTCACATGGAAAGGAGGAAGAAGGGGGAGGAGAATCCATATCCTGCTTTGCTATCCAGATGTGACTGCAGGTATTTAAAAGCATAATTATGGAACAGACTCAGCTCTTTCGCTTTCAGACGAATTGGGTGCCTCACCTCCTCAGCCCGTTTCTGGGTGCTGTGAACATTACTCATCATGGAGCAGGAAAGCAATTAAGCCACAACATTGCTACCTAGTGACTCAAAAACATGAGGATAGATGGAAGCCATGCCTGCTTCTGAAGTCACCTGTGCAGCAAGTCAACACGAAGCTATCTAGCCTCGATGCCTTAGCAGTAGGTGACTGCATAGAGGTGATCTCGTAAGTGATGGGTCCATGTTGTCACAGGTGTTCTTCCCTCCATCTGCGCCTTTGCGTGTGTTGTGGGAAGCAGAGAGACCAGAACCCAAATTTACCATGTTGTTAAGTTTATTTCAGATCAGAGCCCAAATTTTACTGTGCTTCCTAAACATAGTAAAAAGTGTCACAAGAACACTAATGACAACATTGGCAAGAACTTTTTGACAGGACATACTTCTTAAAGCTATTAGCTCTTGTGTTGAGATCTTGTAATTCTTTGCATTTTACGTAAAGACTCAGCTTTTGGAATTGAGTGGTTTTGTAGGAAAGTCAACTTCTGATTATTTTTGTAAGGTTTCTCATGTTCAGGTTTGCGAGGACAGGTCTTGTGAGTTAAGGATTCAGATGTAATGATTACTGGGGTTTGAATCATGATTTTTTTCTGGGCTGCTCATGGTGCTTTTCTTGATGTGTTTTGCATAGTCCCACAAGCTCACAGCTAGTCACAGACCAAGCACACACTTTGTACTGTGTGATAGGACAGGATAGCAGGTTCTCTGATACCTGTTAGGCCTCTAAAGTCGTGTCAGGCAGGCACTGTTTGCTGCTCCACAGCTATTTATTTTTGTTGAGAAAAAAGGAAGAGCTTTAGGCTAATGTGATTGCACTTCCCACGGCCGATGGCTTTCCCCCACTCTCCTCTATGCACTATTTTCAGCAGTGTTAAGAGTGTTTTCAGAATACACCACTACTATTTTTAAAATGGCTCTTACTGTAAGACTTCAGCTCAGCGTCGCTTTGGCTCTCGGTGCAATCTTCTTTTCCTATGCTGCTCACACTTTTCATTATAACATCCTAAGCAATTACAAAACACTTTACAAACATTAACTAATTAATCTCTCACAACACCCCTGAGAGGTATGCAAATGTGTATTATTATTCTTTCTTCACTGATGGAGAACTCAAGACAAAGAGATTAAAGACAATATTATCTCCTTTGTTTCCACTTTTGGAAAAGAGCCAAATTAATTTGATTCTGTCTGAAGGTGGAAGAGGAAAGTCAGGTGGGGAAGGTCTGGGGCAGAATTACCGCTCCTTGCAGCCTATGAAGAGCAGCTGTGCTGCAGTCTTTGGAGGTCAGAGGGTCTTTGTGAGGTTCTGGAGATGATAAAAGGGCATAAGAGAGAGTTTTGTGACAGTGTGAATTTTCCACCAGTCCGAGTGAGTAACGCTGCTACTTCGAGGTTGCAGCTGTTCACTGAAGAGGCAGGAGTTGAGCAGTCAGTGACACAGAGATAAGGAATTTATACTTACAGAGGCAGGGAGGTGACCAGAAGAAAAAGATAGAGCATCTTGCAGGGTTCCTTCAATTTACATGAAATTTATTTATCTTAGGAGAGGAGAAGCCTCTGGTAAAACAGCAAGAACAGCAGGATTGTGGAAGGGCTGCTGTGACACCAATGTGTCTTCCTTGCTCTTACTGCAAGTGAAGTGTGCTAGCTCATGAAGGCATTTCTGGAGGGAAGGGCCAATCCATTAGGAAAGGGAAAATTGCACTGATTAAATCAAGAAGAATTTGGATTGCATTTGCAAAGACTGTAACTCCAAGCAAACAAAATATGTAATCTAAGTACAGGAAACAAAAACAGGGCCTCTAGCTTAATAGAAGAATGCATCCTAGTGAGTGAATGTCATGGTGATGGATAGCTTTCTTCCTCCCACCCCTAGGACAAGGCATTTCATGTGGGAGCTGAATGGGCCTCCATGAGAGAATTACAAATCCTATTTTGGATCAAGCAACTTCTATACTTAAAATTGGCTGATTAAGTTTCCAAAACAGCTGGCACCTTTAAAAAAAAGAGTTCTTGTAGTTAAATTTATGTCACAAACCACTCTTCTTCCAGCCAGCTGTCTGTCTCAGTTATGACTGCAGTTTCCGGAAAAGGAAGGAGATGCCGCTATCCATCATTTGCCTAAGACTCAGTTCGCCTATCACTGTCATTCCAGAGGAGCAGAGAGAGAAATATGTGGTTACTCTGAACTCTTCTACATTCTATAATTTTGTTTGGGGTTTAGAAAACAAGGTGATAAATGTCTTCAAAATGTCATGGATAAGATGGATAGGTGTTTCCTCCTTAACCTACCATTTTTCTTAAACTTTCTGTCTCTTTGTTGTCTGTTCTTGTTTCTTGTATTCATTTTGAACTTGAAGGCTGCTGGGGTATAAAGCACTGGCAACTCAGTGCCAACTGGCCTTTCAGCACTACCAGTTCTTTAAAGGTAACAGTGCAAAGGTCTGTTGAAAACACAAAATATAGAGGATCCATCTGTCATTCCTTTCTCTTTGTGTCTCCACTTCCTGCATCCAGGAGGGTCATATAGCCCAAATGCTGAGTACTGAGAGAGAGATTTCTTCTCTATGTTTTGTCATTCACTAAGGACCTCGGTTCTTGGCTTAGCACGAGGCACAGATCTTCAGTCTCATACACTCAGTGTGAGGGTTGCTCTCCTCTTTACTCCCTGACAGCCAGACATGTATTTGCATTTGTAATATGGCATTGCTCCCCATCTCCCTTGTCAAAGTGAGGTGGCTGGTGAGCTCTTAGCCTGCTGAGGGTAGGCTGTGATGCAGTAGCTACAAGGCAAGTTCTCCAGTGTGGTCAGAGGTGTCCTGCCAACGCTGACTTGGCACAGTCAGATACCCTGCAGAACAGGACACCTGAGAACCTCTCAGGTTTTCAGCATGATCCCATAGTGCGTAACCGTTCCTCACATGTAAGCAAAGACACTGAAAGCAGCTTTGTTCCTGTGTGTAGCCAAGTATTTTGCATGTTTGATTGAGAGCCCCTGGACAAAGGATTAACATAAAGTGTGATCAGAAAACCACTTCCCAGCACGAGCAGAGACACTGAGGTAACCATCACTGCAGAGTAAGCCACAGCCATCTCAGACTTGGATCACTTGCATTAGCCTAATCCTTGCACTTGCAAGCACATTGCATAGGTCTACGTGGCTGGTTATGTATTCAGTTGTGCTGCTCATTCCCCTGTCCCTGCAGCTCCTGCAGAAACATCTGACAGTTCTTTGCACTGCTCTGAGCCAGACTTAGCCTGGCATCCTGTTTCCTATCTTGTACTCTGAGCTAATTTCACTGCCCACTATGGAAATTGTAAAATCTCCCCTTGAGCAGTGACATGAATACATTCATGAAACAATTCAAGATGTTTCTTTACCTCTGCATTTTAGCACACATCCATATCCAGTTTGCTGGATATGCTCTTTGTCTCCCTTCAGTTTCTTATTTTTAACCCCTTGTCTTTCCCCCCCCCCTTTTTTTTTCATTCATTGTTCCTACAGTTCTTTGGTTTCTGCTTTTCTTCTCCTCTCTTTAGCCACCCTCCATTTCTCAGGGAAGGCTTTGAGACTATTTCATGGGTGGACCATTTCTTGTCCCTAAAATGCCGAAACAAAGGGGACCATATTCAAACTGTTGCATAAAGAACCATTTTTTTTCCTGTGTGTTTATTCCATACTTGGCCTCTCCCAGATTCATTTGATGCTTTTTCTTTAGTAAAGACAGTGAAGAGTGGCCTATGGAGTCTGTCAGTTTTTCCATGTCTAGTAGGAACTGCAGGACAGCCTTTGGGGAGCAACTCTCTGTTGAGAGCACACTGACACAAACATTTTGCAGGGCAAAGAAAAGAGGATAAAGATGAGGCTCAAGTAAAAGCACCCATGCAGATGAGAAAAAGACAACTTACTTTCTGATTAGGTAATAATATTACATGTGTATGCAGCATTCTGTATGAACTTGCTACATATTTGTAGTGGGGCAGGTTTTGCCATTTAAACAGCTGTTTAAACAAGAGTCTCCAGCTTAAAAGCACTTAAGTCTATCCGATAACACATTTTATATTCACCTTCAATTGCTGTTAGAGAACTATCATTTTTACAGTGAATGTTAATGGATGCTGAGGTGCCCAAGAAGAGCCATGTAGCCCACATGCTGCTATTGATCCTGTTAACAAGATATTGGAAATGTGCTATCCTGAGACCTCCAAGATACAGCTTTTAACAGATGCTGATAGTCAGCTACCAAAAAAAACATAGGTACAGGAAAGGCAGATCATGTTCTGCTAATGGTACATTGGGGTCTAGCCAAGAACAAAAGAAGCTAAACAAAAGCCACAGCCAGGCCTTTGAAAGTAAAACTGTGTGAAATATTTGCTTCTGTGCAAAATACTGCACCTGCTTTTCATGTCAGTCTCCCTGCAAAATCATTTTCTTCTCTGGCCTTTTTTTTTTTTTTTTTCAAATTTTGACACAAAATGTGCAATTTGGATGGCTGCCAAAATGGCTAGGTAGCTTTTCTTAGGTCACTTAAAAGAGGAGATCTAAGCGTTATTGGTGAGATTTTGTCACATAGTGAAAAGACTATAAGATTCTTCTGTTTCCTTAATGGTAAAGCCTTTTGCAATACCATTAGTAAACTGTATTTTCATTGCTTTTCTCCAAAAGGGAAGAGGCTGCAGTATGAGCCAGCCAGAAAAAAAAAGCCAAGCTGGTTATCTCACATAGCTTTCAACATCACGAAAGAGCCAGTTCCTTTCCAGCCAAGATTTTCCAAAGATACTGATGATTTGAGTGCACTAACATCTTTAATATCTGGATGTCCTCCCTCAAGTACCTCAGAAAGCCTGATTTGGGAAATACTGTGAAATGGAGCCCTTTTCAGCTGTCATGATGTAAATTGGAAACACCAAAAAGCACAGAGGCTTTTGAAAATGTTGCCAAAGTTAATCTGTATATTTTTTAGTTACTATAAAAGTTTTTAAAAAGGCTCTGCAAACTTCTTTGCACTATTGGGAGTCCACTTGCACTAATCCTGTGCTGCTCCTCATCACTGGCCTATTTAGATGTGGATTTAAATAAGTATATAAGATCCTATTTAACATAAACATGAGAGTACTTTAGTGGAATTATCAGTAGTGGCTTTAAACTATTTGCTAGGGTAGACATCAGTAGTAACCTCCCTCTTCCATTAGCTTCCTAACTTTGCAATAAAACACGAGAGAATTAGATTCTTTTTTGTTGCCAGTTTGAACAGGAAACATTTACTGCTGATGCATAATAAGTATTTCCCATATGCAAATTTGTTTATTTGCTGCCCCTATCTTCTAGCTAAGGGAAGAGGTCATTTATTTTGCTTAAAGTTTGCCCTGAGAACTATTCAAATTAACAAGATGCTAAGTGCTTTACTGAGAAGGGTCTTTAATTTCCTTGTCTGGTGTATCTGGAAAATCCACATGTATTTATTCCGTACACAGACTGTGCTGGGATAGATACATATCTTTGCTATATGTAATATATTGTTAGTTTCTCAGCAAGTATCATCATGTTTGGTTAGTTAAGAAGGTTAATGAAACATTTAAAGTGATATTTTGCATATTGTTTTTTTTTTTTACTCTACGGGATGAACAACAAAGCCAAGAATATTTATGTAGAGCATCCAATCATTTTGCTGATCCTACATATTGCATATGCGTACAGGCTATTAATAACATCTTGCACCACTTGGACAAGAGTATACCCTTTATTACAGCATTTAAATTGTAACCTTGATATTTGCTTCTACGGTTGTATTGCTGGAGTAACAAACAGTAGAGCTGATGTCTCAGTCTGCTTTCATTTATGCTAGGGGCCAAATTGGCATTAATTGCTCTTGGGATCAAAGGTTCTAGAGGTGGCATCTGCCTGCTACTTGTGTCACCCATCGCTCCAAAAATCAATGGAGCTCAAAGTGTCTGAGGATGTTGTATGTAACATCCACTTGTCACAGAGATGGAGGTAGAAAAGATTTCTCCCTGGCTTTCCTGCTGCAAAACATCTGGGCCAATGCATTATGTGATGGTGGTTTTGCCTCCATGTATTTCTTCGCAAAACTCCATGACCAGTGGAATTTCTAGAATTTCATTAAACCCAGATTCAAACCCAATTCAAACCCAGATGTGGACTGTTCTTGTCTGAGATGTCAGAAGTGAAAACAGCTTTTTGTAGTTTCACATGCTGCAGCAAGAGAAGAAATAAAAAAAAAAAAAGAAAAAGAAAAAAAGAAAAAAGAAGCTATTTGAACACCGTGGAACTACCCCCCAAGTGGAACAGTGGATATGTTCACAAGGACTTTTGCAAATAAACAAATAAAAATGTCACCACTTTCACACAGCTAAACTTGAAAGGAACTTGCCAAGATCAAATAGCAGCTGTGCCCACTGGAGCTGGAACTGAAACAATCTGATCCACTTCACTTGCTACTTAGCAAACAAGAAGCTCGTCTGATAAAAGTGCTCTTAAGCCTTTCTAGCTCTGTGGTAGACTAGAGATAGCTCCCTGGTAGCTTCACAGGAGCAGACTTTACTAGAGGAGCATGTAGACAGTTTGACTTTTGCTAAGCAGTGGGTTTGGCATCTGCTGAAGAGCTCAGAGAGTGCAGACATGAGGAAAGGGCCCGGCTGCGCGGGCCAAACACACAGGCTGACAAAACCTTGGGAAGGAGGATTTCATTTCCCTCCTGCATTTACAGACAGATAGCTGCTATCTTCATGGAATTTGTCCTTTACACGGATGAGAATGAAATTGGGCTAGTCTCTGTCCTCATTTCCACTAACATAAAGCTGAAATAATTCTTATGACTTTAGGGATGCCTTTCAGTGGGGAAGCACTTTCCAGCATTTAACTGTTTAGTATCTTAAGCATCATTGTTGACATCAACAGCAAGCTGTTGGCCAGCAATCTAAGTTGTTAGGTAAGTGTGAGTATCTAACAACAATCTAAGTTGTTAGATAAATAGACAAGTTTCAGGGGAATTTGAAATACACTGATCTTCTCGCAGTGGTGCAATGTGGCAGGGTGAACTGCCCTGGTTTTAATAATTTGTGTTCAGTCCCTTTTATACAAAGCAGGCCTCTGAGACTGAGGCCATTTCACTTGTGTCAAGGCATCAGGCTTTGTTTGATTGTTGTTTATCTTTTAAAAATCTGGAAATCCGTTTTCTCCCTTCTTAGCTTTGCTGAAGAATTTTTTCAGAGGTAAATACAAGGCATGGGATCTTGAACAGATATTATTTCTCTCAAAGTGTGTAATAAATTGGAGAAGATGGATAGGAATCACAAAAATAAATTACAGTTCTAAGCTTTAAACAGCAGATAAAATATTTTGACTTGTTAAGACTCATTTTTTTCATTTCCTATAAACGAACTTTGCAAGCTCTCCAATTGCTTTTCCAGAATACTATAAAAGAGAAAAACAGATGAACAAAAACCCTTTTTAAGGCTTCTGTGTTCATCATAAACAGAGAGTGACTTACGCCTAAAAAGCATTCAGGTGACCGAGGTGATCAGTTGAGAAACGTGTTGCTTAAGGGCTAAAACTTTGGAAGTCAAAAGTCACTCTGGTCACTCATAACTGCAAATAATCCAGGAGAGCTACTCACAACACTCAGTCTCTTTTACCATTATAGTTGTATATGCACAACAGGTCAGTGTGTGCCTTAGCAAAACTGGATGAGAGGAATCCACTGACTTAAAAGGAAGATTTCATTACACACAAAGGGGAAAAACCTGTTCAAGTGAACGGTTTCATTTGTATGTCACAGCAAATGAGATTCCTTCAAAATCTCCTCGAGGGAGTGTGGGGTTATGAAGTCTTTCATCAGAGGCCTCAGACTGGGCTCTGCTTCAAACTGCTTCAGAAGAAAAGAGCAAACATCCTCCTTCCACTGAACCGGATGTTTTCTGAAGGTGGAACAAGGTATCCACTGTAACTCAAAAGGAGGAAGGATCACATAACACCAGGCAAAAATGCCGAGTTACCACTTTTCACAGCCTTTATTATTATTACTTTTTTAAACCAGGAAGCTTTTCCACATCCATGTTGGAGTATGAAGAGCTCTGGGTTTCCTCTGCTTTGCATCTACTGCCATTTGCGTCCTCCTCTCTCAAACACAGTCGTCATGTGCTTAACAGAGAGTGGCTGCTAGAACATTTGTCTCTCATAATAGTCTTATGGCAAGTACAGAAGTGGTATACATGGAAACATATTTATGGGAAGTATTTGATGTATTTTTAGGTTCTCTTTTAAAGCAATTTAATCTCTGGAAAGTAAGGGAGAAGGCAAGTTCCCTGTACACTGCCAATAACTTCTTTGTAGACTTGAGTTTTGGAACTCTGGTGTTGACCAGCTGCATCTAAACTTCTTGGGAGTTGCTAAAAACTCAGAATGGGGATGAAGCACTTTCCTTATCGGACAATGCAGGCAGTGGTTACTACTGTTTCCTTCCCTTAACTCAAAATTTGATTATTATGCAACAGAAGACAAAATCTTTCTATGGATTTACTCCCACTTTTGTTCACATTTAAATAGAGATTTATACTCTTGTTGCAGATTTCTAGAGAATGGTGGGACAAACCACGGAAAGGGGCTTTTTTCCTATCCCTATGCATAAATTCCAAGAAGGAGTCTTTGTAATATCCTATCACTTTAAAATAGCTTACATTCTTTTGGACTTTCCTATCATGGTTTTAATGGTTTTGCATGTTTTGTCTGCATATGAAAAAATACTTAGACAAATATGCTATTTTACACATTCTGGATTTTTTTTTCCCTTCATGTCCAAGAGAAGAGGCCTGATCAGCTTGATCAAAAGCAGATTGAGAAATATTCATCACTTGCACTCCTATTTTCCTAGATGGGAGGCTCACAAAACTCATAATGCCTGGCATTAGCTGTGCTTTTTGGCAGACACTTCCAAGGTAATAGGCTAAAAGCTGAATGGCAGGGAGATGATCTAGCTCTTTACCTGTAGAGGATATAATAGGAAAAAAAAAAGAAAAAAAAAAAAGAAAAAAACCCTAAGAACTGTAGAAACAGCATCAATGTGAGCTTTGACAGGTCTTCCATCTCACACGTTTCAAACTTCACGCAGAGGGGTAATCTCAGAGACATAAGGTAATTCCATTAATACACTGCTTGAGTATTGGTTTCTCTGGTAGGATGTTTGTGTGTCCTGGAACGTTCATAATGATACCCATCTGCTAGCAATGAGACGATTTCATTTTGTAGAAGCTGAAAAATATAATTGTATTATTAAAGAAAGTGGCTGTTTAAATCTCTGCTCTCTATTGCAGAGGGAATGCAAGTACCAAAGTCACCACTGTGAACTATGTTCCTGGACCGAAGCGTTTATCTCTTAGCCTGTGATGAATATCAGCATGCAAATGTGTTTCTATGCCTGGACTATAGCCCAGAGACACTGCTGTCCATGTGGGTCTTTCCACTGACTTCAGCTGATTTCAAACTAAAACAACTGTGAACTTCATTTGGATGAGTTATCAGGTGGCCTTGCAGAATGGGATAGAAGAATTATTCATAATAACTGAGATTATTGGTAGCCGGTTAATATCTTGAGCCTTTTTTCAGATTGTGATGAGCACAAAGTTCTTAAACCTTCACAAAACCCAGGCTATGGCAACAGAATGAAGCTGAAAATAAGTTATAAATGATATCTTGAACAAAATTAGTGCAGTTTTTCCAGCAGTTCAGAACTCAAGCAGTTCTTGTGCTATCAAGAGGAGAGAATGGAGCAAGGAGCACTGATAAAGAACAGACTTCTGGCTTAGGTGGTTTCAGAAGATAATCACAAACTTTCTGGAAGCCAATTTAAGTGCTATATCTCATGCCAGAGCACAGTCTAATTTCTCTGTTAAGCCCTTTGCCAGGAAATAAACTCTTACATTCAAGCGGTTATTGCATTAAGCAGAAATGACTAAGTCTCAGATTCTGAGGTCCAGCTCAGTGCTGAAAGTTACCTCACTTAACAAGTAGACTTTAAATACCAAGAAAGGCATTCAAAAAGTGAACTTTTAATTAGTTATATTTTTAGCTGAGGCTCTTTCTTACTTTGGATATCTTGTTTCTTATCAGAATGGATTAAAGCCTCAGTGAGCATAAGATGGAGGAAAGCTGAGCTGTTACATGACTTTATTTACTGAGAAGAGTCAAATGGTTGAGAAACTGGTGATGCTGGGCACGAGGCAGCATTCCTTTCTCAGCACAGAGCAATGCCGAAGTGTGGTGGTAGACAGAATCTATTGAAAAAACACAAAATACCCAGTGTATTCACAGATATTTTAATGAGTTTGTTTTACTTTGGCTTCTGGAATCAGAGTTATTTGCAAATAGTTGGATGATGACCAGAATTTTTTTTTTTAGAAGAGTGCCATTTCATTGTTCTCCTGTTTAAAAAATTTCCGTCATTCAATTAGGGAGCTGAAACAATGTCTTGGACAAAAATGACATATTCACTGCAAAGCAAACAAAAAACAAACACAACCCTGGTGTTTTTTTCCATAAAATAGCTATCCTTATACAGCTTGCTATTCAAGAATAAATCCTAGTGGATGAAAGGCATCGCAGCTTGTGTCTCCGTAAACTCAAGATAAAATCCAGCTGGGGGGAAGGCAAAGCTGGTCTTGCCTAGGTACCTTCAAGCGAAAAGAAGATCTCTTTTGCAATGGTGACAAAGCTCTAAGCGATCCACCTCACAACACAGGTAATAGTGAAGTGTGTAATGAAGTGTTTCCCAGGCAAGCCATAGGCTGAGATTTATTCATTTACTCGCTAGCTTCTGATACACACCGCAGGTTTTTAAAGACCACCTAAGCAAAAACTGCACATTTGTTGTGCATTTTATCCAGAACTTTAGTGTGTCTGGGAAGAACTATGCTACTCTAAATACCTTCCCTTCAATGAAACATGAGGCCTTGACCATTTTTAATCATTACAACTGCAGCACTTTTCACAGAAGTAGGGTGTTAACCTCTGAGACGTGGCTACATTCCAGCTCAGATGCTTTTCTTTCTTCCTGAATTTTCTCTGTAGTTTCAGTTGGATGACGTATTCCTCACTTCCCTTCCTTTGTGTAACCCTCGTGGCGCAGAATGGGAAAGGCTGCTCTGTTTCCCACTGCAGATATTGCCTGCTAGTGAAGTGCAACTAAAAAGGGATGCCTGTACAAAGAGACCACATTCATACCCTTTAATGCATTACTTAAGAAAAGCTGCATACCTAACAGGACGACTTTGTCCACAGCTTGTTAAGCAGTCTGGAATTCATGCTGGTTAATAGTACTGCAGAAATGGGGACCGTTATTATCCTGAGTATTGTTTCACTATTCTTCAACTGAAAAATGATTTATTCCCCATGCCTAGAAATTAGGAGAGATGGCTACGATTAATTAATCAAGCTCTTAAAGTCCAAATTCCGGAAAGTGAGAGGCAATTCTGTGACATAATAGAGGAGAAAAACAGATAGTCTTATAGATGTTTTTTTCTTTATGGTATGTAAAAGCAGCCTCAAAGGATTGAAAAGGAATCCTCTCTGGAGCCCACTCTTCTCTTTTATGTTAAACCTTCTGCTTATGTCTTCATTAGGAAATTCTCTAAAACCTATTTCTCTACAGTGTGCCAGTAAGCGCTGCATTTTGTGAACAAAGCCTAGTGTAAGCTCAAATCCAACTTTGCGTCCTGCAAAAAAAAGCCTTACCTTTTGTCAGCCAAGTTAACATGCCTTCCCTGGAATGCAGCACACACGGCTGAAGAATTGAGGAATCCGAGTGAAGAATGAGTTAGAACCAAAATAAAGAGAACTTTTAAAGTACCAACAGCTTTTGCAAGGCCCCATTGTCAGAATACCTGAGACAGACAACTTTTAACATATGTCTCCCAAAGACAAGCAAATGATCAATATGTACAAACATCTGAGGGGAGAATGTAGGGAGGATGGGGCCAAACTCTTGGCGGTGGCCACTGACAGGATGAGGGGCAATGGGTGCAAGCTGAAACATAGGAAGTTCCATGGTGCCAGAGCCCTGGCACAGGCTGCCCAGGGAGGTTGCGGAGTCTCCTTCTCTAGAGATCTTCCAAACCCGCCTGGATGCCACCCTGTGCCCCGTGCTCTGGGTGTCCCTGCTGGAGCAGGGGGTTGGACT
>JAUBNY010000580.1:4090574-4100982 GCA_032275445.1 Crypturellus soui
TTTCTGTTGTTTGTTGTTCTGCTTCCTGGTTATTATTAATGATATCCCATCATTATCCAAATACTTTCTAACCACAGGAATTGGTACAGCTCAAAGTTCCCTTTTTGTTTCTCCCCTTCCCCCAGTAACTTAAGAATTTCTATTTGTAGAGGCCAAATATCACAAAATATTTTCAACCTTTCCCTCCAAATAGGTATGATACACGGCTACTGAAGACTTCAGCTTTGTTTCCTCACACCATTTGTTCTTTAAGTTATTCACACAGTTCTTATTAAAATGGACCGATTCTCCTGCAATTCAATTTATTTTGCTGGTGAGATTCTAATTCAAATGTTGAACTTTAGCTTTCTTTATCAAAGTTACTATTTTAAAAACATGCTTATCTTCATGTACCCTCCATCCACAGCTGTGCGCTATCTGTGTGGGAAATGACAGACAACTTAAAATCAGATTCCAGCCCTGCTTTATTTGCAGATATAACAGGAATGTGCACAGAGTGGCCACCTGTCCTTAGGAACAGTGAAGCATACGTATTTTAATGCCTGCACTCGACTTTGCAGTCCTGAAAGCTTTCTTTGTAGAGAAACAACCCTGGACATTTCATGCACTTATATGGTATTTTGTAGCCCTGGTATTTGAGAGCCAAAGGAAACGTACATGTCCAAGAGAATTTGCTGGATACACAGACAGTATTCTTGGAACTGGGTTTAACTGAAATCATCAGGGAAATCACTTTGTTGCTTTCCTTATGCTAGTATATCCACCGTAAAATGCAGTGTGAGCCTCCATCCAGCGCAGGAACTTTTCCACTCTTTCAGAAAGCAGAGATCTCATACACGATAGATTGGTGAGCATCACGAACACACATACACACTTTTGTTCTCTCTGTACTTTATCTTTGGGAAATCTCACACGCAGACATATATTCATCTATCAGTTCAAGATGGGAGACTTCCTGTTGTATTCCTGCTTTGCCTCAAGGGTTGGGAATAATAACCTAATGTGAAGCAGCCATAGCATCAGTTAAACTAGGCACCTGAAGTGCATTCTGTAGACAGTGAAGAGAAATAGGCATTTTTGATCTTTTTGATCTGACCTCATAAATATTAGATGAAACAGATTGCACCCTACACTCCACTAAACAGACCTTCATTGTCTGGAAAGGGAGCTTGATGGATTTGCTCAGGCGTGGGCATATGTTATAGTGACATCCGAATCTTATCCCTTTCTCTCCAGAAAAAAAAAAAAAGGAAAAAAGAAATTCCTGTTAAATATCTATCAATAAGCCCAGCTCATTGCTCTCCTTCAGATTCCTCCTCCTAGCTTGCCTTGGCCCTGATTCCTAGAAGATATTTGGCAATGTGTGCAGTCTTGCTGACTAAGGCTGTTTCATTGTTTCCTCGCTCTCCATGCAGGTCTCCTGGCCTCTGTCTTGCACTGAGATTGTGACACCGTTTGCCCACATGTACATCATGGTGACCTCAACTGTTCCTGAACCATCCAAGTACAACTAACAACCAGATGAACAAATCTTGAAAAAAATAGGTGTAAATAACGTTTCACAAGAGCTTTCCTGTGGAGATTTCCCCCATCCTCTTCCCTAAATATTAATATTGTGCTCCTTTTGGTATGAATTCTTCAGCCTTCTGGTTTTGATTCTTCCATGCTTCAAGCTGAAAAATGTCATCTGGGTTCTGAAGTTAACACGGCTGCTGTAGGCAAAAAGAGCCAACAGCTTTTTGAGCGTGCCCAAGGGCAGCAGTAAACTCCCAGGTTGTAACAGGTTTCCACCACCTGCTCAGACAGGATGAATTACACTTCAAGCAGGTATGGGTGAGACAAGATTTATTGGTAACCTCTTTTATTAGACTGGCTGATATTGCTAGAAAAATTAGACAACTTTCCAAAATATAAGCCCTTCTTATGCCTCATGCCATAGAAGAGCAAACAGATGAAACACCAGAAAAGGTTTAATATACAGCCAAGCCAATATCACTACCCTAGAAAGAACACATGCAATGCTACATTAATAATCTAGGAATTATTTTTACTGAGGCATGCTATTTTACATAAGTAGATAACAGTTTTTGAAGGACCTATCCTATCCTCAAGCCACCCTTAATTCTCTACATTTGAAACTGGAGAGTCATTTATATAGATGCAATTTCTTTGAGTCTTTTGTTTTGTGTTGTGTCCTGTCTTCTCTGTTTTACCACCAGAGAAATCCAAGTGGGGAAATAAGAAGTAAAATAATTAAGCCACTGTAAGATAATAATTAATTATAATGCAAATATCTTTGAAAGGCAAGAAATACCTAATCATTGAACTTGTTTTTTTTTACCAAATATAAGAAGAGTGAGCACTGTGAGGAGGCAAAACCCATCTGATCAGAGAACCTGTCACCATTAAGCACCATCTATACATACGTGCTTAAGGTTAAGGCCTCTGTCAGTGCACACTGTAGTTAACAGGGATGCTCAGAAATGGATACAGATTTAGATATAGGAGATCATCAGGAACAGGAATCCTTACAAGGTCCACTTTACCTCACAAGGTAAAGTGAAACCAGGCAATGTTCCTTTTGAACTCTTCCAAACGTGTTAGAGGCCACCAGCTCAACAGCTTTACCTTGTCTTGCATGCTCTGTTCTCCTGGAGCGCTGGTTTGCTGCTCTTCACTGAACGTGCCTTGCATGGTGGGAAGTGCTGTCAATCTGGAATGGTGCCAGAAAGCTTTTGCAGGAGGGCAGGCGGGTTTTAGTCTGATAAAGAAGTGACTTCAAATCCAATAATATCCATTCTCAGAGTTAAAAAAAAAAGTGAAAAACCTATTGGAATGGAAATAACCATCATCTAGGCAAGGACAAGAGATCTGCTTAACAGCTGAATTTCTACCTCTCTTTTGCACTTTTGCAGCAGCAACTTTGCCACAGCCATTATTTTTTTTTCTGCAGAGCAGGACCTACTCCTCAGCTTGCTCTTTTTCATCCACACAAGTAACTTTTAGGAGAGGTGGTGAACTTAACCTAATGTTAGTCATTTCACTGTAGTGATTGCTGCTGCTTTAAATTTGCAGAACCTGACATGCTGGGAACATATGCTCTTGACACAGTTGCTCTAGTAGAATCTCCTGGCTGAACTTAGGTTAAGATCACCCAGCTCGCGGCCCCCTCTTGAATATTTGTCGATGTCATGCAGACAAACACAGCACAGAGCATCCCCTAGCAAGTGCTGAGCCATGCCCGCAGCCCGTGCAGTGCAGGTGCTCCTGATCCTCTCCACTGTCCTGTTTCTGACAATAGTTATGTTCGAGGGATTCAGGAGAAGATGCCTTGCAGCAAGCAGATGTGAGAAAATGCATCCCATATGGCAAGCATATTGCAGACCTCAATTACAAAGCTTAAATCTGAAGTGTGATGTTTTATATTCTTTCCTAAAACCTATTTTGGCTTTAGCAGTGATAAGGCTGTATTACCTTGGCATGCATATACATGTCTATTTTTTTCTTTTTTTTTTTTACTGAATCATCCTTAAGTATAGGGAAAAGTCATGCATATTGGCTGTGAGTCTTCTATCTCATAATGTACAAGGGTTTTGTTTGGGACTCCTGCTTGGGAGTGTTCTTCTGGGCTACATTCTCTGGCTACAATCTCCCAGCTGAGCATTGAGAGTTCCTGTGCCTGCCCAGGAAGCCCTAAGTAATTCAAAATCAGTATGATATCTAGATCATTCCCATCTAAAAACAAAGGAAAAGCTTTTCAAAGAGCTCTAAAAGTCTTTGAAACCTTTATCTGAAGTTTCCAAAGCTTTTCTCAAAGAAAAAAAAAAAAGACTCCATCTGAATACAGTTTTCTTGATCCATAGCAGAGCTCTCGTAGTGATAATCATATAAAAGCACCTGCTTTACCTAGCAGTTAGCTTCCTTTTCCTTGTCTGTGCTTCAGGATAAGTATCTGCCATGTAAATGATGGCCTGTAGGGTCCTATAAGTCTACTTCTACCTCTGCAGCTCGAGTCACTGGAGCTTCTTCCCTCAGCCTTAGCTACATATTTTACTGCTGAAGGCTTCATAGGTCAAGAGCCCAGATCCCACCCGCTCTGCTGACAGATGTTCTCCTCCAGAGAGAAGCGGCTGCTCCTCCTGAGCCAGTGGCTGACACTCTCTGCCATAAATTGCAGCCTCTGTTCTCTCTCTTTCTGCCCTTGTAAAATACCAGCTGTGCAGCTCCCTGCTGATAGAGCTATGGGAATGCCTCCTGACCCATTTGAGTGGAAAACAGCCAAATTAGCTTAGACAGTTTAAGTAATTCATTTTTGCAATCTAGGTCACTTTGTCTGAGATGGGTTAAGAAGTATTTACACGAACAACTCAGCTTACAGCTATGAAAGGTCAGGCACCCACAGAAGAGAGGCAGTGAAGAACATTTGGGAGTGTTAATTTCTTTCGCTGTCACTGCTGAATCTATCAGGTCTAAAACTGCTGTTATACAGAAAGAATTTGAGCAGCTGATGTGCAGAGTAACTAGCTCAGGTTGTCTTTAGTAGCTGGTTACTGGCTGAGCTGAGGTACAATTAATACACAGTCAGAATAAGACAGATCTCCACACATCTTCTAACAAGGAAAATAGGTCTCAGTCTTAACCTTATAGTTCTTTAGATCCATCACTAAAGCAGGGAGTGAAGAGAAAAAGCAGGTAATGAGAGCTGAGTTTGCAAATAGGTTCTTCAACCTTTTGAAAGGGGTAACAAGGGAACGAGGCTGCCTCTGAGTAGTCAGATACTATCCCAAGGCAGCAACTGCAGACTCTAGTTCTACCCATGTTCATCGTGGCCAGGAGTTAACACTGCAGAGCTCAAGCCACAGCCACTGTCGAAGCCACAGTATCTAACACAGAGCTGCAACTCTGCTCAGTGACAGGGAATGCCTTGGGTCTCACATGGTGGTGTTTTATGGCAGGACTTGAACTTTTGCTTTGAGCAGTTTGCACATAAAACAAATGAGTGGTGGTGCAGACAGCAAGAACACCGACTGTCACCCTTCTGGTGGGAAGGATTAAATAAGAGAATAAATCCTTTGTTTTTACTTGCCATTACTTTGGCAAAGGAAGAACATAAAACACCCATCAATAAAGCATTTTATTTTCAAACTTAAGTCTTGCTTACCAAAAAAAGAAAAAAAGCACTTGTATTATTATGTGTAAAACTGCCATCTGGGAACTCTTCATCTAATAGTCCTTGTTTGGAGTGGTGTCCATGGATTTATTTATGAGTATTTATTACTGAGCTGCAAAAGAAGTGGCAAGTAAGGAGGAAAACATGCAGGCTAGTCAGTGTTATTAAGGAAGGAGAAACCTTAATATACTACAAGGATTTTATGAAGGGTTTATTCTAGAATAATGTGCTCAGTTTGGCCACTGTGTTTAAAAAAAGAATACAGCTGAAAGAAGAAGTTTGATTGATGAGCAGTAAGAATCACCAGAGAACAGAAAACATTGTTTGTTAAAAGAAAAATGCTGAAATTGTTAATTTTAGAAATGGGACAAAGACAGGAACACTATGATAAAGTGCTTAGAATGAATGTTGAAAAGAGGCACGCTGAGATTCTGTCATCCATGTTCTTTGCACGAGAAACTGTTCCCAGAAATAAGAGTGAGCTTGAAAGTGAAAGAGGGGAATATTATTTCAAACACTGTCCTACTGCCTTTTAAACTCCGTTGAATCAAAAGTCAAGGGGTATTAGGGTGATCTTAGCAGGGGCAAAGAGAGAACTGAGTATTTTCATGGAGAATGTGAATAGCCATGGTTAAAGGTATTCCTAAAGGTATTCCCTAAAGAGATTAAACTATTGCATGGGAGGAAAATAAAGCCTAACATTTCACGGCCTAAGCCAATTTCTAACCGAAACGGTTAGGGAGAAACGTACCCCAATTATTCATGGCCCTGGTTTTACAGGATCTTGCCATTACCAGGGACAGGATACTTAGGAGAATGAATCAGTGTTCCGATCTAATGTGGCAATTCCCAGTGCCAACACAGTGATGGCCACCCGGATTAATGCTGGTGCACAGTTGCCAGAAAGATGTAGACGTGCATGTGGAATCACCTTGGTGGAGGGCCTGCAGCATGATGTTGGGAGACACGCTTAATCTTGATATGGTGTTTGTAAATTCTTGCAAAAGTTCTCCTGCAGACTTCTCACTGCAGTGACACATTAGTTGACCTGAGTAAATCTTGCATGTAATAAAAACTTTGTGCCCAGATAGATGTGAAATTGCCTGTTCTTAAAATAAATAAACAACAAAAAAAAATCCCAGCTCCCACTTACAGTGGGAGAATTCGCTGGGATTATTTGATTTCCTTCTTCTAGTTTATTTCTCTTGACAAAGCTTCAATAAATTGAAATCGCAGTTTAGCAAAATGTTAAACCCTACAGCATGTAATTACAGCTGAGCATAACTCCACATAACTCCATTTGCATGTGCATTTAAAGATAACTGTTGTGAATGGGAGGACTTAAAGCAAAGTGCAATTGCAAAGTACAATCCAGGGTCTTAGTGTTGGACACGCTTTCTCAACTTAAAAACAAGGGAGATAAATCTGTCTGTTCTGGTCATTTATGACAGCGGGCTATATTCCAGTATCTATTTAAAGAATAAACCCATGCCAATATGAGACATGTTAATTACTGGGATTATATTAGAAAAAATATATGTGATTCTTTTATTTTTTTAATTACTTTTGAGATATCCCCTTCTGCAAAAGCCAGTCCATTACGCAGATACGCAGCAGCCGAAGATGTAGTCCGGGTTGCTAAATGGGATGTCTCCTTAATGCTCTGGCCTGTAGCTCAGGTCTGTAAGAAGGTGGCTGCCTTCCACTGAGTGTCTTCGGGGAGCTTTGAAACAGGCTCATTCCAGTTCTCCTCTGTGGCTTGTAGTCCAAAATGTGGCCAGGGCTCCTCCCGAAAAGATATGAATATCGAGTTCCAGCGTTACCTCTTCTGTGCCTGTGTATTGCATGGAAATTTGAGTTTATCAAAGTGGTCATCTTAGGGGTGGTTTTAGCTCTATGGAGAAATTGTGGGAATAGGATTAAGTTGTGTTTCACTCTGTGGTCTGAGGAATTGAGGGTTCTAACTCTCAGCCACAAGTAGATTAAAATTGGCAGGAGGGGTTGACGCCTGAAATGTTAACACAGGTTTCAATGTTCTTCATTGCACTGGCACTGGAATCTGCCCAGCCCCTGGATGAAGTGATTCTGGGCACCAAAACGACAGGAAACTACATGAGAAAACAAATAGAGAGAAAAAAAAAAATTCTACTGACTCCTAGACTGGGCCAGATCGGGAACATGTAACTGGGGAGGATGACCAGGGCTATAGCAATTAGTCTGTCTGAATTTGTCACAGAGTTGCGACCAGTCTGAGCAGGACTTAAGCTGTGGGTAGTATCTCCTTAGGGCATTCCAGCTTCAAGCTAGGGCATTCCAGCTTCAACCTGCCCGTACTCCCAGCTCAGAGCACTGTGGATGAAGGGCCGGATGGACATGTTCATCTATTCCCCACTGCTAGTGACTCGTCTCCAGCCTCCTGCTATCACCAACAGGCAACTGCCAGTGGAGCTGCTTGTGTGGACACTCCTTAACCACCTTCAGACACAGGAAGCCGAGGCCCTTAATACTAAACCCATTAAGTTAACCAGACTATTTGGGACCGAAACGGGTTGGGAGGCAGCATTGCTAGCAGACAGGGGCCAGCAACCTCGACACGAGGGCGAGGCATGGCTGGGTACACAGGACAAGAACTCCTGTGGTCACGGCTGTTTGCAACATGTGTATTTGTTTATACCCTCAAAAGTTTGGGTGTCTTAGCTTTTTTTTTTTTAAAAAAAAAGAAGACAGAGGGACCACAAGATGGTTTGATAATAAATTTTCCTTTTCACAAGGTAGAAAAAAACAGTTTAGTTTCTTTAGTTTAGTGGAGAAAGCCATAACATGAAATGATGGCTAAAAGCTGGAGTCAGGCAAATTTCACATGAGAAAAAAGGCACAATTGTTTTAACTGTAAGAGTGATTAACCACTGGAACGGACTACCAAGGGCAGCAGTAGATTTTCCGTTTCTTCAAGTCTTCAGCTCAGGACTGGATGCCTTTCTGGAAAATACAGTCAATACACACAAGATTTTTGGGCTCAACACTAAGTAACTTGGTAAAATTCTGTTGTGCTTATTAAACAGGAGGTCAAGCTGGATGATATAATATCCCTTCTACTCTTAAAAATCCATGAAGTGTAAATGAAACAGCTATTGAGCTCCACTCTGGAAACGGAAAGGATGCAAATTTACACATTTTCTTGTCGATATCTTATGGTTATATTTTGGCTGGAAAATTTCAACTCCTCATGATGTGGTGTCCAGGCCAGCATCCCACCCCTGCTGAACCCTCCTCTGAGATCAGTCTATCTCCACCCGAAGCCCCTTAGCTACAATATGCTCCAATTCAGCATTCTTTGTGTCTAAGTCAGATTGTATTCTGAGGAAGCAGAACTACAGATTTTACAAAAAAGAAGTATACTTCAGTATCCAGTGAAAGGTAAGTAGAAAGAAGTCATAAGCTACATGTGAATGAAGTGTGAATAACAAGTTTTTCATGGTCTTAAATTGCAATTTCCTCAGCCCATCATGTTAGAAGTTCCTTGAGTCTCTAAATTTTTTTTTCTGAAAATAATAGAGCAGTTCTTTTCAGAAAATAAAAGAGCACTTTCCATCAGTAGGTTCCAAAGTCCATTAGTGAGGAAGTGAGCATTATTATTTCCTTCAGTTTTAAATACGGAGTGAAAAGAGAGTGAATTGTTCATAGCCAGTCAAAACCTAATGACAGTGTTCCTCCAGATACTTACTTCTTAGTAAGTATCTGACAAGATTACAAGCGTTTTTATTTTATTACAAGAAACCTTTTCTTAAAAGAGCTTTTACGGCTTTTCTTAGATAATAAACCCTTGAAAAAGCAGGCTGAGAGATTCTCCCTTGCATTATTTTGCTAGCAGTTCAGTCTGGCTCCGATGATTCCCCCCAAATGCAGTTGGACACCAGACAATACAGTTAAAAGCTGTATACATTTCTGGAGCCTTATGTCGTATCATTTCCATCAATTTAACAGCTCCTTTAAGTATAGTAGATATGTTAGGAGTCAATCCTTAGCCAGCAATGTGAGTAATGGGCAGCCCAATGGCAAGTGAATGATACCAGGTGGGAGTATAGTAGGTGCCTGACCTGAAATTCAGCATGCAGCTGGGCAGCTACTGTGCAGGCACCGAGGCAGATGCCTGCGTGGAACTGTGATTGAGAACAGCCAGTATCTCTGCGCTCAGGTTGCGTTTGGCTACATCATTTTTAAAGCAGCCCTTCTGTTTGGGGTTGAACTGGAGAAAGGCGGCAGGCTGTTTTCATCATTGTTTTAACAAAATGACACGATGTTTTTTATCTAAATAAGAGTCACAGCAAACAGCTATGCATGGCCACAGTGCTCCTCTCCATCTGAATTAGAGATCCTCTCATCTGAAGCCTGTAGTTTTTCACAGTTTTTTCCACCAGTCAGCTTTATAAACCACTTCCCAGCAACAAGTCACTGTGGAAACATTTAACGTTGAAGTTTCTCAAGGATTATCAGAAATATGTAGCTGATCTGAGCTCAAATCTTACCTTGGCTGTGGTGATAAAGGAAACAGACCAAGGAGACTTCCCCCCCTGCTTCTGTGGCAATTTAATCTGTGAGACTATTCTCATTTACGCTGTACTAATCTGGATAATTCTGGGCTTCCCTCTTGTTGTCTGCCCTGCTCTGGGAACATGCCTGTATAGATGGGAATGCAAGAAGCCACTGGCCTCACTGGCCTCATATAGGAATTTCAGTTCTGCCTGAAATATTCCTGACACTTCTCTAACCTTAAAGGTCTCCATAGATGATGCTCCACAGCCTCCCTAAACAACCTCTTCCTACTCACTGCCGATTCTTACTGCTGTCATAACAGTTTTGCTAATACATACACTGAATCTTCCTTGCTGTAATTAGAAACTCTTGCTTCTCAACCTATGGACAACTGTGTATTTTTCCTCTTTTCAATGGCCTTTCACTTAGTTTATGTCTGTTACCACATCCTTTCTAAGTTTTCTCTTGTTTGGGATAAGAAGTTTCAATTTGTTCCATTATTTTTCCTCTGCAAGTCATGGTTTCAACCCTCTCATCATTCTTGTTGATTCTTCTGTGGACACTCTCCAGCTGAGTCATATTGTTCTTGAGCTGTAGTGTCTGAGGCTACATAGCTAGGTGAAACCTCACCAGGGGTAACGGGAGTGCAGGCAGCCTCACGTCTTCATCTGGGCCCTGCTCTAGTGACCCTGCGTGGCATCTGAC